>CM026267.1:33180598-33780598 GCA_014851425.1 Senna tora
ACCCTAAACCCTAAACCATAAACCCTAAACCCTAAACCCTGGACCCGAGATCCGAAACCCTAAACCTTAAACCATAAACCTTAAACCCTAAACATTAAACTGTAAACCCTAAACCCTAAACTCAAAGGCTTAATACTCTAAATCTTAAACCTAAAAACCCTATACCCTAAACCCTAAACCCGAAACCCTAAACGCTAAACCCTAAACCACAAACCCTGAACCCTAAACCCTGAACCCTAAACTCTAAACCCTAACCATAAGCCCCAAACCCTAAACCCTAAACCCTAGGCCATAGACCCTAGACTCTAAACCCTAAACCCTAAACCCTAGATCTGAAACCTTAAACCTTAAACTCTAAACCCTAAAACCTAAGTGGGATTTTAGAAACCTTCACAAATTACGAGGTAAAAGACTTGTTGTGCAAGTAAGTGAAACACGTCTGTTCGCGTTGTATTTGCGAACCAGAGTGGATTTAATGTTCCAATTGGAGTCGTCATGGCATGGGAAAAGCCTTGATCACGTCTTATCATATTCTGGACGAGAAATCATGGTCATCTCTCATAAACCTTCTCGAATTATGAGGAAAAGTCTTGTTGCGCAAGTGAGCGAAACACATCGATTCGCATTGTCTTTGCGAACCGGAGTGGATTTGATGCTCCAATTAGAGTTGTCATGGCATGGGAGGAGCGTGGATCATGTCTTAACATAATCTGGATGACAAATCGTGGTCATCTCTTAGAAACCTTCATGAATTACGAGGCAAAAGACTTGTTGCGCATGTGAGTGAAACACGTTGGTTCGCGTTGTATTTGCGAACCGGAGTGGATTTGATGCTCCAATTGGAGTCGTCAACGCATGGGAGGTGCATGGATCATGTCTTAACTGATTCCGGATGACAAATCATGGTCGAATCTCAAAAACCTTCATGAATTACGAGGCAAAAGACTTTTTGCGCAAGTGAGTGAAACACGTCGATTCGCGTTGTATTTGCGAATTGTAGTGGATTTAATGGTCCAATTGGAGTCGTCATGGAATGGGAGGAGCGTAGATCATGTCTAAACTTATACCGGACGAAAAATCGCGGTCGGCTCTCAGAAACCTTCACGAATTACGAGGCACAAGTCTTATTACGCAAGTCAGTGAAACACGTCGATTTGTGTTGTATTTGCGAACCGGAGTGGATTTGATGCTCCAATTAGAGTCTTCATGGCATGGGAGGAGTGTGGATCATGTCTTAACATATTTTGGATGACAAATCGTGGTCGGATTTCAAAAACCTTCACGAATTACGAGGTAAAAGACTTGTTGTGCAACTAAGTGAAACACGTCGGTTCGTGTTGTATTTGCGAACCAAAGTGGATTTGATGTTCCAATTAGAGTCTTCATGGCACGGGAGGAGTGTGGATCACATTTTAACATATTCCGTGCCAGAAATCGTGTTCATTTCTCAGAAACCTTCACGAATTACGAGGCAAAAACATGTTGCGCAAGTGAGTGAAACACGTCGGTTCGCGTTGTATTTGCGAACCTGATTGGATGTGATGCCCCAATTGGAGTCGTCATGGCATGGGAGGAGCGTGATCATGTCTTAACATATTCCAGACGAGAAATCGCGGTCGGATCTCAGAAACCTTAACGAATTACGAGGCAAAAGACTTGTCACACAAGTGAGTGAAACACGTCGATGTGTATTGTATTTTCGAACTAGAGTGGATTTGATGGTCCAATTGGAGTCGTCAAGGCATGGGAGGAGCGTGGATCATGTCCTAACATATTTCGGACGAGAAATCATGGCTGGATTACAGAAACCTTCATGAATTACGAGGCAAAAGACTTGTTGCGTAAGTCAGTGAAAGATGTCGATTCGCGTTGTATTTGCGAACCGGAGTGGATTTGATGTTCCAATTGGAGTCGTCATGGCATTGGAGGAGCGTTGATCATGTCTTAACATATTCCAGACGAGAAATTATGGTCATCTCTAAGAAACCTTCACAAATTACTAGGCAAAAGACTTATTGCTCATGTGAGGGAAACACGTCGATTCGCGTTGTATTTATGAACCATAGTGGATATGATGCTAGAATAGGAGTCGTCATGGCATGGGAGGAGCGTGGATCATGTCTTCACGTATTCCAGACGACAAATCACGGTCAAATCTCAGAACCCTTCACGAATTACGAGGCAAAAGACTTGTTGCGTAAGTGAGTGGAACACATCGATTCACGTTGTATTTGCGAACTGGAGTGGATTTGATGCTCCAATTGGTATCGTCATGGCGGAGGAGGAGCGTTGATTATATCTTAACATATTCCGGACGAAAAATTACTGTCATCTATCAGAAAGCTTTGCAAATTAAGAGGCAAAAGAATTGATGTACAAGTGAAGGAACCAAGTGGGTTCTTGTTTTGTTTGCCAACCAAATTGGATATGAAGCTCCAATTGAAGAAGTCAATGTATGGGAGGAGCGTGGATTATGTCTTAACATAATTCGGATGACAAATCCCGGTCGCATCTCATAAACCTTCATGAAATACAAGGCAAAAGACTTGTTGCACAAGTGAGTGAAACACGTCGGTTCGCATTGTATTTGCGAACCGGAGTGGATTTGATGGTCCAATAGGAGTCGTCTTGGCATGGGAGGAGCGTGGATCATGTCTTAAAATATTGCGGACGACAAATCTCGGTCGGATCTAATAAACCTTCACGAATTACGAGGCTAAAGTCTTGTTGCGAAAGTGAGTGAAACACATCGATTCGCGTTGTATTTGCGAACCGGAGTGGATTTGATACTCCAATTGGAGTCGTCATGGCTTGGTAGGAGTGTAAATCATGTCTAAACATATTCTGGGCAACAAATCACAGTCGGATTTCAGAAACCTTCACAAATTACGAGGCAAAAGACTTGGTTTGCTTATAAGTGAAACATGTCAGTTCTCTTTGTATTTGCGACCCAGAGTCGATTTGAAGTTCCAACTAGAGTCGTCATGGCATGGGAGGAGCGTTGATCCCGTCTTAACATATTTCGAAAGAGAAATCGTTGTCATCTTTGAAAAATCGTCACGAATAATGAGGCAAAAGACTTGTTGCGCATAGGAGTGAAACACGTCGGTTCGCGTTGTATTTGCGAACCGGATTGGATTTGATGCTCCAATTGGAGTCGTCAAGGCATGGGAGGAGCGTGGATCATGTCTTAACATATTCCGAATGACAAATCTTGGTCGGATCTCAGAAACCTTCACGAGTTAAGAGGCAAAAGAGTTATTGCGCAAGTGAGCGAAACACTTTGGTTCGCGTTGTATTTGCGAACCGGAGTAGATTTCATGCTCCAATTGGAGTCTTCATGGCATGGGAGGAGCGTGGATCATGTCTTAACGTATTCTTGACGACAAATCGTGATCGGATCTAAGAAACCTTCACGAATTATGAGGCAAAAGTCCTGTTGCGCAAGTGAGTGAAACACGTCGATTCGCATTGTATTTGGAAACCGGAGTGGATTTGATGCGGCAACTGGAGTCGTCATAACATGGGAGTAGTGGGGATCACGTCAACATGTTCCGGATGACAAATCGCGGTCGTCTTTCAGAAACCTTCACCAATTACGACGCAAAAGACTTGTTGTGGAATTAGTGAAACACGTCGGTTCGTGCTGTATTTGCGAACCGAAGTGGATTTGATGTTCCAATTGGAGTTGTCATGGCATGGGAGGAGCGTTAATCACATCTTAACATATTCCGGACAAGAAATCGTGGTCATCTCTCAAAAATCTTCACGAATTACGAGGTAAAAGACCTGGTGCGCAAGTGAGTGAAACACCTCGGTTCACGTTGTATTTGCGAACCGGATTGGATATGATGCTCCAATTGGAGTCGTCAAGGCATAGGAGGAGCGTGGATCATGTCTTAACATATTCTTGACGACAAATTGTGCTCGGATCTCAGAAACCTTCACGAATTACAAGGCAAAAGACTTGTTGCCCAAGTGAGTGAAACACGTCGGTTCGCGTTGTATTTACGAACCGTAGTGGATTTGATGTTCCAATTGGAGTTGTCATTGCATGGGAGGAGCGTGGATCATGTCTTAACATATTCCGAACGACAAATCACGGTCGGATCTCAGAAGCCTTCACAAATTACAGGGCAAAAGACTTGTTGCGCAAGTGAGTGAAACACGTCGGTTCGTGTTGCATTTGCGAACCGAAGTGGATTTTATGCTCCAATTGGAGTCGTCATGGCATGGGAGGAGCGTGGATTATGTCTTAACATATTCCGAACGACAAATTGCGGTCGAATCTAAGAAACTTAACGAATTACGAGGCAAAGACTTGTTGCGCAAGTGAGTGAAACACGTCGATTCGCGTTCTATTTGCGAACTGGAGTGGATTTGATGTTCCAATTGGAGTTTTCATGGCATGGGAAGAGCTCTGATCACGTCTTAACATATTCCGGATGAGAAATCGTGGTCATCACTCATAAACCTTCATGAATTACGAGGCAAAAAACTTGTTGCGTGAGTGAGTGAAACACGTCGGTTTGCGTTGTATTTGCGAACCAGAGTGGATTTCATGCTCCAATTGGAGTCTTCATGGCATGGGAGGAGCGTGGATAATGTCTTAACATATTCCGGATGACAAATCGCGGTCGATTCTAAGAAAACTTCACGAATTATGAGGCAAAATTCGTGTTGCGTAAGTGAGTGAAATACGTCGATTCGCGTTGTATTTGCGAACAAGAGTGGATTTGATGTGCCAATTGGAGTCGTCATGGCATGGGAGGAACTTTGATCATGTCTTAACATATTCCGGACGAGAAGTTGCGGTCATCTCTCATAAACCTTCACGAATTACGAGGCAAAAGACTTGTTTCGCAAGTGAGGGAAACACGTCGATTCGCGTTGTGTTTGCGAACCGGAGTGGATATGATGCTAGAATTGGAGTCGTCATGGCATGGGAGGAACGTGGATCATGTCATAACATATTCTGGACGACAAATCGTGGTCAGATCTAAGAAACCTTTCCAAATTACGAGGCAAAAGACTTGTTGCGCAAGTGAGTGAAAGACGTCGGTTCGCGCTGCATTTGCGAACCGAAGTGGATTTCATGCTCCAATTGGAGTCGTCATGGCATGGGAGGAGCGTGGATTATGTCTTAAGATATTCTGGATGACAAATCACGGTCAGATCTAAGAAACCTTCACGAATTACGAGGCAAAAGACTTGTTGCGCAAGTGAGTGAAAAACGTCGATTCGCGTTCTATTTGCGAACGGGAGTGGATTTGATGTTCATATTGGAGTTTTCATGGCACCGGAGGAGTGCTGGTCACGTCTTAACGTATTCCGGACGAGAAATTGTGGTCATCTCTCAGAAACCTTCACGAATTGCGAGGCAAAAGACTTATTGCGCAAGTGAGCGAAACACGTCGGTTCGCGTTGTATTTGCGAACCGAAGTGGATTTGATGTTCCAATTGGAGTCTTCATGGCATGGTAGGAGCGCTAAACAAGTCTTAACATATTTCGGACAAGAAATCGTGGTCATCTCTCAGAAACCATCACGAATTACGAGGCAAAAGACTTGTTGCGCAAGTGAGTGAAACACGTCGGTTTGTGTTGTATTTGCGAACCGAAGTGGATTTAATGCTCCAATTGGAGTCGTCATGGCATGGGAGGAGCGTGGATCATGTCTTAACATATTCCGGATGACAAATCGCGGTCGGATCTCAGAAACCTTCACGAATTACGAGGCAAAATTCTTGTTGCGTAAGTGAGTGAAACACGTGGATTCGCGTTGTATTTGCGAACCGGAGTGGATTTGATGTGCCAATTGGAGTCGTCATGGAATGGGAGGAGCATTGATCATTTCTTAACATATTCCGGACGAGAAATTGCGGTCATCTCTCATAAACCTTCATGAATAACGAGGCAAAAGACTTGTTGCGCATCTGAGTGAAACACGTCGATTCGCGTTGTATTTGCGAATCGGAGTGGATTTAATGCTAGAATTGGAGTCTTCATGGCATGGGAGGAGCTTGGATCATGTCTTAACGTATTCCAGACGACAAATCGCGGTCGAATCTCAGAAACCTTCACGAATTGCGAGGCAAAAGACTTGTTGCGTAAGTGAGTGGAACACATCGGTTCGCGTTGTATTTGCGAACCGGAGTGGATTTGATGTTCCAATTGGAGTCTTCATGGCATGGGAGGAGCGTGGATCATGTCTTAACGTATTTTGGACGACAAATTGCGGTCGGATCTAAGAAACATTCATGAATTTTTCGAAACACTCATTGGTGAAAACTAATTAAATAAAGAAAAACGAATATCACGTTTTCGAAACACTCATCGGCGAAAACTGATTAAGAAAAAAGAAAAATGAATATCAAGTTTTCTAAACACTCATCGGGGAAAACTATTTAAAAAAAAGAAAAATCAATATTACGTTTTCGAAGCACTCATCGGCGAAAACTGATTAAAAAAAGAAAAATGATTATCAAGTTTTCGAAACACTCATCGGCGAAAACTATTTAAACAAAAGAAAAATAAATATTACGTTTTCAAAACACTCATTGGCGAAAACTGATTAAAAAATGAAAAATGACTACAGGTTTTCGAAACACTCATCGGCGAAAACTGATTAAAAAAAGAAAAATAATATCATGTTTTCGAAACCCTCATCGGCGAAAACTGATTAAAAAAAGAAAAATGAATATCAAGTTTTCAAAACACTCATCGGCGAAAACTGATTAAAAACAAAGAAAAATGAATATTAAGTTTTCAGAACACTCATCGGCGAAAACTGATTAAAAAGAGAAAAATTAATATCAAGTTTTCGAAAACACTCATCGGCTAAAACTTATTAAGAAAAGAAAAAACAATATCAACTTTTCGAAACACTCATCGGCGAAAACTGATTAAAAAAAATTAAAATGAATATAAAGTTTTCGAAACACTGATCGGCGAAAACTGATTAAAAATAGAAAAAGAATATCAAGTTTTCGAAACACTCATCGGTGAAAACTGATTAAAAAAAGGAAAATGAATATCAAGTTTTCGGAACAGTCATGAGCGAAAACTTATTATAAAAAAGAAAAATGAATATCAAGATTTCGAAACACTCATCGGCGAAAACTGATTAAAAAAAGAAAAATGAATATCAAGTTTTCGAAACGCTCATCGGCGAAATCTAATTAAAAAAATTAAAATGAATATCAAGTTTTCGAAACACTCATCGGCGAAACCTGATTAAAAAAAAACGAAAATCAAATTTTCGAAACACTTATCTACGAAAACTGATTAAAAAAATAAAAATAAATATCAAATTTTCGAAACACTCATCGGCGAAAATAGATAAAAAAAGGAAAATAAATAATGTAATACCCGAGAATATTTTAAATAGCATCATTAATTAAATTAAATTAATTAATTTAAAAGTGGAAAATGAGATAAGAATACACACTATCCTACTGCATACCTTCTTTTTTTATATACAAATTTGTGTAAATCCTAATTTTTTATACATTTCTTTTTCTTATTTATTTTATATTAGATTTCTTTTTTTTTGTGATATGTATATATATTTATTTAAATATATATATATATATATATATATATATATATATATATATATTATAAAGATAAAAGAATAAAGAAGAGGTGAAGGAAAGAAAAAGAGAGGAGCAGATCGTGAGAGAGAAGGCTCACGCATGGAAAGAACGCAGGGAGAGAGAAGGCTGAAGCACGGACGGAGATTTAAGGGATGGAAAAATTGTAGAAAAATGTGGTTGTTAAGGTTTAAGGGTGTTGTGGACTGATTGGGGGTGCATTAATAGGTGGAAATTGTGATTATATAATTGTTAAAATTATTAGAATGTACGAGGGATTAAAACCCGAGTAATTCCCATCTCACCCGGAACCCGGTTCGGGGAAAAAGAGACAAATTCTCTAATTTTACGCGTATCCGGATATGTGTATTCATGTGCAGGTAAAGTGTTGAAAGTTATTTTGGTAAATGGAAATCTTGGACAAGTAGGATTTATGCCTCTCTTGAGCCATAAATTCAAGACTTGGGTAATGGAAACTTCACATGGACACATAGAGGTGGAATTGGGTAACTTGGCATTTCCAAATCAAAGCTTCCGAATAGTGTGATTAATCAAGGGTTGGACACGAATAGAAGCATGCTAGGTGTTCCGAAAACTAGTTAAGGGCATTCCAAGCCAACAACTAGTCTATGGAATTAATTAGAAAGAACATGAGCATTAGCATTACATGTACACGATAGTGGTTGAATTTTCAAGTTTCTAAATCTCTCAAGTACATGTGTATAGGACACCATACAGTGAGTGGACCTTCGGGCACACCGAGAGCCGATCCGAGGGGCCAACCAGGTGAGGGGCTTTCCAATCCTTGTCCCATAGGGTTGACTGCGGATATGGATATATGGTTTGCTTTCTTGCCTATTTGTAGGAATTATATATTAGATAACATGCTATTGTTGTTCCTAAATTACAATATATGTGAAAACATGCTATATGTGTGTATGTGAATTGTAAAAGCGATGGTGGCTTAAGGAGCCTTACATGAAAGAAGGTCCTTGGGACCTATATGATATCGGGGGTAGGATCGAGTCAATTTTATTGTGAGGGTCTTGTGGTACTAGAAACCAACCTCATTGTTTATTATCTGGAAAGTGTGGGTCTGTATGTGAATTCTTCACGAAAATGAACCTAGGTGACTTTGTTTTTAAACCGAGAGATTCCGAATTAGAAAACCACTTGGAAATTTAGATTTGCCAAAGAAGAAATAAACGTGAATAAGTGGTGGTCCATAGGGGTCATTTATGGTACAACGTGGGAACCGAGTCCGTCATGGATGGTCCGGGTAGATTGAGTCTCTTGTTTTGAGTCAAACTCATAGAAATACAAGTATTTGAGTACACCACATTGTGGCTATTGCCTTAGGTAAACCGAGGTCAGACGAGTCGCCGGCTATGCTCCAAGTGAAGTCTTGGGGTCAGACTAATGTTCCAAGTAAAGTCTTGGAGTCAGGGGTTCCTAGAATGATCAACTAGGTTCCTACATCGCTCACGTGAGATATTGCCTTCGGGCCAGCTTCTCTCCTAACGGAGATATGCCTTCGGGCCAGTTTATGATTACGGTTATTTGAACATGGACAACCACATGAAATTATATGTTAAACTGTGATATGACGTATGTATGAATTTAAACGTATGTAAAACCATGCTTTAAATTCTTTATTGTGAATATGATATAGGCTAATTGCCTGACCACTTAATATATGGAAACTCAATGTCTGTTATATGCGTATGTGATTGTGATTGGTTCCCTTCCCCCAGTTGTAGTGGTACCCGCTACTACACCAGGGATGGGAGAGCCTCTCACTGAGTCCGTTTGACTCACCCCCAATGTTAAATGTTACAGACACAGGTGGTATAGGCATCGGGAGCGCTTCCACTTCATCTCAGGGAGGCGGACAGACTTAGAGACCACACGCATTGTTCGCATGGGTAGTATTGATATATGTATTTTGTCAGGATATATATATGTATCTGATTCTTTTGGTCTAGCATTGTTTTGTACAGTTGCTATATATATACATGTATATGTCACACGCTAGAATTGTCGGCTTCATACAGATTAAAGATTGGTCCTGTTGTTGGGAATATAGGTTATGATATGATGAATATCATGTGTATATATATATATATATATATATATATATATGAATGTGACTTCCGCATGTGAATAGGATAGATCACACGCACTGAGCGTGTGGTCAATATGTAAATTTATATATATGTGTGACTGAATACTTGGTTGTGTGAAAATACGGCTTCCGCATGCGAATAAGATAGATCACACGCATTGAGGCGTGTGATCAATATGTAAATTATATGCAGGTGTGTGATTGAATATATATACTTGACTGTACACAAGATTTCTGCATGTGAATAGGATAGATCACCCGCCCTGAAGTGTGTGATCAATATGTATACTATATGTACGTGTGATTGATTATGTGTATATGTATAGACTGAAGCGGCGTTAAGCGAGCCCTGGATTACGTGCTACTTAGGTCACCGGATAGGGATGACCATATATACTATATATTGTTTGTAATAGAACTGGGTAGTTATGCATATATAAGAATGTCAATAAGGGATTAGAGGCTTACGGGATAGGAGAAATCCTACCTCCCGTGCCGGTCACGGACGCCCGATAGGGGGTCGTGACAAATATCAAGTTTTCGAAACACTCATCGACGAAAACTGATTAAAAAAATGAATATCAAGTTTTCGAAACACTCATCGGTGAAAACTAATTAAATAAAGAAAAATGAATATCACGTTTTTGAAACACTCATCGGCGAAAATTGATTAAGAAAAAGAAAAATGAATATCAAGTTTTCGAAACACTTATCGGTGAAAACTAATTAAATAAAGAAAAATGAATATCACGTTTTTGAAACACTCATCGGCGAAAACTGATTAAGAAAAAAGAAAAATGAATATCAAGTTTTCGAAACACTCATCGGGGAAAACTATTTAAAAAAAGAAAAGAAAAATCAATATTACGTTTTCGAAACACTCATCGGCGAAAACTATTTAAACAAAAGAAAAATGAATATTACGTTTTCAAAACACTCATCGGCGAAAACTGATTAAAAAACGAAAGATGACTATAGGTTTTCGAAACACTCATGGGCGAAAACTGATTAAAAAAAGAAAAATGAATATCATGTTTTGGAAACCCTCATCGACGAAGACTGATTAAAAAAAATAAAAAAGAATATCAAGTTTTCAGAACACTCATCGGCGAAAACTGATTAAAAACAAAGAAAAATGAATATTAAGTTTTCAGAATACTCATCGGCGAAAACTGATTAAAAAAAGAAAAAATAATATCAACTTTTCGAAACACTCATCGGTGAAAACTGATTAAAAATATAGAAATGAATATCAAGTTTTCGAAACGCTCATCGGCGAAATCTAATTAAAAAAATTAAAATGAATATCAAGTTTTCGAAAACGCTTATCGGCGAAAACTGATTAAAAAAAATGAAAAATGAATATCAAGTTTTCAGAACACTCATCGGCGAAAACTGATTAAAAAAAGAAAAATGAATATCAAGTTTTAGAAAATACTCATCGGCGAAAACTTACTAAAAAAAGAAAAATGAATATCAAGTTTTCGAAACACTCATCGGCGAAAACTTACTAAAAAAAGAAAAAAGAATATCCAGTTTTCAAAACACTCTTCGATGAAAACTGATTAAAAAAAATAAAAATGAATTTAAAATTTTCGAAATAGTCATCGGCGAAAACAGATTAAAAAAGGAAAATGAATATCAAGTTTTCGAAATACTCATCGGCCAAAACTGATAAAAAACAAAAAAAAATGAATATTAAGTTTTTGAAACACTCATCGGCGAAAACTGATTAAAAAAAAAGAAAAATGAATATCAAGTTTTCAGAACACTCATCGGCCAAAACTGATTAAAAAAAGAAAAATTATATCAAGTTTTCAAAACACTCATCGGCCAAAACTGATTAAAAAAAAGAAAAATGAATATCAAGTTTTCAGAACACTCATGGGCGAAAACTGATTAAAAAATGAAAAATGAATAGCAAGTTTTTGAAAACACTCATCGGCGAAAACTGATTAAAAAAAAGAAAAATGAATATCAAGTTTTCAGAACACTCATCGGCGAAAACTGATTAAAAAAAGAAAAAATAATATCAACTTTTCGAAACACTCATCGGCGAAAACTGATTAAAAAAATTAAAATGAATATAACGTTTTCGAAACACTGATTGGCGAAAACTGATTAAAAATAGAAAAATAATATCAAGTTTTCGAAACACTCATCGGTTAAAAACTGATTAAAAAAAGAAAAATGAATATCAAGTTTTCGAAACACTCATGAGCGAAAACTTATTATAAAAAAGAAAAATGAATATCAAGATTTCGAAAAGAAAAATGAATATCAAGTTTTCAGAACACTCATCGGCGAAAACTGATTAATAAAAGAAAAATGAATATCAAGTTTTAGAAAACACTCATCGGCGAAAACTTACTAAAAAAAATGAATATCAAGTTTTCGAAACACTCATCGGCGAAAACTTACTAAAAAAAGAAAAAAGAATATCGAGTTTTCAAAACACTCTTCGACGCAAACTGATTAAAAAAAATAAAAATGAATTTAAAATTTTCGAAATAGTCATCGGCGAAAACAGATTAAAAAAGGAAAATGAATATCAAGTTTTCGAAATACTCATCGGCCAAAACTGATAAAAAACAAAAAAAATGAATATTAAGTTTTTGAAACACTCATCAGCGAAAACTGATTAAAAAAAAGAAAAATGAATATCAAGTTTTCAGAACACTCATCGGCGAAAACTGATTAAAAAAAGAAAAATTATATCAAGTTTTCGAAACACTCATCGGCCAAAACTGATTAAAAAAACAAAAATGAATATCAAGTTTTCAGAACACTCATGGGCGAAAACTGATTAAAAAAAGAAAAATGAATATCAAGTTTTCGAAAACACTCATCGGCGAAAACTGATTAAAAAAAGAAAAATGAATATCAAGTTTTCGAAACACTCATCAGCGAAAACTTACTAAAAAAAGAAAATTCAATATCCAGTTTTCAAAACATTATTCGACGAAAACTGATTAAAAAAAATAAAAATGAATTTAAAGTTTTCGAAACACTCATCGGCGAAAACAGATTACAAAAGAAAAATGAATATCAAGTTTTCGAAATACTCATCGGCCAAAACTGATAAAAAACAAAAAAAAATGAATTTTAAGTTTTCGAAACACTCATCGGTGAAAACTATTTAAAAAAAATGAATATTACGTTTTAGAAACACTCATCGGCAAAAACAGATTAAAAAACGAAAAATGACTATAAAATTTTCTAAACACTTATCGGCGAAAACTGATTAAAAAAAAGAAAAATGAATATTAAGTTTTGGAAACAGTCATCGGCGAAAACTGATTAAAAAAATTAAAATGAAAATCAAATTTTCAAAACACTCATCTACGAAAAATGATTAAAAAAAATAAAAATGAATATCAAGTTTTCGAAACACTTATCAGCGAAAACTGATTAAAAAAGGAAAATAAATATCAAGTTTTAGAAACACTCATCGGCGAAAACTGATTAAAAAAATGAATATCAAGTTTTCGAAACACTAATCGGCGAAAACTAATTAAACAAAGAAAAATGAATATCACGTTTTCGAAACACTCATCGGCGAAAATTGATTAAGAAAAAGAAAAATGAATATTAAGTTTTCGAAACACTCATCAGTGAAAACTAATTAAATAAAGAAAAAATGAATATCACGTTTTCGAAACACTCAACGGCAAAAACTGATTAAGAAAAAAGAAAAATGAATATCAAGTTTTAGAAACACTCATCGGGGAAAACTATTTAAAAAAAAAGAAAAATCAATATTACGTTTTTGTAACACTCATCGGCGAAAACTGATTAAAAAAAGAAAAATGATTATCAAATTTTCAAAACACTTATTGGCGAAAAATTGATTAAAAAAAGAAAAATGAATATCAAGTCTCAGAACTCTCATCGGCGAAAACTGATCAAAAAAAAAGAAAAATGAATATTAAGTTTTCGAAAACCCTCATCGGCAAAAACTGATTAAAAAAAGAAAAAAGAATATCAAGTTTCCGAAACACATTAGCGAAAACGTACTAAAAAAAGAAAAATGAATATCAAGTTTTCGAAACCCTCATCGACAAAACTAGTTAAAATAATAAAAATGAATATCATGTTTTCGAAACACTCATCGGCGAAAACTGATTAAAAAAGTAAATGAATAATCGGTGAAAACTGATTAAAAAAAGAAAAATAAATATCAAGTTCCCGAAACACTCATTAGCGAAAACTTACTAAAGAAAGAAAAATGAATATCAAGTTTTCGAAACCCTCATCGATGAAAACTGATTAAAATAAAAATAAAAATGAATATCATGTATTTCAAACACTCATCGGCGAAAAGTGATTAAAAAGGAAAATGAATATCAAGTTTTCGAAAACACTCATCAACGAAAACAGATTCAAAAAAGAAAAAAGAATATCAAGTTTTCGAAACACTTATCAGCGAAAATTGATTAAAAAAAGAAAAATGAATATCAAGTTTTCGAAAGCACTCATCGGCGAATACATATTAAAAAAGGAAAATGAATATTAAGTTTTCGAAACACTCATCGGTGAAAACTGATTAAAAAAAGAAAAATAAATATCAAGTTTCCGAAACACTCATTAGCGAAAACTTACTGAAAAAAGAAAAATGAATATCAAGTTTTCGAAACCCTCATCGACGAAAACTGATTAAAAAAAATGAATATCATATATTCGAAACACTCATCGGCGAAAATTGATTAAAAAAGGAAAATGAATATCAAGTTTTCGAAACACTCATCGGCGAAAATTGATTAAGAAAAAGAAAAATGAATATCAAGTTTTCGAAACACTGATCGGTGAAAACTCATTAAATAATGAAAAATGAATATCACGTTTTCGAAACACTCGTCGGCGAAAACTAACTAAGAAAAAGAAAAATGAAAATCAAGTTTTCGAAACACTCATCGGGGAAAACTGATTAAAGAAAAAGAAAAATGAATATCAAGTTTTCAAAACACTTATCGGCGAAAAACTGATTAAAAAAGAGAAAAATGAATATCAAGTTTCAGAACACTCATCGGCGAAAACTGTTTAAAAAAGGGAAAAATGAATATTATGTTTTGGAAAACACTCATCGGCGAAAACTGATTAAAAAAAGAAAAATGAATATTAAGTTTTCGAAATACTCATCAGCGAAAACTTACTAAAAAAAGAAAAATGAATATCCAGTTTTCAAAACACTCATCGACGAACACTGATTAAAAAAATAAAAATGTATATAAAGTTTTCGAAACACTCATCGGCAAAAACTGATTAAAAAAAGAAAAATGAATATCAAGTTTTCGAAAACACTCATCAGCGAAAACATATTAAAAAAGGAAAATGAATATTAAGTTTTCGAAACACTCAACGGTGAAAATTGATTAAAAAAAGAAAAATAAATATCAAGTTTCTGAAACACTCATTAGCGAAAACTTACTAAAAAAGAAAAATGAATATCAAGTTTTCGAAACCCCCATCAACGAAAATTGATTAAAAAAATAAAAATTAATATCATGTATTCGAAACACTCATCGGTGAAAACTGATTTAAAAAGGAAAATGAATATCAAGTTTTCGAAACACTCATCCGCGAAAACTATTTAAAAAAAGGAAAAAGAATATTACATTTTAGAAACACTCATTGGCGAAAACTGATTAAAAAAAGAAAAATGAATATCAAATTTTCAAAACACTCATCTACGAAAGATGTTAAAAAAATAAAAATGAATATCAAGTTTTGGAAACACTCGTCGGCGAAAATAGATTAAAAAAGGAAAATAAATATCAAGTTTTCGAAACACTCATCGGCGAAAACTGATTAGAAAAAGAAAAATGAATATCAAGTTTTCGAAACACTCATCGGTGAAAACTAATTAAATAAAGAAAAATAAATATCACATTTTCGAAACACTCATCGGCGAAAATTGATTAAGAAAAAGAAAAATGAATATCAAGTTTTCGAAACATTGATCGGTGAAAACTCATTAAATAATGAAAAATGAATATCACGTTTTCGAAACACTCATCGGCGAAAACTGATAAAGAAAAAGAAAAATGAAAATCAAGTTTTCGAAACACTCATCGGGGAAAACTGATTAAAGAAAAAGAAAAATGAATATCAAGTTTTCAAAACACTTATCGGCGAAAAACTGATTAAAAAAGAGAAAAATGAATATCAAGTTTCAGAACACTCATCGGCGAAAACTGTTTAAAAAAGGGAAAAATGAATATTATGTTTTGGAAAACACTCATCGGCGAAAATTCATTAAAAAAAGAAAAATGAATATCAAGTTTTCGAAATACTCATCAGCGAAAACTTACTAAAAAAATAAAAATGAATATCCAGTTTTCAAAACACTCATCGACGAAAACTGATTAAAAATAGATAAATGAATATCAAGTTTTCGAAACACTCATCGGTGAAAACTAATTAAATAATTAAAAATGAATATCACGTTTTCGGCACACTCATCGGCAAAAATTGATTAAGAAAAAGAAAAATGAATATTAAGTTTTCGAAACACTGATCGGTGAAAACTAATTAAATAATGAAAAATGAATATCACGATTTCGAAACACTCATCGGTGAAAACTGATATAGAAAAAGAAAAAGAAATATTACGTTTTCGAAACACTCATCGGCGAAAACTGATTAAAAAAAGAAAAATGAATATCAAGTTTTCAAAACACTTATCGGCGAAAAGTTGATTAAAGAAAAAGAAAATGAATAACAAGTTTCAGAACACTCATCGGCGAAAATTGTTTAAAAAAAAGAAAAATGAATATTAAGTTTTCTAAAACACTCATCGGCGAAAACTGATTTAAAAAAGTAAAATGAATATCAAGTTTTCGAAATACTCATTAGCGAAAATGTCACGACCCCCTATCGAACGTCCGTGACTGGCACAGGAAGTAGGATTTCTCCTATCCTCCCGAACTGATTCTCGATCAATTTCAGCAGGAGTTGTCCCTCCACCCCTAGCCTGTCTCGTAGTCGGTGGCATCCCTATACTGCACAAGGACCACACCTAAGAAGTACACGTATATCAATAATATTTCATATCAAAGAGAGTAGAAAGAAAGGGCTGACTCAATTTCCTGGGTACTTCCACAAGTGCCTTTTTACTCCCACGTTGCGCTCGGGTTCACAACGAGGCGTAAACCGACACCCGGTCATACCTATAGCTTCATACAAATTAAAGATAACCAGGCACTGATACCAAGTTTGTCACGACCCCCTATCGAACGTCCGTGACCGGCACGGGAAGTAGGATTTCTTCTATCCCGTAAGTCTCTAATCCCTGATTGAGATTTCCACCTGTTTATAACTACCATTTTCTAATACAAACAATATATAACATATATGGTCATCCCTTTCCGGTGACCTAAGCAGTTTGCAATCCACGGCTCGCTCAATGCTGCTTCAGTCTATACATATACACATAATCAATCACACGTACATATAATATACATATTGATCACGCGCTTCAGGGCGGGTGATCTATCCTATTCACATGCAGAAATCCTGTGTACAGTCATACATATATTCAATCACACGCTTGCATATAGTTTACATATTGATCACACGCCTCAATGCGTGTGATCTATCATATTCACATGCGAAAGCCATATTTTCATACAATCAGATATTCAGTCACACATATATATAATTTACATATTGATCACACCCCTCAAGGCGTGTGACCTATCCTAGTCGCATGCGAAAGTCATATATATATATATATATATATATACATGATATATGCTATATCATAGCCTAAAGTCCCAATACCAAGACCTAACTTTAATCTGTATGAAGCCGACAATGCTAGAATTCAAGTGTGACATATATATACACACAGCAGATGTAAACGTACATACGTCACGCTTAAAAAGGATTCATATATATATATACATCACAACATATATACTTAATCAAAATAACTACCGACGCGAACAAAGCGTGCGGTCTTCAGAGTTGTCTGCCTCCATGAGAAGAAGTGGACGCGTTCCTGACTCCTGAACCACCTGTATCTGAAACATGTAAACCGGGGGTGAGTCGAACATACTCAGTGAGAAGCTCCCCCATTTGTAATACCTGAGAATATTTTAACTAGCGTTATTAATTAAATTAAATTAAAGGTGGAAAAAATGAGATAAAAAGGAAAATAAATACACACTATCCTACTACTTGTTTTTTTTTAAAACACAAATTAGTTAAATCCTAAATTTTTCTTTTTCATATCTTTTTTTTATATATCAGATGCCTTTTTTTTTGTTTTGTAATATATATATATATATATATATATATTATAAGTAAAAGAAAAAGAATAAAAGAGAAAAGAGGAAAAAGAGATCAGATCGTGAAAAGGGAAAGAAAAAGAAAGGAAAGAGGCGTGAGGGAGAGGGCTCAACGAGAGAACCACGAGAGGGAGAGGGCTGGCCATCGTAGCTCGACGGGAAGGCTTAAGGAGGAAGGGGTCTCGCGTGGTGGTGGCCGGACGTCCACCGGAGCCAGAAAACGCCATCGTGGTGGCCGGAGGAGAGAGAGTGACGGGCTAGAGAGAGAAACAAGAGGAAGAGAGCTTTCTCGCCGGAAAACTCGCCGGAAAATGCCGTCTCTTCACCGGGGAAGGTGGCTGGGAGTCTCCTCTACTCCATATCGTCCTTCTAACCGGTTGAATCGAGGTGAGAAGTCCTGAAACTCTCAAACCCCAATTTTATCAATTTTAGGGATTTTTGGAAAGACCCCAATTGATTCAATCTGAGTATTCTGGGTCCTAAATTGAAGTATTTGCATGTTATTGAGTGAGTTGGAAGCTTAGGAACCAGAACTAATTTGATGGAATTTATCCGGGTTGGAAAACTAGTAAGAAAATATGATTGGTAATGTTTAAGGGTGTTGTGGACTGATTTGGGGTGCATTGAAAGGTTAAAGGGTAATTATATAATTGTTAAAAATTATTGGAATGTACGAGGGATTAAAACCCGAGTACCCACCGTCTCACTGGAACCCAATTCGGGGAAGAAGAGACAATTTTCCAATTTTACGCGTGTCCGGATATGTGTATGCATATGCAGGTAAAGTGTTGAAAGTTAATTCGGTAAATGGAAATTTTAGACAAGTAGAATTTATGACTCTCTTGAGTCATAAATTCAAGACTTTGGTAATGGAAATTTCATATGGACACATAGAGATGAAATTGGGTAACCTTGCATTCCCAACTCAAGGCTTCCGAATAGTGTGATTAAGCAAGGGTTGAATACGAATAGAAACATGCTAGGTGTTCCGAAAACTAGTTGAGGGCATTCCAAGCCAACTAGTCTATGGAATTAATTAGTGAGACTGTGAGCACTAGCATTACATGTACACGATAGTGGTTGAATTTTCAAGCTTCTGAATCTCTCAAATATATGTGTATAGGGCACCATACAGTGAGCGGACCTTCGGGCACACCGAGAGCCGATACGAGGGGCCAAACAGGTGAGGGGCTTTCCTATCCCTGTCCTATAGGGTTAACTGCGGATATGGATATATGGTTTGCCTTCTTGCCTATTTGTAGGAATTACATGTTAGATAACATGCTATTGTTGTTCCTAAATTACAGTATATGTGAAAACGTGCTATATGTGTGTTTGTGAATTGTAAAAGCGACGGTGGCTCAAGGAGCCTTATATGAAAAGAAGGTCCACGGGACCTATACGATATCGTGGGTAGGATAGAGTAAATATTATCTGAAGGGTTTGGTTTTGTATGTAAGTCCTTAAAGAGAATAAACCTAGGTGACTTTGTTCTGAACCAAGAGTCCGAATTAGAAACCACTTGGAAATCTAGATTTGCCTAAGAAGAAGTAAAATGAACAAGTAGTGGTCCATAGAGGTCATTTATGGTACAACGCGGGAACCGAGTCTATCTCGGGTGGTCCGGGTAGATTGAGTCTCTTGTTTTGAGTCAAACTCACAGAAATACAAAGTATATGAGTACACCACATTGTGGCTATTGCCTTGGGTAAACCGAGGTCAGATGAGTCGCCGGCTATGCTCCAAGTGAAGTCTTCGGGTCAGACTAATGTTCCAAGTAAAGTCTTGGGGCCAGGGGTTCCTAGAATGATCAACTAGATTCCCATATTGCTCACGTGAGATATTGCCTTCGGGCCAGATTCTCTCCTAACGAAGATATTGCCTTCGGGCCAAATTCTCTCCTAACGGAGATATGCCTTCGGGCCAGTTTATGATTACGGTTAGTTGAATATGGATATCCACATGAAGTGGTATGTTAAACTATGATACGTTGTATGTGTGAATTTAAATGTATGTAGAACCATGCTTTAAATTCTATATTGTGAATGTAATATATGCTAATTGCCTGACCACTTAATATATGGAAATTTAAACCCGTTATATGCGCATGCGTTTGTGATTGGCTCCTTTTCCCCAGTTGCAGTGGTACCCGCTACTACACCAGGGATGGGAAAGCCTCTCACTGAGTCTGTTTGACTCACCCCAATGTTACATGTTACAGATACAGGTCGTATAGGCATCGGGAGCGCTTCCACTTCATCTCAGGGAGGCGGACAGACTTAGAGACCGCACGCATTGTTCGCGTGGGTAGTATTGATATATGTATTTTGTTAGGATGAATATGTATATGATTCTTTTGGTATAGCATTGTTTTGTACAGTTGCTATATGCATATATGTATATGTCACACTCTAGAACTGTCAGCTTCATACAGATTAAAGATTGGTCTTGTGGTTGGGAATATAGGTTATGATATGCTGAATATCATGTGTATATATACATATATGAATGTGACTTCCGCATGTGAATAGGATAGATCACACGCACTGAGCGTGTGGTCAATATGTAAATTTACATATATGTGTGACTGAATACTTGATGGTATGAAAATACAGCTTCCGCATGTGAATAGGATAGATCACACGCATTGAGGCATGTGATCAATATGTAAATTATATGCAGGTGTGTGATTGAATATATATGCTTAACTGTACATAGGGAATTCTGCATGTGAATAGGATAGATCACCCGCCTGAAGCACGTGATCAATATGTATATTATATGTACGTGTGATTGATTATGTGTATATGTATAGACTGAAGCGGCGCTGAGCGAGCCGTGGATTGCGTGCTACTTAGGTCACCGGATAGGGATAACCATAAATACTATATATTGTTTGTATTAGAAATGGGTAGTTATGCACATAAAGAAATGTCAATCAAGGATTAGAGGCTTACGGGATAGGAGAAATCCTACCTCCCGTGCCAGTCACAGACGCCCGATAGGGGGTCGTGACAAACTTGGTATCAGAGCCTGATTACTTTAAACTGTATGAAGCCATAGGTATGACCGGGTGCCGGTTTACCCCTCTTTGTGTACCTGGGCACAACGTGGGAGTAAAAAGGCACTTGTGGAGGTACCCAGGAAATTGTGTCAGCCTTTCTTTCTACTCTCTTTTATGCGAAATGTCATTAACATACGTGTACTTATTAGGTGAGATCCTTGTGCAGTATAGGGATGCCACCTATCACGGGACAGACTAGGGGTGGAGGGAGAACTCCTACTGAAATTGATCGAGAATCAGTTCGGGAGGAGGGAATGCCCACCCGAGGCCGAGGTAGAGGTCATGCTCGAGGTCGAGGTAGAGCACAATTGAGAGGGGAAGAGAGGGGACAGTCACCGGATCCTCAACCTCAAGTAGAGTCAGGTGCACCTTCCATGGCGGAAATGCTCACTGTAGGATTTCAGGAACTAAGGGAAGAAATGACGAGACAAATACAAAGGGAAGTACGCCGGTTAGTAGTCGGCGAGGAAGAACAAGAGAGAGTTCCTGGCAATCAAGAGATGGAGGTTGTTGAGGAAGAGGATAGGGAATGGCAACAACCACAGGGAATGCATCGTGAACCGCGGGCAACACCCAGAGAGCTGCCAATTTCAAAATTTCTGAAGCTTCATCCACCCACTTTCTGCGGAACTAGTGAGAAAGAGGATCCGCAGTACTTTATCAGAGATGTGGTCAAAATTGGGCACATGCTGAGGTGCTCAGGCCATGAATTGGTGGAATTAGCTTCATTCCAACTGAGGGGAGCGGCTAGAGTCTAGATAGAGTCCGTACATACGAGGTATTCACACAGAGTGGCACCGATGACCTGGGAAGATTTTCTTAGGGAATTCCTGGGTCGGTTTCTACCTGAAGGCACCAAAGATGCAAAGCGTCAGCAATTCGAGGAGTTGTGGATGACGCCTAACATGACCGTGACGGAGTATGAATTACTTTTTACAGAACTGGCTCAATTCTCACCTGAGTTAGTTCCTGATGAAGAGGCGAGGATCAAGAGATTCATACACCGACTCACGGAGCCGTTGTTTACTGCTTTGCTACCTTAGAGGAGATAGTTTGAGCATTTAGCTCAAGCAGCAGACTGTGGTAGAATGATTGAAACCAGGAAGAGGTATGGGACATCTGTTGATCCCAAAGTGAAGTTAATTACAGGCAGTGACAACCAAGGAGGTGGAAGTAAGAAAAGGAAGACAACAGGTGGGGGTGCAGGATATTCAGGGTCCGCAGGAGGACAATCCTCAACTACCACCTATGAAACAGGTACAAGAGGTAATGATCAAGGGGGACAGAGGGAACAAGGGGGTGGAAACGCCGGTAAGACAAAGCCCCAGTGTGCGACTTGCAGCAGACTTCATTTTGGTATATGTCGGAGACTGACAGGTGGATGCTACCACTGCGGCCAGATGGGCCATATGGCTAGAGAGTGTCCAAAGAAAAAGGAGGGTACAAGTGTGAGAAGCAATCCGACGCCGAGGAGTACACCTATTCCAGCTCCACCAGTGAGAACTGTGCCACCACAGGCAGCAAGGACAGGGGCAGCTAGAGGCCGTGGTGCAGGGTCTAGTGGCCGAGGGCCAGGGATGGTAGGTGGAGGACAAGCGCGGGTATTTGCACTCTCTCAGCAGGATGCTCATGCATCAAATGCAGTTGTGACAGGTACTCTTATTGTCTGCTCTCTTGAAGCACGAGTCTTATTTGATTCCGGCTCCACTTATTCCTATGTGTCGGATGCATTTGCCTCTAAATTCGACAAAAGTCCATCTAGAATGGAAGAAACAGTACTGGTCTCTACTCCAATGGGAGAATCGGTACAAGTAGAGTATGTGCACAAGTCTTGCATTGTGGAGGTCGACGGTCATGAGACTGTGGCAGACCTTCGGTTGTTGTGTATGGTTGATATTGATGTGATCCTCGGGATGGATTGGTTGTCGTCTTGCCATGCGGTTGTGGACTGCAGGGCTAAATGCTTGAAATTCAATATGCCAAACGAGGAGCCCTTTGTGATACGGGGTGACGGAGTTGCACCGTATCCAAGCCTAATCTCGGCTTTGAGGCATCCAAGTTACTTGCAAAGGGATGCAAAGGGTATTTGGCATTCGTCCAAGATACCACGAAAGAAGTACTTTCACCGACTCAAGTACCGGTAGTGCGAGAGTTCTTGGATGTATTTCCAGAAGAATTACCGGGGTTGCCGCCCGATCGTGAAATTGAGTTTGAAATTGAGCTGCAACCTAGTACCCAGCCTATCTCCACACCACCTTACCGTATAGCTCCGAAAGAGCTGAAGGAGCTACATACACAATTGCAAGAATTGCCTGAAAAGGGTTTTATAAGACCCAGTTTCTCTCCTTGGGGTGCACCGGTCCTTTTTGTAAAGAAGAAGGACGGATCCTTGCGGTTGTGTATCGATTACCGAAAGTTAAACAAGGTGACAATTCGCAATCAATACCCATTGCCGAGGATAGATGACCTATTTGATCAGTTGCAAGGTGCGAAGCGGTTTTCAAAAATTGATTTGCGATCTGGGTACCATCAATTAAAGATTCGAGAATCAGATATACCCAAGACCGCATTCCGGACCTGATATGGACATTACGAGTTCTTGGTGATGTCTTTCGGATTAACTAATGCTCCTACAGCGTTTATGGACATGATGAACAGGGTCTTTAAACCATTTCTGGACCGATTTGTCATTGTCTTCATTGACGACAAATTGGTTTATTCAAAGAATTCTGAGGAACATGCGGAACACTTGAGATTAGCATTGCAGAGGTTGAGAGAGGAAAAACTGTATGCCAAGTTCTCTAAGTGTGAATTCTGGCTTGACAAAGTTGCCTTTTTGGGTCACATGGTATCATCAGAGGGAATCCACGTTGATCCAAGTAAGGTAGAGGCAGTGAAGAATTGGTCACAGCCTACCTCTGTTATTCGCAATTTCTTGGGTTTGGCAGGATATTATAGAAGATTTGTGCAGGACTTCTCTAAGGTTGCTGCACCTATGACTAGATTGACTCAGAAGGGAGTGAAGTTTGTATGGGATGACAAGTGTGAGCAAAGTTTTCAAAAGCTGAAGGACAGCCTCACTACCGCTCCGGTGCTGGCATTACTTGAAGGCACAGGAGGGTATGTAGTATACTGTGATGCGTCGAGGATCGGGTTAGGGTGTGTCTTGATGCAACATGGCAAGGTGATTGCGCATGCATCGCGACAAATGAGGAAGCATAAAAAGAACTACCCGACTCACGAGCTCGAAATGGCGGCTGTAGTATTCGCTTTGAAAATATGGAGACACTACTTATATGGTGAGACTTGTGAAATTTATACAAACCACAAAAGCCTCAAATACATTTTCGAGCAGAAAGACTTGACCTTGAGACAACGTCGATGGTTAGAGTTGTTGAAAGACTACGACTGCACGATCTTGTATCATCCAGGAAAGGCTAATGTGGTAGCCGATGCTCTGAGTCGGAAATCCATGGGCAGTCTTGCTCATATAAGTGAAGAAAGAAGACCGTTAATTAGAGAACTACACGAGTTAGAGCAAACGGGAAATCAGTTTGAGATTGGAAGTTCTAACTCACTTTTAGCCCATTTGCAAGCTAAGTCCTCTTTGGGAGAAGAGGTGAAGGCTAGACAAGATGAAGATACCGACCTCAAGCAAATCAGGGATACTGTAACTAAAGGGAAAGGGGACGACGTCCGATTCTCTATAGATGATTTTGGGATACTTCGGTTGGAGGGACGGTTGTGTGTCCCTATGGTTGATAACTTGAAAGAAAGAATTCTTGAAGAAGCACACCGGATAGCGTATACAATCCATCCGGGAGCTAATAAGATGTATCATGACCTGAAACAGTTGTATTGGTGGAATGGCATGAAAAAGGATGTCGCAAACTATGTAGCCAGGTGTTTAGTGTGCCAGCAAGTCAAGGCAGAACACCAGAAGCCCGCCGGAACATTACAACAGATAGAGATACCTGAGTGGAAATGGGAGAGAATAACGATGGATTTTGTAACAGGGTTGCCAAGATCACAACGGGGATTTGATTCGGTTTGGGTAATAGTGGATCGCATGACTAAATCCGCACACTTTCTGCCAGTTAAGACCACTTACGGATTGAGTCAATATGCACAGATTTATCTATCAGAAATCGTTAGATTGGACGGTGTGCCAGTGTCAATAATATCTGATAGAGGGCCACAGTTCACTTCCAGGTTTTGGAAGTCATTGCAGGAAGTGTTGGGAACTAGAGTTGATCTGAGTACTGCGTTCCACCCACAGACCGACGGGCAATCAGAAAGAACCATTCAGATTCTTGAGGACATGCTTCGGGCGTGTATTATGGATTTCGGCGGAAGTTGGGAAAAGTATTTACCCTTGGCTGAGTTTGCGTACAATAACAGTTATCAAGCAAGTATTCAAATGGCACCTTTCGAGGCTCTGTACGGTCGCAGGTGCAGATCCCCGATTGGGTGGTTCGAGGTCGGAGAAGCTAGCCTAGTCGGCCCGGAATTGCTACAAGATGCCTTGCAGAAGGTAAAGTGCATAAGGGAGAGATTACTGACGGCTCAGAGTAGGCAAAAGTCTTATGCAGACAATCGAAGGAGAGAACTGGAGTTTGCCGTTGGTGATCAGGTGTTCTTGAGAATATCACCAATGAAAGGCGTAATGCGGTTCGGTAAGAAGGGGAAGTTGAGTCCTCGGTATATTGGACCGTTTGAAATCTTAGAACGAGTTGGGAATGTAGCGTATCGGTTGGAATTGCCTACGAAATTGGAGGGGGTACACCCTGTCTTTCATATATCGATGCTTCGGAAGTATCTTCCCGATCCCTCGCACGTAATCCAATCGCAAGACGTGCAACTAACCGAAAATATGACGTATGAAGAGGAGCCAGTGGAAATCTTAGATCGGCAGTTGAAGAAACTCAGAACGAAAGAGATTCCATTGGTTAAAGTTCTGTGGAGAAACCACTCGACCGAAGAAGCTACATGGGAGGTCGAGGGTGAAATGCGCAGAACGTATCCTCATCTATTTCGAGACTAAGGTTAGTATTTTGTTTGAAATTCAGGGACCGAATTTCTTAATGGGGGAAGATTGTAATACCCGAGAATATTTTAACTAGCGTTATTAAGATGAAAAGGAAAATAAATACACACTATCCTACTACTTGTTTTTTTAAAAAAAACACAAATTTGTTAAATCCTAAATTTTTCTTTTTCATATCTTTTTTTCTATATATCAGATGCCTTTTTTTTTCTTTTGTAATATATATATATATATATATATTATAAGTAAAAGAAAAGGAATAAAAGAGAAAAGAGGAAAAAGAGATCAGATCGTGAAAAGGGAAAGAAAATGAAAGGAAAGAGGCGTGAGGGAGAGGGCTCAACGAGAGAACCACGAGAGGGAGAAGGCTGGCCATCGTAGCTTGACGGGAAGGCTCAAGGAGGAAGGGGTCACGCGTGGTGGTGGCCGGACGTCCACCGGAGCCGGAAAACGCCATCGTGGTGGCCGGAGGAGAGAGAGTGACAGGCTAGAGAGAGAAACAAGAGGAAGAGAGCTTTCTCGTCAGAAAACGCCGTCTCTTCACCGGGGAAGGTGGCTGGAAGTCTCCTCTACTCCATATCCTCCTTCTAACCGGTTGAATCGAGGTGAGAAGTCCTGAAACTCTCAAACCCCAATTTTATCAATTTTAGGGATTTCCGGAAAGACCCCAATTGATTCAATCTGAGTATTCTGGGTCCTAAATTGAAGTATTTGCATGTTATTGAGTGAGTTGAAAGCTTAGGAACCGAAACTAATTTGATGGAATTTATCCGGGTTGGAAAACTAGTAGGAAAATATGATTGGTAATGTTTAAGGGTGTTGTGGACTGATTTGGGGTGCATTGAAAGGTTGAAGGGTAATTATATAATTGTTAAAAATTATTGGAATGTACGAGGGATTAAAACCCGAGTACCCACCGTCTCACCGGAACCCAATTCGGGGAAGAAGAGACAATTTTCCAATTTTACGCGTGTCCGGATATGTGTATGCATATGCAGGTAAAGTGTTGAAAGTTAATTCGGTAAATGGAAATTTTAGACAAGTAGAAATTATGACTCTCTTGAGTCATAAATTCAAGACTTTGGTAATGGAAATTTGATATGGACACATAGAGATGATATTGGTAACCTTGCATTCCCAACTCAAGGCTTCCGAATAGCGTGATTAAGCAAGGGTTGAATACGAATAGAAACATGCTAGGTGTTCCGAAAACTAGTTGAGGGCATTCCAAGCCAACAACTAGTCTATGGAATTAATTAGTGAGAACGTGAGCACTAGCGTTACATGTACACGATAGTGGTTGAATTTTCAAGCTTATGAATCTCTTAAATATATGTGTATAGGGCACAATACAGTGAGCGGACCTTCAGGCACACCGAGAGCCGATACGAGGGGCCAAACAGGTGAGGGGCTTTCCTATCCCTGTCCTATAGGGTTGACTGTGGATATGGATATATGGTTTGCCTTCTTGCCTATTTGTAGAATTACATGTTAGATAACATGCTATTGTTGTTCCTAAATTACATTATATGTGAAAACGTGCTATATGTGTGTTTGTGAATTGTAAAAGCGATGGTGGCTCAAGGAGCCTTATATGAAAAGAAGGTCCACGGGACCTATACGATATCGGGGGTAGGATCGAGTAAATATTACCTGAAGGGTCTGGTTTTGTATGTAAGTCCTTAAAGAGAATAAACCTAGGTGACTTTGTTCTGAACCAAGAGTCCGAATTAGAAACCACTTGGAAATCTAGATTTGCCTAAGAAGAAGTAAAATGAACAAGTAGTGGTCCATAGAGGTCATTTATGGTACAACGCTGGAACCGAGTCTATCTCGGGTGGTCCGGGTAGATTGAGTCTCTTGTTTTGAGTCAAACTCACAGAAATACAAAGTATATGAGTACACCACATTGTGGCTATTGCCTTGGGTAAACTGAGGTCAGATGAGTCGCCGGCTATGCTCCAAGTGAAGTCTTGGGGTCAGACTAATGTTCCAAGTAAAGTCTTGGGGCCAGGGGTTCCTAGAATGATCAACTAGATTCCCATATTGCTCACGTGAGATATTGCCTTCGGGCCAAATTCTCTCCTAACGAAGATATTGCCTTCGGGCCAGTTTATGATTACGGTTAGTTGAATATGGATATCCACATGAAGTGGTATGTTAAACTATGATACGTTGTATGTGTGAATTTAAATGTATGTAGAACCATGCTTTAAATTCTATATTGTGAATGTAATATATGCTAATTGCCTGACCACTTAATATATGGAAATTTAAACCCGTTATATGCGTATGTGTTTGTGATTGGCTCCTCTTCCCCAGTTGTAGTGGTACCCGCTACTACACCAGGGATGGGAAAGCCTCTCACTAAGTCTGTTTGACTCACCCCAATGTTACATGTTACAGATACAGGTGGTATAGGCATCGGGAGCACTTCCACTTCATCTCAGGGAGGCGGACAGACTTAGAGACCGCACGCATTGTTCGCGTGGGTAGTATTGATATATGTATTTTGCCAGGATGTATATGTATATGATTCTTTTGGTATAGCATTGTTTTGTACAGTTGCTATATGCATATATGTATATGTCACACTCTAGAACTGTCGGCTTCATACAGATTAAAGATTGGTCTTGTGGTTGGGAATATAGGTTATGATATGCTGAATATCATGTGTATATATATATATATGAATGTGACTTCCGCATGTGAATAGGATAGATCACATGCACTGAGCGTGTGGTCAATATGTAAATTTATATATATGTGTGACTGAATACTTGATGGTATGAAAATACAGCTTCCGCATGTGAATAGGATAGATCACACGCATTGAGGCGTGTGATCAATATGTAAATTATATGCAGGTGTGTGATTGAATATATATACTTGACTGTACATAGGGAATTCTGCATGTGAATAGGATAGATCACCCGCCCTGAAGCGCGTGATCAATATGTATATTGTATGTACGTGTGATTGATTATGTGTATATGTGTAGACTGAAGTGGCGCTGAGCGAGCCGTGGATTGCGTGCTACTTAGGTCACCGGATAGGGATGACCATAAATACTATATATTGTTTGTATTAGAAATGGGTAGTTATGCACATAAAGAAATGTCAATTAGGGATTAGAGGCTTACGGGATAGGAGGAATCCTACCTCCCGTGCCGATCACGGACGCCCGATAGGGGGTCGTGACACCATCCCTGGCGTAGCAGCGGGTACCACTACAGCTGGGGGAAGGGAGCAACCACAACCACATGCGCATGAAATGAATTTATATTGTGATCTTTAACATGATCAGGCAATCAATAAATCATATTCACAATTAAAATCCTAATTCATGCTCCTAACATATTTATTAATCCACATGTAAATCAATCTCAACATATCTCATTTGATTTCACAATTAACACATACTTGTGCACGTAGGCACTCACTTTCTGTCTCCTGCATTACGCTAAGAGAAATACTGGCCCGAAGGAAATACCATGTACGAACCTGGTTGATCACACCAGGAACTTTCTAACTCCAAGTCATGCTTAGAGTAATAGCCGTCAACTTGTCTAACCTCAGTTTAAACCGAGGTAATGGCCACTAGGTGGCATATTTGCTGACGTCATAATCCTGTCTGTCTGATCAGGACGATTGACTCGATCTACCCGAACAACCTAAACAAACTCAACTAACTTATTTAACCTTGAAAGACACCATATTTGTAACTAACTGAATATCATACGCATTCTTTAGTTAGGCCTAGATTTCGCCGGTTTCAATTATGCAACACTCTCACTCACATTTAACAACCTAGGTTCATTTTCCTCGATGTACCATACGGTTAAAACCTTTGCACGATGATCAATTTAAATGGGTTTCTAATATTAATGAACCCTCACATATAAAATTCTGACTCAATCCTACCCACGGTATCATATAAGGCTCATTGAGCCATATTATCACGTAATACACTTGAAAGTAATCATATAAGCACATATACTGTTGCACGTTGACTGCTTACTTGCTAATCATACACGTGTAACACAATTTCATTCAGATAAATAAATTTCATATAACAATTACGCAAAATAGAGCAAACCACATTTCCACGTAGTCATCCAACCCTGTGGGGCAGGGATGGGAGAGCCCCTCACCTCGTTGGCCCTCCTGATCAGTCCTCGGTTTGCCTGAAACTCCAATTACCCCGTGGTGCCCTATACACATATATTTAAGAAATTTAGAACATGTAACTAAGCATCAACCATGCACGTTTCATGCTAATGCTTATGCACCCTCTAGCTATTTTCCAAGAACTAATTATTTAGTTTGTTACGTCATCTTATTTGCTCTTTTTGAAAGTCCAGAATGCCCCATATTCGTCTTTCACACTTTCGAGCCATTTAGAACCTCTAATAGCTTAGGTTAGAGATTTCCACTTGTCTAAATTTCCCTTCATGTGTTCATATGGGTATTTAATTAATAAAAGAATTAAATTCACGGTTCAAAAGAGGCTCTAGCTTACTCATCCCACCGTCTCCCTTATTCGCCGAGTAAAAGCTTAATTACTACCTCTTTAATTATATATAAAAATATAATTGGGTATAATTAGAGCCCTGGAACTAATTTAGTGGGTCTTAGGTGTCCCCCACGGACTAGACCAAGGTGTCCAATCCACCGCACAACTCCTTACTATACGGTGGTTTGGTATTTCGCCTTTTTTTCACCGGATTGGATTCCGGTTAAGACGGTAAATACTCGGGCTTTATTCCCTTGTCTATTTCCAGCAACTACAACACTTATACTACTCCAATCCAAGCCTAAACCTGCATCAAACTATCAATTTCGAATTTTAGAGCAATTTCCTAACCCATTTTTCCTAATTTCCATACCCGGTCAAATCCTATGGTTTCACTTCGATTCTGAACCTCACTAAGCTTTCAATAACACCCACTAAGCTCAAATTAAACCCCAGAATGCCCCGATTGGAAGTATTTGAAGAATTCCTAAAATACCCAAAATTGGAGAAATTGGGGTTTTGAAGGATTTGGGGCTTTCTTACTTGATTTCAATCGGATAGAAAGCTTGGTGGTGATGAAAGATGAGGTCCGGTCACCTTCTCCGGCGAGAATCCGGCCAAACCGCCGTCCGTCACCTCCCTTCTCCCTCCCTTGTGAGTGCGTTTTTTTCTCTCTGCTTGCTCTTTCATGCTTCTGCTCCTTTTTTTTTCTTTTTTTGTGTGTGTGTGTTTGCTTTAATGAATTGGGTGGGGGTCACTTTATTTAATATATTATATATTATTTATTTGTTGTGTGTGTGTGTGTAATGGGATGGGGTCACGTTGGCCCCCCTTATATTTTAGTATATATATATATATATATATATATATATATATATATATATATCATATATACATATATACTTTTTTTAGATGTTATCTATATATATATTATTTTTTTTTTGAAAAATTTATTTATTTGTTATATCCTTTTTCTCTTTTAGGTCCTAGAAAAATTTATAGATATCTCATTTCTTTCCCTTCTCCATTTTATTTTAACTCTTTAATTCTTTAATTTAATTTATTTTTCTTTCTGAAAGAAACATAAATTAAATATTAATAAAAATAATTAAATCTAAATATCTCGGATATTACAATCTTCCCCCCTTAAGAAATTCGGTCCCTGAATTTCAAACAAAATACTAACCTTAGTCTCGAAACAGATGAGGATACGTCCTGCGCATTTCACCCTCGACCTCCCATGTAGCTTCTTCGGTCGAGTGATTTCTCCACAGAACTTTAACCAATGGAATCTCTTTCGTTCGGAGTTTCTTCAACTGCCGATCTAAGATTTCCACTGGCTCCTCTTCATACGTCAGATTTTCGGTTAGTTGCACGTCTTGCGATTGGATTACGTGCGAGGGATCGGGAAGATACTTCCGAAGCATCGATACATGAAAGACGGGTGTACCCCCTCCAATTCCGTAGGTAATTCCAACCGATATTCCACATTCCCAACTCGTTCTAGGATCTTAAACGGTCTGGTATACCGAGGGCTTAGCTTCCCCTTTTTACCAAATCGCATCACGCTCTCATCGGTGATATTCTCAAGAACACCTGTTCACCAATGGTGAATTCAAGTTCTCTCCTTCGGTTGTCTGCATAAGACTTTTGCCTACTCTAAGCTGTCAGCAATCTCAACCTTATGCACTTCACCTTCTGCAAGGCATCTTGTAACAATTCCGGGCCGACTAAGCTAGCTTCTCCGACCTCGAACCACCCAATCGGGGATCTGCACCTACGGCCGTACAGAGCCTCGAAAGGTGCCATTTGAATACTTGCTTGATAACTATTGTTATATGCAAACTCAGCCAAAGGTAAATACCTTTACCAACTTCCGCCGAAATCCATAATACACGCCCGAAGCATGTCTTCAAGGATCTGAATAGTTCTTTCTGATTGCTCGTCGGTCTGTGGGTGGAACGCAGTACTCAAATCAACTCTAGTTCCCAACACTTCCTGCAATGACTTCCAAAACCTGGAAGTGAACTGTGGCCCTCTATCAAATATTATGGACACTAGCACACCGTGCATTCTAACGATTTCTGATAGATAAATCTGCGCATATTGACTCACTCCGTAAGTGGTGTTAACTGGCAGAAAGTGCGCAGACTTAGTCATGCGATCCACTATCACCCAAACCGAATCGAATCCCCGTTGTGATCTTGGCAACCCTATTACAAAATCCATCGTTATCCTCTCCCATTTCCACTCAGGTATTTCTATCTTTTGTAATGTTCTGGCGGGCTTCTGGTGTTCAGCCTTAACTTGATGACACACTAAACACCTGGCCACATAGTTTGCAACATCCTTCTTCATGCCATTCCACCAATACAGCTGTTTCAGATCGTGATACATTTTATTACCTCCCGGATGGATTGTATAAGCTATCCGGTGTGCTTCTTCAAGGATTCTTTCTTTCAAGTTATCAACCATAGGGACACACAACCGTCCCTCCAACCGAAGTACTCTGAAATCAACAATAGAGAATCGAATGTCGTCCCCTTTCTCTTTAGTTACAATATCCCTGATTTACTTGAGGTCAGTATCTTCATCCTGTCTGGCCTTCACCTCTTCTACCAGAGAGGACTTAGCTTGCAAATGAGCTAGAAGTAAGTGAGAATCCCCAATCTCAAATTGATTTCCCGTTTGTTCTAGCTTGTGCAGTTCTCTAATCAACGGTCTTCTTTCTTCACTTATATGACCAAAACTGCCCATAGATTTCCGACTCAGAGCATCGGCTACCACATTAGCCTTTCCTGGATGATACAAGATCGTGCAGTCGTATTCTTTCAACAACTCTAACCATGGACGTTGTCCCAAGTTCAAGTCTTTCTGCTCGAAAATGTATTTAAGGCTTTTGTGGTCTGTATAAATTTCACACGTCTCACCGTACAGGTAATGTCTCCATATTTTCAAGGCGATCACTACAGCTGCCATCTCAAGGTCATGAGTTGGGTAATTCTTCTCATGTTTCCTCAATTGTCGCGATGCATACGCAATCACCTTGCCGTGCTGCATCAAGACACACCCTAACCCGATCCTCGACGCATCACAGTATACTACATACCCTATTGTGCCTTCAGGTAATGCCAACACCGGAGTGGTAGTGAGGCTATCTTTCAGCTTCTGAAAACTCTGCTCGCACTTATCATCCCATACGAACTTTACTCCCTTCTGAGTCAACTTAGTCATAGGTGCAGCAACCTTAGAGAAGACCTGCACAAATCTTCTATAATATCCAGCCAAGCCCAAGAAACTGCGAATTTCAGTAACAGAGGTAGGCTGGGACCAATTCTTCACCGCCTCTACCTTACTTGGATCAACGTGGATTCCCTCTGATGATACCAAGTGACCCAAAAAGGCAACTTGGTCAAGCCAGAATTCACACTTAGAGAACTTGGCATACAATTTTTCCTCTCTCAACTTCTACAATGCTAATCTCAAGTGTTCTGCATGTTCTTCTGAATTCTTAGAATAGACCAAGATGTCATCAATGAAGACAATGACAAATCGGTCCAGAAATGGTTTGAAGACCCTGTTCATCATGTCCATGAACGCTGCAGGAGCATTAGTTAATCCGAAAGACATCACCAACAACTCATAATGTCCGCATCGGGTCCGGAATGCGGTCTTAGGTATATCTGATTCTCGAATCTTTAATTGATGATACCTAGATCGCAAATCAATCTTGGAAAACCGCTTTGCACCCTGCAACTGATCAAATAGGTCATCTATCCTCGGAAGAGGGTATTGATTGCGGATCGTCATCTTATTTAACTTCCGGTAATCGATACACAACCGCATGGCAAGACGACTACCAATCCATTCCGAGGATCACATTAAGATCAACCATACACAACAACCGAAGGTTTACCACAGTCTCATGACCATCGACCTCCACAATGCAAGACTTGTGCACATACTCTACTTGTACCGATTCTCCCATTGGAGTAGAGACCAGTACTGTTTCTACCATTTTAGATGGACTTTTGTTGAATTTAGAGGCAAATGCATGCGACACATAGGAATGAGTGGAGCCGGAATCAAATAAGACTCGTGCTTCAAGAGAGCAAACAATAAGAGTACCTGTCACAACTTAATTTGATGCATGAGCGTCTTGCTGAGAAAGTGCAAATACCCGCGCTTGTCCTCCACCTACTGCCCCTGGCCCTCTACCACTAGATCCTGCACCACGGCCTCTAGTTGTACCTATACTTGCTGTCTGTGGTGGTACGGTTCTAATTGGTGGGGCTGGAATAGGTGTACCCCTCAGCGTCGGATTGCTTCTCACACTTGTACCCTCTTTTCTCTTTGGACACTCTCTAGCCATATGGCCCACCTGGCCGCAGTTGTAACACCCACCTGTTAGTCTCCGACATATTCCAAAATGAAATCTGCCGCAAGTCGCACACTGGGGCCTTGTCTTACCGGCATTTCCACCCCCTTGCACTCTCTGTCCCCCTTGAAAATTACTTCTTGTACCTGTTTCATGGGTGGTAGTTGAGGATTGTCCTGTTGCGGACCCTGAATATCCTGCACTTCCACCTGTTGTCTTCCTTTTCTTACTTCCACCTCCTTGGTTGTCACTGCCTGTAATTAACTTGACTTTGGGATCAACAGAAGTCCCGTACCTCTTCCTGGTTTCAATCATTCTAGCACAGTCTGCTGCTTGAGCTAAAGTCTCAAATTGCCTCCTCTGAGGTAATAAAGCAGTAAATAACGGCTCCGTGAGACGGTGTATGAACCTCTTGATCCTTGCCTCTTCATCAGGAATCAATTCAGGTGAGAATTAAGCTAGTTCTGTAAAAAGTAACTCATACTCCATCACGGTCATGTTAGGCGTCATCCACAACTCCTCAAATTGCTGACGCTTTGCATCTTTAGTGCCTTCAGATAGAAACTGACTCAGGAATTCCCTCTGAAAATCTTCCCAGGTCATCGGTGCCACCCTTCGTGAATACCTGGTCTGTACGGACTCTATCCATACCCTGGCATCTCCCCTCAGCTGGAATGAAGCTAATTCGGCTAACTCATGTCCTGAGCACCTCAGCATGTGCCCAATTCTAACAATGTCTCTCACAAAGTACTACGGATCCTCTTTCTCTCTAGTTCCGTAGAAAGTGGGTGGATGAAGCTTCAGAAATTTTGAAATTGGTGCTACCCGTGGCCCACGAGGCATTTCCTGTCGTTGTTGCCATTCCCTATCCTCTTCCTCAACAACCTCCATCTCTTGATTGCTAGGAACTCTCTCTTGTTCTTCCTCGCCGACTACTAACCGGCGTACTTCCCTCTGTATTTGTCTCATCATCTCTTCTCTTAGTTCCTGAAATCCTACCGTGAGCATTTCCGCCACGGAAGGTGCACCTATCTCTACTTCAGGTTGAGGTTCCAGTGACTGTCTCCTCTCTTCTTCTCTCACTTGTGCTCTACCTTGACCACGAGCACGATCTCTACCTCGGCCTCTGGTACGGCCTCTACCTCGGCCTCGGGTGGGCATTCCCTCCTCCCGAACTGATTCTCGATCAATTTCAGCAGGAGTTCTCCCTCCACCCCTAGCCTGTCTCGTAGTCGGTGGCATCCCTATACTGCACAAGGACCACACCTAATAAGTACACGTATATCAATGATATTTTATATCAAAGAGAGTAGAAAGAAAGGGCTTACTCAATTTCCTGGGTACTTCTACAAGTGCCTTTTACTCTAACGTTGCGCCCGGGTTCACAACGAGGCGTAAACCGACACTCGGTCATACCTATAGCTTCGTACAGATTAAAGATAACCAGGCACTGATACCAAGTTTGTCACGACCCCCTATCGAACGTCTGTGACCGGCACGGGAAGTAGGATTTCTCCTACCCCGTAAGCCTCTAATCCCTGATTGAGATTTCCACCTGTTTATAACTACCATTTTCTAATACAAACAATATATAACATATATGGTCATCCCTTTCCGGTGAGCTAAGCAGTTTGCAATCCACGGCTCGCTCAATGTTGCTTCAGTCTATACATATACACATAATCAATCACACGTACATATAATATACATATTGATCACGCGCTTAAGGGCGGGTGATATATCCTATTCACATGCAGAAATCCTGTGTACAGTCATACATATATTCAATCACACGCTTGCATATAGTTTACATATTGATCACACGCCTCAATGCGTGTGATCTATCATATTCACATGCGAAAGCCATATTTTCATACAATCAGGTATTCAGTCACACATAAATATAATTTACATATTGATCACAGCCCTCAAGGCGTGTAACCTATCCAGTCGCATGCGGAAGTCATATATATATATACATGATATATGCTATATCATAGCCTAAAGTCCCAATACCAAGACCTAACTTTAATCTGTATGAAGCCGACAATGCTAGAATTCAAGTGTGACATATATATACACACAACAGATGTAAACGTACATACGCCACGCCCAAAAAGGATTCATATATATATATACATCACAACATAAATACTTAATCAAAATAACTACCGACGCGAACAAAGCGTGCGGTCTTCAGAGTTACAATTTATCCTGATCTTTAAGGTGTGTGAAGCTGACAGTTCTAGATCTAGTAATACAATCTAATTGGGTACGTCTACCCTTTACTTTATGATACAATGATAAAGTAAATTAAATTACAGTTACAATTTATTCACCCACATGAACAAGTTGTGGGTCTTGGAAAGTTTTGCTTGTCCCTCGTTCCACCGAGACTTCTTCCACCTGTACTTAACCTGTCTCTGTGTAGTAAAAATGAGGTGTGAGTCTTCATGAAAAATTGGGATGACACAAATTGAGAAAGAGTTTTCATGAAAATTTGCCTTCCAATGGTTATCCCTAGTATTTTCAAGAAAAGTTTGAGAGTCTTTCAGAATTTCTCATCCGGAAAGAACAAAAAGATATTTACAAAAATTTCTCATGTGATCAATATCTTATTCTTTATGCTCTCCCTTAAGCAACCCAAGAGACTTTGGTTGGGCTTAATCCCTTCCTTTCCCCCTTGTTTGCTTAAGGAACTAGCAGTTCATGGATCGAGCGCAGGGTTGGACTGGGCTCCTTCCCTGTGCCTTACCATTTACTCTGTTTCCTGCTCGGCATATGGTCACGCTCAACCCGTTTACATATGCCTCTACTTCTTAACATATATCTCTACGGAATATGGTTCGGCCACTTTTCCCTTCCATATACCGTATCCTGATTTTCTAGTCTGTAGACTTCTACTTCTATACTGTGGCATACACCACCTCTTTTCTGTTTACTTTCTAGGAAGGATAACTCACTTCCTTCAGCCATAGCATACCGCACAGTTGTGACCCATTCATTTGGTCATCTTCTTGTCGGTCTCATGCCTCATGGCCCTGTTTATTTTTGTCTGTAAACTTTCTATTCAATCGCCCCATGGGCTTACTTTCTTTTCTACATGCCAAGTGTGTCTTTTCTTTCACTTTACAACCCATTCCTAGCCTGAACTACCATTCACTGCATATTTTTATTCTACTTGCATTCCATACTATAATCAAACAATTTGTGCCTACACCATGGCACACAATGCGCCACTAACAGAGCAGACACATCGTCTCATTTAACACCTGCACAACAATCACCCATTGTAGCGCATTCCTGCCTACAATTCAACCAAATGTGTCAGTATCTAGGTAGCATCCTCCATGGATGTCTCCTTTCCCTATTATGGCGTCCTAAGGCTTTCGGGGTTACTGCCACCCCACCTTACGCCTTAGTGCTCATCGGCACTTGTGTACTGTACAGGTTATATGCTTTGCATAGAATTTCACATACAAATTCTATGCCTGAAGCGATGACTCGAAAGAATTTATGACTCAACATCCTGAGCAACCTCACAAGTGCCCATCGGAACCACCGTTACGTCCAGATTCGTAATGGATAGCCCAACTGACACCCGAGACTACTAGTTAGCTTCACACCCTTAAAGAACAACCTGGCTCTGATACCAAGTTTGTCACGACCCCCATTTAGAGGACCGTGACCGGCACAGACACAGGGAATACCCCTATGCCTGTAAGCCTTATCACCTAATTGACAGAATATCTAGTATTGAAAATACATCCACATGCAGTATAATACCATGGCTACACCGAAATGGTGGCCTATCCTAGGCAAGCAAATCCATGGCCAGTGCCACTTCAGGATATAGATATAGGAAAACACACATAATATATATAACCTGTGTACTGGCTACACATCCGAAGCTGCTGCCTATCCTATTCACATGCAACAGATATATGTATATATATATATATATTTTTTTTTTTGAAAATAGATTTTCCATGTATCGCAGAATAATTTATCTTGATCTTTAAGGTGTGTGAAGCTGACAGTTCTAGATCTAGTAATACAATCTAATTGGGTACGTCTACCCTTTACTTTATGATACAATGATAAAGTAAATTAAATTACAGTTACAATTTTTTCACCCACATGAACAAGTTGTGGATCTTGGAAAGTTTTGTTTGTCCCTCGTTCCACCGAGACTTCTTCCACCTGTACTTAACCTGTCTCTGTGTAGTAAAAATGAGGTGTGAGTCTTAACCACGTGACTCAGTGAGGACTCTCCCATCCCCAGCGCAAGGTGGGTACCATAGCGCTGGGTTTGGGAGTGATACACAACCACATGCAAAAACAACTAGTTACTGTTAGTTAGCATACATTCTTGGTGATCACCCAACAACAGAAATTTCACCCAACCACTGACATGCATTTAATAACTGTAAACATGCAGCAGTTTATTCCACGTCATCAATCAGCAAGTAAACATGTAACATATAGTGCTGGCTTTTACTTACCGGTCTTCTAACGTTTCAGCATTTCTGAATCAAACAAGACGTGCGGTGACGTGATCCTGTACGTTACCACTATGCTGCACAATCAGCAATTATATGCAAACAAAGGCAATTTGTACATACACACAGATGCTAAACATACATATACTTAATCTCCCCAACTCTTGGTATCTACTAGCCACTACGTGGCTTTCTACTTTGAACCCGTGCACTCGGGCTACTGGCCACCACGTGGCAAATATACTTAACCCATTCACTCGGGTACTGCTCACCTCGTGACAATTCTGTTAATCAAACAATATTTGACCCATTCACTTGGGTATTGGTCACCTCGTGACAATTCTGTTAATCAATCACAATCAATCTCTATCTATCAAACAACTGACGCATAGCCACCAAGTGGCACGTCCTGACCCCTAACTGCGGGGCAATAGCTTGAGCCCACTCGTCCATTACCCAACCAGGCCACATGGTAGGCACGGCACGACGTCTCGAAGCATGACCACTGACACACCCTGGACCAACTCCACATGATGATTTCTCTTTTACTAGGTTAGGCTCACGGTTCACCCGTAGGTTCCTCCTGTGTCTCCTTACCTTATTCTCACATATTAATAGGATTCTTTGTATCTTTCCCGAAGGATCAACAATTCCTCTCCTTATTAATATGTACAAGTTTCCTCAACATGATATAACTCATATACCCGTCGAGATGCACTCTCTGAGCCTCAAGCTATTGTCATAGCAATATAAAACCTTTCTGACCCTATTGCCAGGATAGGGCAATGACCATCGTCATGGTGGTGATTTTAAAAACTGAGGTCTCAAGTGCCATCTGACGTTGTTCTAATCGATGTCTCACATCGCTAGCATAATCAAATCCGAAACCCACCAATAACTCCCTTTGCATGATTATAATTTAAGTCACCGTCGTGACGAGTTTTCAAAATAAAGTTTAGCCCTTCTGTACAAGGACTCTTGCCACCGTCGTGGAAAAGATTTAAAAAAATACTCATCATGCCTCCGAAGTGTATGAGTTGGATTTGTAACACACCAATCATACCAAACGATTACTCTCTAATCCTATGTCTTCATATCTAAGTTACTTTCCACAATTTTCTAGTTCCTTTATTCTTTCAACATTCTATACCTCTAGCTAACACATACCAGACAAGCAGAGAATATACATACTCATGTAATCCACATAAGCATACAACCCTAGGAGCAGAGATGGAAGAACCCTCACCTTGGCCAACCTTCCATGCAATCCTCTCCTGTAACTTAAGTCTCCTCGGAGTTCCTGTTGCACTCAATTGTGTGTCGTTGTTCCAATAAGAATAACATTTACTTCATTAAGATTATTACTTAGCTTAACTTGTTATTTATCTCTCCATTACTCTCACGTGTAGTCCATGGTTGCCACAGAGTCAAGCTCTTGGTCTTATTGGACTTCTCTATCCCGACTTATGTGTATCCTTCCTTGGACACTTGACTTACTCGCATATAACACTCTACTTGAGTGTTTCACATACTTGGATTTGAGTACTAGACCTCTATCTAACTTGTATTTGCATCTAAGAAAGCTTATCTAGCTTGGTTGGAAGGAATCCAAATTCTAGGAAGGTCTAAGCATTTTAATTCAACTTGTGTTTCTACTTGGGTTCTAGAAAATCTAGTTTCTAAACCTCAATATACCTCCAATTCATCCTACTTAAGGTTTCCTAATAATTATGAAGGAATAAAGTTGACATTTTAGAATTTAGACTTCATTGTTCCGCAAGTTTCCATCCTTGAGAAATAAGAAGGTACCTAAAATAATCCTCGATTATTGGTAGCATACTTAGAATTATTCTAGGGTGTTTAAGATTGAAAAGAAGAGGTTCGGAGCCCTCAACATCACCCTTAAAGTGTATTTGGGCAACCCGAGCAGGGACCCGGTACGTTAACGTCAAGGTTCAACCTTAGTAACCTCGGGCCAACTCTTCACGGGTCTTGTTCAGCTAATATTTCAACTATAATTTTAATAATATCAATCCAAGCATATTTACTCAAATCCAAGCTCAATCCTAATTATTAACAATTTTCTCCAATTTCGAAATAATTATAATTTCAACCCCAAAACCTTTCAAATTCGAATTTGGGAAAATCCAAGAACAAAATCTCGATTCATGCCCTAACTAAGTGTTCAAGAACACTTTCTAGGTCTCAATCTACCCTCGAAATAGCTTAATCGAAGAAATCCCTAAAAATGGAGAAATCGAGGGTTTCGAATGAAATTGGGGTTACCAACCTTGATTCAATTGGTGGGAGGTGTAGAAGATGTTGTAACCGAGCTCCGGTGACTTTTCCCGGCATCGGCTAGCTCTTCTCCGACGAGTTTCCGGCGAACTTCCTCCTTCTTCCCCCTTCTTCTTCCTTCACTCGCTCCCCCCTCTCTCTCTTTCCGTCTTTACTTCTCTCTCCCTATTTCTCTTCCTCATTCTCGTGCCTCCCTCTCACTCTTTTTCCTTTCTTTATTGTTTCCTTCATTTCTATACCTAACCCCACGTCACCCCCATTATAAATAAATAATTATAATATATATAATAATAATAATAATAATAATAATAATAATAATAATAATAATAAATAATTAAATAATAAGATAACTAATAATTAATAATTAAATAATAAATAAATAAATATAATTAAAATTAAATTAATTAATAATTTAATAAATAATAACAAATATGTATTTTAATTTAGTTCCCACTCCTATTTATTTTGGGTTTCTAATTTCGTAGGTCCTGAATTAATTCCAAGAAAAACATTTTACTTCTTTCTTTCATCTTTTATTTTATTTTAAACTTCGAAGAATTCCTTGGTTCCTTTCCTGTTTCACTTAACTTTCATACTTTTCTTATATTCTTTTTTTTAAGGTTTTAAAGTCCTAGCCCCGGAATAAATCATTCTTAAATTCTCGAAATTTTAAATAAATCATTCTTTAATCCTCAAAATTTTGCAGGGTATTACAACACTCATCGGCGAAAACTGATTAAAAAACAAAAAGTGACTATCAAGTTTTCGAAACACTCATCGGGAAAAACTAATTAAATAAAGAAAAATGAATATCAAGTTTTCGAAACACTCATCCGCGAAAACTATTTAAAAAAAAAGAAAAATTCATATTACGTTTTAGAAACACTCATGGGCGAAAACAGATTAAAAAACGAAAAATGACTATCAAATTTTCTAAACACTCATCGGCGAAAACTGATTAAAAAAAAGAAAAATGAAAATCAAGTTTTGGAAACACTCATCGGCGAAAATTGATTAAAAAAAGAAAAATGAATATCAAATTTTTGAAACACTCATATGCGAAAACTGACTAAAAAAAATAAAAATGAATATCAAGTTTTCGAAACACTCATCAGCGAAAAACAAATTAAAAAAGGAAAATAAATATCAAGTTTTCGAAACACTCATCGGCGAAAACTGATTAAAAAAAGAAAAATGAATATCAAGTTTTCGAAGCACTCATCGGTGAAAACTAATTAAATAAAGAAAAATGAATATCACGTTTTCGAAAACCTTATCGGCGAAAATTGATTAAGAAAAAGAAAAATGAATATCAAGTTTTCGAAACACTGATCGGTGAAAACGAATTAAATAATGAAAAATGAATATCACGTTTTTTAAACATTCATCGGCGAAAGCTGATTAAGAAAAAAAATGAATATCATGTTTTCGAAACACTCATCGGGGAAAACTATTTAAAAAAAGAAAAATAAATATTACGGTTTTGAAACACTCATCGGCGAAAACTGATTAAAAAAAAGAAAAAAGAATATCAAGTTTTGAAAACACTTATCGGCGAAAAACTGATTAAAAAAGAGAAAAATGAATATCAAGTTTCAGAACACTCATCGGCGAAAACTGATTAAAAAAGGAAAAATGTATATTAAGTTTTCGAAAACACTCATGGCGAAAACTGATTAAAAAAAGAAAATTGAATATCAAGTTTTCGAAATACTCATCAGCGAAAACTTACTAAAAAAGAAAAATGAATATCCAGTTTTCAAAACACTCATCGACGAAAACTGATTAAGAAAATAAAAATGAATATAAAGTTTTCGAAACACTAATCGGCGAAAACTGATTAAAAAAGAAAAATGAATATCAAGTTTTCGAAAGACTCATCGGTGAAAACTGATTAAAAAAAGAAAAATCAATATCAGGTGTTCGAAACACTCATCGGTGAAAAATGTTTAAAAAAAGAAAATGAATATCAAGTTTTTAAAACACTCATCGGCGAAAACTGATTAAAAAAAGAAAAATGAATATCAATTTAATACCCGAGAGATGTTTTTAGAATCAGGTCAATTGTGTATAGTAAGACTTAGCATGGTCATCATTTGGAGTTGGAATGTAAGGACAAAATAAATTAATAAATGAACAATAGAAATAAATTATAATTTTGTGTATACATATAGATAAATAAAATTAAATAGGAATTTATGAGATAATATGAAATTGATAAAATTTTGAAATTGAAGTTAAGCATCTAAATAAAATAAAAAAAAATTTTAATTGAGTGAAATAAAATTTTTGGGATATAATTAAGATTTTAATAGTTTTAGAGTTGAGAATTTAAGAAATTAAAATAAACATGAAAAGTAGGTAGAAAAATTATAATTTTGTTTGGAAGTGGTCATGTGAATGATTCAAAGCTTATAGTTTAAATTTGAGAATTTTTGGAAAATAAAAATTATACTGGATAGGAAATTTTCATCTGCAAGACACTCAATGACAGATATTTTTAATAGGCTTATGATTAGCCCAAAATTTCAAACTTTTCCTATTCTTACCTACAAATAAATATAGTTAAGAGAATCCAATCAAAACTCTATTTCACCATACCCCAAAAGTTGCCAATTGTCCAAAATTACCCTTAAATCTCCTACCCAATTTATAAAACACTTTGTCTCACTTCCAGGAGCACCACTACGCCATTTCCTCTCTTCTTTCATCTTCTTCTCTTTACTTCTCATTTCTTATGTACTAGGGCAAGGAAGAAAGTGGTGAATCCTCCACTTCTTAATGGTGATCCAGTGATGGAAAATGTGAATCACATGAATGGTCTTAATGTGAATGTTAATGCCAATGAAGAAAACGATGTTAATGCCAATGAAGCATGATTTCTCGTTTGTTGGAAAGCTTAATTAGAATGGTTAATAAGTAGGTTTTGGTGGGGTTGTATCCTCCCCCCTTTATGTTTTCATGCTTGGTTTGTTGTTCCTATATTGATACCCACCATCAGTTTACCCAGAAGCCCACGGAGCGGTGAAGGGAACAGGAATTCTTGCTCTTTCTTGTTATGTACTCTTTTTCTTCCTATTAATGTAAGTTTGCATTTTTCATTAAAAAACAAAACTATTTAGGTGTTCTAGCTTTTGCATATTTGTCAATGGCATCTTCAAGCATTGGAGAAAGCAGAGGAATACCCGTTGTTGGTATCCGAAACACATATTGTGAGTGCGGTATAAGGGCTCGTATCATGATATTTGAGTCGGAGAGAAACCCAGACCATTTGTATGCAACATGTGCTAAATATCCCAAGTGCAACTACTATGTGTGGCTTACTCCCCGAAGAGTTGGAGATCGTGAACCGGGTAATCAAGACACGAACAACTCGGTGCAATCCTCAATTGACAATGTTGATTCCGCTATGTTAGAGGCCATATTTGCTAAAATTGAGTCCATGTTGGGATGGATTAAAATGTGTGTAGCACTTGTGATGTTCGTAGTGTTGGTTTTGCTATTGAAGGTGTAGGTTTGTAGTTTATTAATTACTGTACTGTACGGCAAGCTCTGTGTACCAATTTGTGATGTAAACGCTGGTTTGTGATTTATGTTTAAGGAAATTAATCATTGAAACTGCCAAAATGTGCCTTTCTAGCCAAAAAATCCTTTTGTCTTTATTCGAAATTTGTATAGGTGCCTTTTCCCTGGGTAGCACTAACAGCCAACACATACTTGTATCACTTTGGCAACAAAGATTGCGATTTACCCACCCCGTAAAAGAAAGACAACACCATGCGAGATGATGCATTGTTGATTAGCAGATTAGCTAATTTTTAAAATTTTGAAGTATATATATTTTTTCAAATAATAATGTTCAACTTATTTTTATCCTATAAAAATTGTTTTATAGAGTAAGGAAATATTAGTATGAAAACTATGAAATTGAAAGCATTGCATCCATCAGAAGTTTCAATGAAGTACCTATACTATATTGACAAAGTCCAATGGCAAGAATATGATCAAGACATTGAGGCAATAAAATTTCAGCTCCCAGTAGTTTCCATTTCCATTAAAAAAGGTACAAAGGTAATGCCAAAATGTCAACGGAATTAAAGGCAAGAAAGGTAAACTACGGAAAGTACACATAAAGAAAGACGGAAACAATGCAACTAAAAAGCAACAAAGATAACAACACATAAACAAAGACGTCTCAATGTTGATTTTCGAAACGGCGTTCACCTCCTTGATCATCTGAGAGTTGTCGATTGTGGCAACTTCAAGAGCTTCGATTCGGGTACAAAACTCATTAAGTCTGGTGTTAACTTGCACTAAACCTTCATCCACACTGCGCTGTAGATGTTGAATAGCACTGAGAACCTCCAAATTAACAGGACCCTCAGCTGGAGGCTGAGATGATGAACCGTCTGCAGCATGTGTTGCCTCCCTTTCCCTTTGTTCAAGTATCCTTTTCTGTACCTTGGTCAGAGGTTTTTCAATCCACTGATGATCGTCATAAGTGAAACGCATATTGTACAGGGAATTAACGTCAATAGCCGATGAAGACTCAACTTCATCAGTTAGGGGGTTAATGCCATTCTTCTCCAGAATCCATGAAATCAGTGACGCATAGGAAAGTGATAGACTTGTCGTCTTAGAGCATCTTGTCATCTTCTCTATGATGAAATATGGAAGGTTGAGCTTCTCGTCAGAACAAATACAATACATTATGAATTTTTCCGCAGCACTAGCATATGCATGATTTCCTTGTTTGTTTGTGACACAATCTTGTACAATGTGATGAAGGAGACAATTCTGAAATCTGAACTTAGAAGCAGCAAAGTTTGTGGTATCCATCATGTACTCTGGAGGTTGTGCAAGAAGAGATTTTAAAACGATTTGAGCATCATATCCATTTATTTTACTCAGTGTGCTTTGGTGATCGCCAAACATATATCCTGAGGCTTCAGTGCCTAACAATTGAGCCAACTCATGTTGTCCTATTTTAACCTCTTGTCCTCTAATTTCACTAACAATGCAATTACCAACATCATCCCATTTCATGTTTGCATAAAAAATCCTAATAATCTTGGGGCTCTATTTCTTCTTGTTTTTCAACAATTTATACAAACTAGCACGTTTCATACATGGGAATATGGAAAATTGTTCACTGTTTCTTTCTAATTCCTTCTCAAAAAAGGGAACATCCACATACTTACTTGATGCCACTTTTCGGTTTGCAAATGTGGCGACGTAGTTTTGCCTTTGCTCTTCACTGGTGAAAAATTCATCCACTAGTTGCTCCTGAGAACTTGAGCCCCTTACGGTTGTGTTCTTCCCCTTCTGCCTCTTAGCTCTATCTTCCATGAGTGGATGTTCAACGTCTAGGGTTTCAAGAAATTGAAAATGGAGATTTGGGGTTCGTGAAGATGAAATCTCACTAATAAAATGGAGGGTTTTGCTAAGAATGTAGAGTAGAATGACTTAATCGGTGTGTTTTTCACATGCACATCCGTCGAATTAAAGAGAAAATTGGAGAGATGAAGTTGGAGAGTAGAAAGGGTTTGCAAAAATGGGGTTGGGTATAAGTTATAAACTGAATCTGACGCGTACCAGTCGACTGGTAAACCCTACCAGTCGACTGTCGTGCCTGCGAGGAAATTTCCAGATGCCTAACAGTCGACTGGTTGATCCAACCAGTCGACTGTTAGGCCTCTGGAAGTTTAAAAGAACTTCCAAAGGCCTGCCAGTCGACTGGTGGGATGTACCAGTCGACTGGTTGGCCTCTCTCTGTTTCTCCAACACTTCCAGGGGTGTACCAGTCGACTGCTACGTCCCACCAATCAACTGGTAGGCCTCTGGAAATTTTTTAACTTGCAGAGGCCTAGCAGTCGACTAGTGGGGTGTACCAGTCGACTGTTAGGCCTCTGGAAATTCCAGATAACAGTCGACTGGTAGGATGTATCAGTCGACTGTTAAGCATCTGGAAGTTTTTTTAATCTTCCAGAGGCTTACCAGTCGACTGGTAGAATGTACCAGTCGATTGATAGGCGTCTGGAAGTGTTGGAGAAACAGAGAGGGTCCTACCAGTTGACTGGTACATCCCCCCGATCAATTGTTAGGCCTCTGGAAAGTTTAAAAAAACTTCCAGAGGCCTAATAGTCGATTGGTCGGATGTATTAGTCGACTGTTAGGCCCTTCCAAGGTTCCTAGGGGCCTACCAGTCGACTGGTACATCCTACCAGTCGACTGTTAGGTCCCTTTAATGTTAACTTTCATCACTTCAATTTAGTTCTATTTTTTCAACATTGTTCATACAAGAATGTCTCATGATATAAGTTAAATACTGCAATAACATTAATAAAGCCAAAAATACTATTACATCCTACATCCCACCAGATATTCAAAAGCAAATGGGCCATGAAGTTGTGTACATATATCGAACTAGTACACTACTGGCCAATATTGCAACATCCATTAATACACATAAAGACAAACAAAAGTCAGCATAGGCTGAACATACATACAAACGTAATAGACCTACATGAAACAACCAACAGAAGTCAACAACATCTACAGAATGTGCTGATGAATCCAAACAGACCTCTCGTCTTCGGGAACATCATTGAACATGAGCCACAAAATGGGAGAGCAGGCAACCTTCAGGTCCGCGACCTGACGCTCTTCAATGGTCAGGCCATTAATGAACATCACCGCCTCAGCAACAACATCAGGTGACATATTTCTGGCGAAGGCGATTGAACTGACTAGCTCTCGAGTAGCGGTAGTAAACATCTTACCCATGTTCTCGGTCATCTCACGCACAGCTTCCTTGAACCCTTCTTTGTTTGAACTGCACCTCTTCCTTTTCCTCGACCCCGACGAGGCTCTGCTCCGCCCTCAACTCCTCCACCCTCAGAGTGCTCAATGTCCTCACCAGCGTGGGGGCCAGATGGGACGCTGGGATCAGTGTGGGGCTCAAAGTTCTGGGTCCTGGCATTGTTGCGCGCTTCATGGGCTGAGACGACACCACCTCCCGTCGCTCTGTCCTTTGCCCATAGTTGAGTCAAGGCGTCAAAGTGTGGGAATGCCTTATGCCTGTAAGGTCCAGCCCTGCTGTGGGACTGCAGATACAAAACATCAATCATCACTTAAACTTGCAGGGGATCATTGCAAGTTAAAATAAAGTGTCAAGACACATAACTCACCCTCAGGTACTCTTCGCAAACGTGTTCATCTGCAACCACACACTTACGCTGATCATCCCACCCAAAACCAGATGTCGATGCCCGAATATGATTGACCATGTTGTACACAATTGACCAGTTTGCTTTCAATGTCCGAATACGGCCCTGGATGTGGGGTGTAGCCCTCAGTCCACAGCCAGGAGCCTTAGCCTCCATCATCTCCTCCAGTTTCCCCAAGTATTTCCCCTTGAAACTCCCGTTCTCGTAGTACTGAGGATTGTCCATAAGGGATAGCAGGCTTTGGACCAGCAATTCATCCTCTGCACTCGTCCATATATGATTGATCTTGGAGCTCGTTGCTGTGCTGCTAGACTTCGACTGACCGTCCATAACGATAACCTGTTGAGAAGGAAATAACGTTAGGAGAAGGGGGAAGTTTAGCATTTCAAACCCTAAAAACCATATAAAGAAAGCGACAACGACATCACAATTTCTCATCATCATTAAAAAATCACAAATTGTCATCATAATAAAAGCAGACAATGACATGATAAAATCATATTATCATGCCCAATAAATCCTTATTAAACATGTCCAACTAGGAAAACACATGAAACTCATCATTAAAAATAGAATGAAAATCAACTAATGTGTCCTAGCATTATCACAATGCCTAAGTAGGTCCCCTTTGTCCCCTAAACTCATCAAACATATCAACTGCTAATCTATCACGCCAAGCACTCCATTCATCAGATGGTTCAATTGTTGTGATGAGGTCGGCGTCCTCTATAGGTGTATCTTCGAACACTTGTTGGTTTTCCATCGTATCTAATGCATTGTCCTGTAAACAGAGATTGTGGAGAAGGCAACAAGCAATGATGACGCGGTTCTGTGTTGGAACAGGGTAGAATGACAGACTTCTTAGGATAGCCCATCTTTTCTTCAGCATTCCAAAACATCGTTCAATTACATTTCGGGCTGACGAATGTCTCATATTGAAACACTCTTCTGGGGAAGTTAGATGCCGGTCTTGTCTCCATGTATTTAGATGATATCTTTGTCCTCTATAAGGGGCTAGAAATCCTCTACAGTTGGTGAAACCCGCATCAACCAAATAGTATTGATCTAGATAAGAAATATAAAAATAATCACTAACCGTTGCGAGTCAAGTACGTAATAATGGAAAGTTCCCAAACAACTCACCATGTGCCACCTTCAACCCATCGTCTCGTTCTATTGCATCCTTCAACACCCGTGCATCAGCAGAAGATCCCTCCCAACCCGACAACACGTATACGAATTAACCATCACGCGAGCAAACCCCTAGGACATTGGTTGTGATTTCACCCTTCCTATTACGATACTTTCCTTGTTCTTCAGCCGGTACTCTCATCCTTATATGCGTCCCATCAATCGCACCAAGGCATCCCTATATGACCGAACACAACAATGGATGTCAGACTCCAATTGCAAAAGAAAAAAAAACAACAAAAAATAAAAGCATTAATCGTACCTTGAACCATTTCCACCATTCATCAGTTGAATCCTCGGGAACCGGCTCGGGCTGCTTGAACAATTCATCGACCAACAACATCATGGCATTCAATACGGAATTAAAATGTCTACTTACCGTCTCCCCCGACCTCTGAAATTCGAATTGAAAAACTCTATTCTTAACATGGTGGGCTAGAATGTGGAGGAAGATGGCAACTTGGTCATCCAGTAGCATATTTTTTGTTGGCCTAAGACCCCCAATTATGTCCAACATACCACACAGTCAATCGAACGTATGTCTATACATTCTTATTTGGTTGAAGCAAGTTGTGTCACTTGCGTACACTAGGGCCCTTAGCCAGGCTCTTTTCGCATAGGAATCATACGTATACGACTTCGGACTTATTTGCTTCATATTCCAAAACATGTGCACAGCAAAATTGAGACAAATTTTTTGTATCTCCAGGAACATTCCCAACCACCAAGAAACGATTTGAGCAAGCACTTCATCACTAATATGGTCCATAACTGTAATAATGGATACTAGACAATATTACTACCCACAATATTAAATATAACATATATACACATAACTTCCCTCTCGTATTTTCTTTGATTTTGTCCTTTCAAAGTAAAAGGCCTTTGAACCTAAAATAACTTTTTTTTTTCTTTCACTTGTCTTTCTCATAGCAGCAACTGACATTGGCCATCACACCAGCATCAAGCATTTTTTAAACCTCGAACTAACACAAGCAACTAATATTTTCAATAGTATGATCTACCAACTACAATAAGCAACTTGTATATTTTTTTTTATTTAGTGTTTCAATGAACAAGAAAACCAGCCACCTCCAAAAAATCAAACAAATACCATCAAGTACCAAGGTATATATATCTTGAAGTACCTACATCTTCCAAATACCACCTCAAAAACAAACACATATTGCAACCGGATGCAAATTACAATGTTGAAATCGAAACAAAAAATCTCACCAAAAATAGAACCAGATGCAAATAACCTCGGCAAAAAAGACAAGTAGTTGAAATCGAAACAAGAAACCTCACCTCAGATGCAAAGACAAGCAAATCTTCGAACGTTGTGGGGTTGGGTGAGCACCTCGCACACCGATCGACCTAAAACACAAGCAGATCTTCGAAACGGATGTCTCTCACCTTCCTCGCGAGTCCTGACGGAGCTGACGAGAACAACGACACCCACCTCGTGATGAAGGACAGGTGCTCGAGGAGTCCAGGTGAGGAAGAAGAAGCAGGAAAAAGTGATGAAAGGAGGTGAGGTGCTCTCTTTTTAGCCACACCTGACCTACCCGTCGTTTTTTTTAAAGCAATCATTTTTAATTAATTTATTAATCCAAAGGTCATTTTGGTCATTTCATTTACTTTACTTTCTCAACACTACATCACATTTTTTCATACCAAACACATTCATCTCAAAAACTTTATTTTTCAGCTACAGTACTTTACTCTACAGTACTTTCTGTACAGTACTTTACATCTCTGCATTTCCACCAAGCGTACCCCTAGGATGGGAGAGTCACTCACTGAGTCGTTGACTCACCCTCTAGTGGTTTACTTTTTCAGATACAGGTACCGGTCAGGCTTCCACGTCGGCTCAGTGAAGGCGACGTTTTGCTAGCACTCACATGCTGTCTCTGTGGGTGGCTTTGATTTTATTTTGGATATTGTAATGAATTGATTACATTTTTTTGGGTTATTATACTCTAGACTTGTCAGCTCCACATACTTAAAGACAGGATTATTTTGGGGGACTTATTATTATTATGTATAAGAATTTGCATGTGAATAGGATATGTCACTCACCGGAGTGTGTGCCAACGTATATATATATATATATATATATTATGTGTTTTTGAGTAAACATATAAACTGAAGCAGCACTTAGCTGTGGATTGCAGGTGTAAGATCGGCCACACAAGAGATGTGAGCCATATATATCGAGAATGTGTGTATGCGAATACGATTGATAGTTAAATGAAATAGGTGTTAAGGCTAACAGACTCAGGGTTAGGCCCTCTGTCTGTGTCGGTCACGTGCCTCCGGGTGGGGGATCGTGACAACACTCATCGGCGAAAACTGATTAAAAAAATGAATATCAAGTTTTCGGAACACTCATCGGCGAAAACTATATAAAAAAAGAAAAATGAATATTACGTTTTCGAAACACTCAACAGCGAAAACTGATTAAAAAATGAAAAATTGCTATCAAGTTTTCGAAACACTTATCGGCGAAAACTTTTTAAAAAAAGAAAAATAAATATTAAGTTTTTGAAACACTTATCGGCAAAAACTGATTAAAAAAAAGAAAAATGAATATTAAGTTTTCAAAACACTCATCGGCGAAACCTGAGTAAAATAAAGAAAAATGAATATCAAGTTTTCAGAATGCTCATCAGCGAAAAATGATTAAAAAAAGAAAAATAATTATCAAGTTTTCGAAAACACTCCTCTGCTAAAACTGATTAAAAAAACAAAAATGAATATCAAGTTTTCGAAACACTCATCGGCAAAAATTGATTAAAAATAGAAAAATGAATATCAAGTTTTCGAAACACTCATCGGCAAAAACAGATTAAAAAAAGAAAAATAAATATTAAGTTTTCGAAACACTCATCGGCGAAAACTGATCAAAAAAAGAAAATGAATATCAAGTTTTCAGAACACTCATCAGCAAAAATTGCTTAAGAAAAGAAATATGAATATCAAGTTTTCAAAAACACTCATCGGCTAAAACTGATTAAAAAAAAGAAAAATGAATATCAAGTTTTCGAAACACTGATCGGCAAAAACTTATTTAAAAAGAAAAACGAATATTAAATTTTCGAAACACTAATCAGCGAAAACTTACTAAAAAAGAAAAATGAATATCCAGTTTTCGAAACACTAATCGACCAAAACTGATTAAAAAAATAAAAATTAATATAAAGTTCTTGAAACACTCATCGGCGAAAACTAACTAAAAAAGGAAAATGAATATCAAGTTTTCGAAACACTCATCGGTGAAAACTGATTTAAAAAAGAAAAATGAATATCAAGTTTTCGAAACACTCATCGGCGAAAACTGATTAAAAAAAGAAAAATGAATATTAAGTTTTCGAAACACTCATCTACGAAAGCTGATTAAAGAAACACTCATCGGCGACAACTGATTAAAAAGAAACACTCATCGAAAAACCTTATCGGCAAAAACTGATTAAAAAAGGAAAAATAAATATTAAGTTTTCGAAACACTCATCGGCGACAACTGATTAAAAAAAGAAAAATGAATATCAAGTTTTCAAAACACTCATTGGCGAAAATTTATTAAATAAAGAAAAATGAATATCAAGTTTTCAAAAACACTCATTGGCAAAATCTGATTAAAAGAAAGAAAAATGAATATCATGTTTTTAGAACACTCATCGGTGAAAATTGATTAAAAAACGAAAAATAAATATCATGTTTTGGAAAACACTCATCGGCTAAAACTGATTAAAAAAAGAAAAATGAATATCAAGTTTTCGAAACACTCATCGGCAAAACTAATTAAAAAAATAAAAATGAATATCAAGTTTTCGAAACACTTATCAACGAAAACTTACTAAAAAAAGAAAAATGAATATCCAGTTTTCGAAACACTATTCGACCAAAACTGATTAAAAAAATAAAAATGAATATAAATTTTCGAAACACTTATCGGCGAAAACTGATTAAGAAAGGAAAATGAATATCAAGTTTTCGAAACACTCATAAGCAAAAACTGATTAAAAAAAGAAAAATAAATATCAAGTTTTCGAAAAACTCATCTATGAAAACTAATTAAAGAAAATAAAAATGAATATCAAGTTTTCGAAACACTCATCGGCGAAAACTGATTAAAAAAAGAAAATAAATATCAAGTTTTTGAAACACTCATCGGCGAAAATTGATTAAAAAAGAAAAATGAATATCAAGTTTTCGAAACACTCATCGGTGAAAAACTAATTAAATAAAGAAAAATGAATATCACGTTTTCGAAACACTCATCGGCTAAAACTGATTAAGAAAATGAAAAATGAATATCATGTTTTCGAAACACTCATCGGGGAAAACTATTTCAAAAAAAGAAAAATGAATATTACATTTTCGAAACACTCATCGATGAAAACAAATTAAATAAAGAAAAATGAATATAACGTTTTCGAAACTCCAATCGGCGAAAACTGATTAAGAAAAAGAAAAATGAATATCAAGTTTTTCGAAACACTCATCGGCGAAAACAGATTAAAAAGAAAAATAAAAATGAATATCAAGTTTTCAGAACACTTATCGGCGAAAATTGATTAAAAAAAGAAAAATGAATATGAAGTTTTCGAAAACACTTATCAGCTAAAACTGATTAAAAAAAGAAAAATGAATATCAAGTTTTCGAAACATTCATCGGCAAAAACTGATTACAAAAAGAAAAATGAATATCACATTTTTGAAAAACTAATCGGCGAAAAATGATTTAGAAAAAAAAATGAATATCAAGTTTTCGATAATATCACGTTTTCGAAACACTCATCGGCGAAAACTAATTAAGAAAAAGAAAAATGAATATCAAGTTTTCGAAACACTCATCGGGGATAACTATTTAAAAAAAAGAAAAATGAATATCAAGTTTTCGAAACACTCATCGGCGAAAACTATTTAAAAAAAAAGAAAAATGAATATTACGTTTTCAAAACGCTAATCGGCGAAACTAATTTAAAAAAAGAAAAATGAATATCTAGTTTTCAGAAGACTCATCGGCGAAAAGTGATTAAAAAAAGAAAAATGAATATCAAGTTTTCGAAACACTAATCGGTGAAAGCTATTTAAAAAAAAAAGAAAAATGAATATTACGTTTACGAAACACTCAACGGCGAGAACTGATTAAAAAATGAAAAATTACTATGAAGTTTTCGAAACACTTATCGGCGAAAATTGATTAAAAAAACAAAAATAAATATTAAATTTTTGAAACACTTATCGGCGAAAACTGATTAAAAAAAAGAAAAATAAATATCAAGTTTTCAAAACACTCATCGGTGAAACCTAATTAAAAAAAAGAAAAATGAATATCAAGTTTTCAGAACACTCATCGGCGCAAACTGATTAAAAAAAGAAAAATAATTATCAAGTTTTAGAAACTCTCATCGGCGCAAACTGATTAAATAAAGAAAAATAATTATCAAGTTTTTAGAACACTCATCGGCGCAAACTAATTAAAAAAAATAAAAATGAATATCAAGTTTTCGAAACACTCATTAGCGAAAACTTACTAAAAAAGGAAAATGAATATCCAGTTTTCGAAACACTAATTGACGAAAACTGATTAAAAAAATAAAAATGAATATAAAGTTTTCGAAACACTCATCGGCGAATACTGATTACAAAAATGAAAAATAAATATCAAGTTTTCGAATCACTCATCGGCAAAAAATGATTAAAAAAAAGAAAAATAAATATCACGTTTTCAAAACACTCATTAGCGAAAACTTACCTAAAAAATAAAAATGAATATCACGTTTTCGAAACACTCATCGATGAAAACTAATTAAATAAAGAAAAATGACTATCAAGTTTTCGAAACGCTCATTGGCGAAAACTATTTAAAAAAATGAATATTACGTATTCGAAACACTCAACGGCGAAAACTGGTTAAAAAATGAAAAATTACTATCAAGTTTTCGAAACACTCATCGGCGAAAACTGATTTTATAAAAGAAAAATGAATATCAAGTTTTCGAAACACTCATCGGTGAAAACTAATTAAATAAAGAAAAATGAATATCACGTTTTCGAAACACTCATCGGCGAAAACTGATTAAGAAAAAAAATGAATATCAAGTTTTCGAAACATTCATTGGGGAAAACCATTTAAGAAAAAAAAGAAAAATGAATATTACGTTTTCGAAACACTCATCGGCGAAAACTGATTAAAAAAAGAAAAATGGATATCATTTTTCAAAACAGTTATCGACGAAAACTGATTAAAAAATAGAAAAATAAATATCACGTTTTCAAAACACTCATTAGCTAAAACTTACCTAAAAAAGAAAAATGAATATCACATTTTCGAAACATTCATTGGCGAAAACTGATTAAGAAAAAGATAAATGAATATCAAGTTTTCGAAACACTCATTGATGAAAACTAATTAAATAAAGAAAAATGAATATCAAGTTTTCGAAACACTCATCGGCGAAAACTATTTAAAAAAAATGAATATTACGTTTTCGAAACACTCAACGGCGAAAACTGATTAAAAAATGAAAAATTACTATCAAGTTTTCAAAACACTCATCGGCGAAAGCTGATTAAAAAAAAAGAAAAATGAATATCAAGTTTTCGAAACACTCATTGGCAAAAACTAATTAAAAAAAGAAAAATGAATATTACGTTTTCGAAACACTCAGCGGCGAAAACTGAATAAGAAAAGAAAAATTACTATCAAGTTTTCGAAATCCTCATCGGCGAAAATTGATTAAAAAAAAGAAAAATGAATATCAAGTTTACGATACACTTATCGACAAAAACTAATTAAAAAAAGAAAAATGAATATCAAGTTTTCGAAACACTCCTTATCGAAAACTTATTAAAAAAAGAAAAATGAATATCAAGTTTTTGAAAAACTCATCGGCAAAAACTGATTAAAAAAAGAAAAATAAATATTAAGTTTTCGAAACACTCATCGGCGAAAACTGATTAAAAAAAGAAAAATAAATATGAAGTTTTCAGAAGACTCATCGGCGAAAATTTATTAAAAAAAGAAAAATGAATATCATGTTTTCGAAAACACTCATCGACAAAAACTGATTAAAAAAAAGTAAATATTAAGTTTTTGAAACATTCATCGGCAAAAACTGATTAAAAAAAGAAAAATGATTGTCAAGTTTTCAGAACACTCATCGGCGAAAATTGATTAAAAAAAGAAAAATGTTTGGAAAACACTCATCGGCTAAAACTGATTAAATAAAATGAATATCAAGTTTTCGAAACACTCATCGGCAAAAACTGATTAAAAAAAGAAAAATGAATATCAAGTTTTCGAAACACTCATCAGCGAGAACTTACTAAAAAAAGAAAAATGATTATCCAGTTTTCGAAACGCTATTCGACCAAAACTGATTAAAAAATAAAAATTAATATAAATTTTCGAAACACTCATCAGCGAAAACTTATTAAAAGTGGAAAATGAATATCAAGTTTTCGAAACACTTATCGGAGAAAACTGATTAAAAAAAGAAAAATGAATATCAAGTTTTCGAAACACTCATCTACGAAAACTGATTAAAGAAAATAAAAATGAATATCAAGTTTTTGAAACACTCATCAGCGAAAACTGATTAAAAAAGGAAAAATAAATATCAAGTTTTCGAAACACTCAACGGTAAAAAACTAATTAAATAAAGAAAAATGAATATCACGTTTTCGAAAACACTCATCGGCGAAAACTGATTAAAAAAAGAAAAACGAATATCAAGGGGTACACCAGATCTGCACGATTTTCTCACGATTTTAAGAGCTGAAACGGATTGTGGGCTCACTTTCTCAGCATTTTACCACAAGGGAAGCATCCTAGGTCGTATTGGAGGGAATACTCTGATGTTTTGGTGGCCCTTAACCTAATCTGGAGAAACACCCATTCACATTCTAACACATTCATCATACAAGCTTCTCATCCTCTCAAGTCTCTCTACATTTCCAGCCACACTCACCATTTTCTCTTCATCTCCTCCACTCTTCACACCCATTCACACCAATATCCAGCAACTTCCATCATCATCCATGGCTAAGCAAGGGTTGAAGGAGCTTGGTGAAGCATTTCTCCCATCCATGAGTGGCTAAATCTCTTGTGCTTTGGAGGAGGATGATTAGGGCTTGAGCTATGGCATCCAATAGGGATTTTTTCTTGTTTTCCTTCTACTTCTCTTTATAGATTCATTTTTATCTTGTTGATATTGATGGGTTTGTATTGATTGTGGTTCCATGGTTGTGGAACTTAACTTGGTTGTAGTTGGATATTAGGGATTGATATAGACTTGTGATTTGTATTTTGTTTCTCCCATTGTGGGTTTTGATTACATTGGATTTGGTTGAATCTTATTGTAATTTTTAATTCATTGTGGAAGTCACTCTAATGAAAATGGTAATTGTTGAGTTGAATTCTAGTCTATATTAAATTCCCCATTTGCTTCATTGATGGTATTTGATTAGGCTTGTTAATTTTCCGGTTGGTTAATTGCATCCTCTAATTAATTTACCTAGGTTTAGTGTTCACTAAACTACCTTAGGAAATGACCTTTCATTGATTAACTCCATACTTTTTGATAGCAAGGATAGCCCAAAGCATTCTCCAATAAAGCATATTCATCTCATTTCATTCACCTCAATTTACTTTAGCTTTTAAAATATTGAAAATCCCAAAAAGTGTTAGTTCTAGTTTCATTTAGTTGCATTTAATTCCATTTAGTTTCATTGCACACCAAGTGTTTGTTAAATTGCCTCAAAGACATCCCTTTTTGTGTTAATTGTGCATATTTGTCCATAGAGTCCATAGGCTCCGCGAGAGAGAATCGACCTAGGTTGTGCCACTAGTTGCACTTTCTAGTATTACTTTGATTGGTGCCGGCCTCGCGACAAGGCCGCATTCATCAATTTGGCGCCGTTGCCGGGGAGCCATTTTGGTTCTTTGTGCAATTGTGCATATTTGTCCATAGAGTCCATAGGCTCCGCGAGAGAGAATCGACCTAGGTTGTGCCACAAGCTGCACTTTCTAGTATTACTTTGATTGGTGCAGGCCTCGCGACAAGGCCGCGTTCATCAATTACGTTTTCGAAACACTCAACGGCGAAAATTGATTAAAAAATGAAAAATTACTATCAAGTTCTCGAAACACTTATCGACGAAAACTGATTGAAAAAATAAAAACAAATATTATGTTTTTGAAACATTTATCAGCGAAAAAAGATTAAAAAAAAAGAAAAAAGAATATCAAGTTTTCAAAACACTAATCGGCGAAACCTGATTAAAAAAAAAGAAAAATGAATATCAAGTTTTCAGAACACTCATCGGCGAAAACTGATTAGAAAAAGAAAAATAATTATCAAGTTTTCGAAAACACTCATCGGCGAAAATTGATTAAAAAAAGAAAAATGAATATCAAGTTTTCGAAACACTCATCAGCAAAAACTAATTAAAAGAAGAAAAATGAATATCAAGTTTTCGAAACACTCATCGACAAAAACTGATTAAAAAAAAGAAAAATAAATATCATGTAATACCCGGGAAATTTTTTTCGAAGTTTAAAATGAAATGAAAGGGAAAGAAAAGAAGTAGAAAATAATTTTTGGATTTAATTCAAGACCTAAGGAATTGGAAACCTGAATTAAATGGGGAAAGAGAGAGTAGGGAATATTTTTGGGTATTTAATTTGGGATATAAGAGGAAATGAAAATTTTAATTGGAAAGAGGAGGATTTAATTGGGGATATTTTCCACCTAATCTTTATTATCTATATTAATATGGTTGTGGGGTCTTCCCATCAACGGTTTCCTAAAATAGTTAATTAGTTAATTAAAAAAGAAAACAAAAATATGATGTGAGAAGATCATGGGTGAGAGAAAATAAGAATAGTGATAACTTCCCATGATTCTATTTATTATTTTAAATATAATAAATATTTTATTTTATATTTTAAAATTTAAAATTTTGAAATAATTTAATATTTAATTTATTATTAATTTAAAAGCAGACAACACACACGATAAAAATATATATTTTTATACGCGCACATATTTAAAGAAGTAGATTACACACATAGGAAAAGCAGATAACACGCACGGGAGTGCGTGTTGAATGCTAGTAATTATTATTGTTGTTGTTATTGTTATTTAGTTATTTAATTAATTATTTTATTTATTTATTTTTTTTAAAAAAAGGTGGGTGCGTGAGAAAAGGTGGTAGGAGAAAAAAAAAAAGAATAAGAGAAAAGGAGGAGGAAGGTAGCCACACATAAGAAGAGAAAAAGAAAGAATGAAAGAGAGAGAAAGAAGAGAGAGAAGGAGGAGTGGAGTGAGGAAGGAGAAGAAGGAGAAGAGATTGGGGTTCGCCGGAAAAGTGACCAGGGAGAGCTAGCCGACGCCGGAGAAGTCACCGGAGCTCGGGTACGACGTCTCCTACACCTTCCACCAATCGGATCAAAGGTTGGTAACCCCAATTTCATTCGAAAACCCCAAATTTCTTCATTTTAGGGATTTCTTCAATCCACCTTCGATTGGGTTCTTTCGAGGGTAGCTTGAGACCTAGGAAGTGTTCTTGAACTCTTAGTCGGGGTAATAATCGAGGCTATACCCTCGGGTTTACCCAAATTCGAATCTAAAAGGGTTTGGGGTTTGAAATTGTAAATATTCCCAATTTGGGGATTCATTGATAAATTTGGAATCGGGCTTGGATTTGAGTAGTTAGGGTTGGATTTATGTCGTTGGATTATAGGGGAACAAAACCCGTGAGGTGCGGAGTCGAAGCCGGGGTCGAAAGGGGGTCGGAACGGGCTCAAACCGGCCCACAGCACAGCAAACGAATTGCTGTGCTGCGAACCGGCGCTATAGCGCCATTTCTCTGGTTCACCAAAAGCTGTTGGGCAGCAGCTTGGCGCTATAGCGCCGGGCCCCTGTCCAACATGCTCAAAAGTCGTTTTTTTTTTTGCCAATCCGGGGCATTCGAACCTCCTATTTTCAATCCGAAACATCTTAGAATAAACCCAACCATGTTTTTAAGGATCAAAACCATTTCAAATGTCTTCTTATCCCTCAAGAATAGAAACTTACGGAATAAGCTACGCCCAACTTCTTCAAATTCTAAATTCCCTGTACACCGTCATTAGGTAACCTTAAGTAGGGTGGCTTAAAAGCACGTTGAGGTTTAGTAACTCAAATCCAAGGCCCCAAAAGTAACTCAAGGAGAGCGATAGCGGTACGAAACCAAGTGCGAGGCAGTTGAGACTCTCATAGAAGAGAGGGAAGACGGATAAGACCAAGGACTCGGTTCTTGGCAATGTCTAGATGCATTTTAGGCATGAGCATGTAGTATGCATATGAATTGCGTATAGATGAGATGTTAACCACTTGAATGCATTCGTTAGGAAACCACAACTCGTCCGGAGCGGGAGTTACTCCAGGACAAGCGCAAGGGAGCCGTCCAGGTGAGGGGTTTCCCATCCTTGCCCTACAGGGTTGATTGAGGATGTGGATATGTGGTTTTCCTACTTGCCTATTTTTAAGAATTATTTAGTGGTTAACATGCTATTGTTGTTCCTAAACTATTATATATGAAAGTATCTGTATATGTGTGTTTGACTACAGGTAAAGAGGTACTGGAGGCTATCCATGTGGTGACATGAGATACGCCAAATAGTACAAGCAAGGGGGTAAGTTGTTGATTGAGTCCAATGTTTGGTTTACCATATTAATTAGAAACTCACCTAAGAAATCATAAAGAAAGTGTTGCTAACGTCGACGTTTTATGGTAATTGAACTTAGGAAAGACCTTGGAGCTAGGTTATGATCTAAACCAAGGGTTTGGGAACAATATGAGGATTAATACGATCTCTTAATTGATTAGTGAGTCGTAGGATGTCCACACTAGCTAGGTAAAGTCAGTTTAGGATAGTAATGGGTAGATAGAGTCAGGATCCCAGCTAAAAGCTTGGGAAGAGAAACAAGTTAAAACAATTGCCCGTTGAGGCCATTGCCCTAGCCTGGCACTAGGGTCAGTTAAAGAGTAATAGATTTGCCCGTTGAGGCCATTGCCCTAGCCTGGTACTAGGGTCAGTTAAAGAGTAAAGCATTTGCCCGTTGAGGCCATTGCCCTAGCCTGGTACTAGGGTCAGTAAAAGACTAAAAGATTTGCCCGTTGAGGCCATTGCCCTAGCCTGGCACTAGGGTCGGTTAAAGATTAAGAGAAATTGCCCGTTGAGGCCATTGCCCTAGCCGGGCACTAGGGTCAGTTGATTGATTTACAATTTTCATATGATATGTTAATTATGATTGTTTGATTATGAGAAGCATGATAGAAAAGCATGATCCGTAGGTTTATCTTTGATTTTAATGTTATATTAATATTGCCTGATCGTAATATAACATTTGATAAACTGGACTTTCATGCGCATGTGATTGTGGGTGTTTCCCCTTCCCCAGCTGTAGTGGTACCCGTCGCTACGCCGAGGATGGGAAGCTTCTCACTGAGTCTGTTTGACTCACTCCCTCTGCTTCAATGTTTCAGATACAGGGATCGGGCAGGCATCGACGTCCGGGCAGTGATACGAACATCAGACCATCCTTACGCACTTGTTCGCGTGGGTGGACACCTTTTGGTTATTTTGATTTCACTTGTTGTATATATTTTAAAGTTGTAAGAGTTGTATACATACATTTACAGCTTTTGATATGTACTTGCTCTAGAATTGTCGGCTTCACATGTACTTAAAGACAGGGTCCAGTTTGGGGAAGACTAGGATATATGTTTGAGTATATAAACTTATGCATGTGAATAGGATAGATCGTATGCATTGAGGCGTACGGTCAATATGATATGGATATATATTATGTGTGCTTGCTGCATGTGAATAGGATAGATCGTACGTATTGTGACGTACGGTCAATATGATATTAATATTTACATTATGAGTGCTGATAAATATATCTATACACTGGATTGAGCTGAAGCGGTATTGAGCGAACCGCGGATTGCAGGTTAATTAGGCCATCAGTGAGGCGTGGCCACTAGTATGATATATATATTGATTGTATAGTAGGGTAGTTATAGTCATGTTTACAGGGTAAGGCTTACGGGTTTAGAGATAAAAATCTATTCCCGTGCCAGTCACGTACTCCCGATTTGAGGTCGTGACAAACTTGGTATCAGAGCCTGGTTTTTCTTTAAGTCATGTGAAGACATTGGTATAACCGGGTGTCGGTTTAAGCTTCGTTGTGAAACCCGGGCACAACGTTGCATTAAACAGGCACTTGTGGGAGTACCCAGGATAATTTGAGTCAGCCTTTCTTTCATTCCTTCTTAATCTATGATAGATTATGCAAATGCTTATCAGGTGACATTTTTGTGCAGTACAGGGATGCCACCGACTACTAGGAAGGCTAGGAGGGGCGGTAGAGTCCCTGCACGTACTGATGAGGAATCCGTTCGGGAGGAGAGAATGCCTCCCAGGGGTCGAGCTTGAGGCTGTGCTAGAGGCCGTGCTCGCGGTCATGGTAGGACACAAGAAAGAGGGGTGCATAGGCAACAAACCCCAAAACCACAGGTTGAGACGGGTGCGCCGTCAGTGGCTGAGATGCTGACTGCGGGATTTCAGGAGTTGAGAGCTGAAATGACCCGCCAAATTCAACAAGAAGTCCGCCGTTTAGTTGTCGGCGAGGAAGAAGAGCAAGTGATATCGGCTGAACAGGAAACTGAAATGGTTGAGGAAAGGGAGGAAGAACCAAGAAGGGAATGGCAACAAAGGGACGTGCCCCAGGGATCGAGGGGAGTTCCGAGAGAATTGTCGATTACTAAATTCCTAAAGCTGAATCCGCCTACCTTTTGCAGAACTGAAACCAAGGAGGACCCTCAACATTTCCTCCGTGATATAATCAGAATTGGACAGTTACTGAGGTGTCCAGGAGGAGAGATGGTGGAACTTGCCTCATTTCAGTTAAGAGGCGCTACACGAGTTTGGTTTGAATCAGTACAGAAGAGGTATGTAAGGAGAGTTGCTCCTATGACCTGGGATGATTTTCAGAGGGAATTCCTGGGTCGGTTTCTATCGGAATGAATGAGGTATGCCAAGCGTCAACAGTTTTGGATGACGCCGAATATGTCAGTGACTAAGTTTGAGCTGCAGTTCACGGAGCTAGCTCAATATGCTCTAGAATTGGTTCCCGATGAGAGGGAGTTGATTAAGAGGTTTATCCACAGGTTGGTAGAGCCATTGTTCGTAGTTCTACTGCCGCAATGTGGTCAGTTTGAAACTCTAGCACAAGCTGCTGATTGTGCCAGGGTAATTGAAAATAGAAGGAAGTTTAGGACATCGGCGAATCCCAAGAACAAGTTACTGACAGGTAGTGATGGACAGGGATGGAAGAAGAAGCAAAAGACAGCTGGTAATTCTGGTATAGTTCCAAATTATGCAGGGCAAGTTGGTGGGCAGTCTGCTATTACCACCACAAGTTCTGGGAGGAGTAACACACAAGATGGGCAGAGGTTCCAAGGCAGTAGTCAGGGCAGTAGCCAGAGACCGCAGTGTGGAACATGTGGAAGATTTCATTTTGGAGAGTGCAAAGTTATGAAGGGAGGTTGTTACAACTGTGGTCAGTTCGGGCATATGGCTAAGGAATGTCCACAGAGGAAGAGTAATACGAGTGTCAAGAGCAATCCTACTCCGGGTAGTACTCCAATTGTAGCCCCACCAGTTAGAATTGTACCACCCCAAGTCAACACTTCAGGAGCGGGCAGAGGTAGAGGAGCAGGAGTAGGAGGTAGAGGACCAGGTGCACCAGGGGGAGGACAGGCACGGGTGTTTGCTTTGTTTCGACAAGATGCACATGCCTCAAATGCAGTATTGATAGGTACACTTTCAGTATGCTCTCTCCAGGCTCTTGTATTATTTGATTCTGGTTCAACCCATTCCTACATCTCACATGCATTTGCCCGGAAAGTTGAGAAAAGCCCGACTAGGTTGAAGGAGACAGAAATGGTCTCTACTCTGATGGGTGAATCAATACAAGTCAAGTATGTCTATGAATCGTGTATGGTTGTGGTCGAGGGTCATGAAACAGTTGCGGACCTACGACTACTCTATATGGTTGACTTGGATGTCATTCTAGGTATGGATTGGTTGGTATCATGTCATGCGGTAGTTGACTGCAGGGCGAAATGTTTGAAATTCAATATGCCAAATGAAGAGCCATTCGTGGTGCGGGGTGATGGTGCTGCACCATATCCGAGTCTAATCTCAGCAATGAAAGCTTCCAAGCTACTCGAGAAAGGGTGTAAAGGATATCTAGCTTTTGAGAGGGATACTACGAAAGAAGTACTTCCTGCGAATCAGGTATCGGTGGTTCGGGAGTTTCTTGATGTATTTCCTGACGACTTACTTGGTTTGCCGCCTGATCGAGAGATTGAATTTGAGATCGAGCTTTTACCAGGTACTCAGCCAATTTCCACACCACCTTACAGAATGGCTCCGAAGGAGTTGAAGGAGCTACACACGCAGTTACAGGAGTTACTTGATAAGGGTTTTATCAGACCCAGTTTTTCACCTTGGGGTGCACCAGTTCTATTCGTGAAGAAGAAGGATGGAACTTTAAGATTGTGTATCAATTACTGGAAGTTAAATAAGTTAACGGTCCGCAATCAGTATCCACTTCCAAGAATCAATGATCTGTTTGATCAGTTACAGGGTGCTAAGAGGTTTTCAAAGATCAAACTGCGATCAGGGTATCATCAGCTGAAGATTAGAAAAGAAGATGTGCCCAAGACTTCTTTTCGAACCCGATACGGCCATTATGAGTTTCTAGTCATGTCGTTCGGGCTAACTAATGCACCAACAGCTTTTATGGACATGATGAATCGGGTTTTCAAGCCATTTCTAGATCGGTTTGTCATTGTATTTATTGATGACATTCTAGTCTATTCCAAGAATGCTGAGGAGCATGCAGAGCATTTGAGAATAGCATTACAGAAGCTAAGGGAAGAGAAATTGTATGCTAAGTTTTCGAAATGCGAGTTTTGGCTTGATAGAGTTGCATTCCTCGGTCACGTGGTATCATCAGATGGAATCCATGTTGACCCGAGTAAAGTAGAAGCAGTGAAGAATTGGTCCCAACCTACCTCAGTCACGGAGATTCGCAGTTTTCTAGGTTTCGCTGGATATTATAGAAGGTTTGTGCAGGACTTTTCGAAGGTTGCTGCACCTCTTACAAAGTTAACTCAGAAAGGGGTGAAATTCGTGTGGGATAACAAGTGTGAAGAGAGTTTTCAAAAACTGAAGGAAAGTCTCACCACAGCACCTGTGTTGGCTCTTCCTGAAGGAACCGGGGGATATGTAGTTTACTGTGATGCTTCACGAGTTGGGTTAGGGTGTGTTCTTATGCAACATGGCAAGGTGATTGCTTATGCTTCCAGGCAACTCCGGAAGCACGAAAAGAACTACCCAACTCACAATCTTGAAATGGCAACGGTGGTATTTGCCTTGAAGATTTGGAGGCACTACCTTTATGGCGAAACATGTGAGGTATATACAGACCACAAGAGCCTCAAGTACATTTTCGAGCAGAAAGATCTAAATCTGAGACAACGCAGGTGGATGGAATTGTTGAAAGACTATGACTGCACGATTTTGTACCATCCTGGTAAGGCGAATGTGGTGGTAGACGCTCTGAGTCGAAAGTCAATGGGTAGCTTAGCCCATATCAGTGAAGTACGAAGGCCGTTAATTCGGGAAATACATGAGCTAGAACAGTCTGGAATTCAGTTTGAAATTGGAAATTTCAACTTGTTTCTAGCCCACATCCAAGCTAAGTCAGCTCTAATCGAAGAGGTTAAAACCGAACAAGAGCAAGATGCCGACCTCAAACAGATCAAAGATACAGTGGTTAAGGGGGAGAAAGACGACGTCCGATTCTCCATAGATGACAATGGCATACTCCGGTTGGAGGGACGATTGTGTGTACCTATGGTGGATGGTTTGAAAGAAAGAATTCTTGACGAGGCACACAAGACAGCGTACACAATGCATCCGGGTAGTAATAAAATGTATCAAGATCTGAGAGAATTGTACTGGTGGAATGGTATGAAGAAAGATGTGGCAAACTACGTATCTAGATGTCTAGTGTGTCAGCAAGTTAAGGCTGAACACCAAAAGCCCGCCGGAACACTTCAACAGATAGAAATTCCTGAACGGAAATGGGAGAGAATTACTATGGACTTTGTGACAGGATTGCCGCGGTCACAGAGGGGATTCGATTCAATTTGGGTAATCGTTGATCGGATGACCAAGTCTGCCCATTTTCTGCCAGTTAAGACCACTTACGGAGTGGGTCAATATGCCCAGTTGTACCTATCAGAGATAGTGAGGTTGCACGGAGTACCGGTGTCGATTATCTCTGACAGGGGGCCACAGTTTACCTCTCGATTCTGGAGAGCACTTCAGGAGGCATTGGGGACAAGGGTCGATCTGAGTACAACATTTCATCCCCAGACAGACGGGCAATCTGAGAGGACCATTCAGATTTTAGAGGACATGCTCAGAGCATGTGTTATGGATTTCGGCGGAGGGTGGGAGGAATACCTGCTGTTAGCGGAGTTTGCCTATAATAACAGTTACCAATCCAGTATTCAGATGGCACCCTTCGAGGCTTCGTACGGTCGGAAGTGCAGGTCCCCGATTGGGTGGTTCGAAGTCGTAGAGGCCAAGTTGATTGGTCCAGAACTTGTGCAGGATGCTTTGGACAAGATAAAGTCCATTAGAGAAAGGGTTGCCATGGCTCAGAGTAGGCAGAAGTCGTACGCTGACAACCGGAGAAGGGAGTTAGAGTTTGCTGTGGGTGAGCAGGTGTTCTTAAAAATTTCACCGATGAAGGGCGTGATGAGATTTGGCAAGAAAGACAAGCTAAGTCCAAGATACATCGGACCGTTTGAGATTCTAGAATGCGTGGGAAATGTTGCCTACCGTCTAGAATTGCCAGCGGAGTTGGAAGGAGTTCATTCGGTGTTTCACGTGTCTATGCTTTGCAAGTACCTGCCAGATCCCTCTCATGTAATCCAACCCCAGGAAGTACAACTAGCTGAGAGTCTAACTTATGAGGAGATGCCAGTGGAAATCCTAGATCGCCAGTTGAAGAAGCTGAGATCAAAGGAGATACCCTTGGTGAAAGTCCTGTGGCAAAACCATTCGGTTGAGGAAGCAATGTGGGAAGTTGAGGCGGAGATGCGCATGACACATCCTCACCTATTTCAAGACTAAGGTTAGTATGTTAATTGAAACTCAGGGACCGAATTTCTTAAGGGGAGAATATTGTAATACCCGGAAAATTTTTTTCGAAGTTTAACATGAAATGAAAGGGAAAGAAAACAAGTAGAAAATAATTTTTGGATTTAATTCAGGACCTAAGGAATTGGAAACCTGAATTAAATGGGGAAAAGAGAGTAGGGAATATTTTTTGGCATTTAATTTGGGATATAAGAGGAAATGAAAATTTTAATTGGAAAGAGGAGGATTTAATTGGGGATATTTTCCACATAATCTTTATTATAATTTTTATTATTGTTCTTATTATTATTTAGTTATTTAATTAATTATTTTATTTTATTTTATTTTTTTAAAAAAAGGGTGGGGTGCGTGAGAAAAGGTGGTAGGAGAAAAAAAAAAGAATAAGAGAAAAGGAGGAGGAAGGTAGCCACACATAAGAAGAGAAAAAGAAAGAAAGAAAGAAGAGAGAGAAGGAGGAGTGGAGTGAGGAAGGAGAAGAAGGAGAAGAGGTTGGGGTTTGCCGGAAAAGTGACCGGGGAGAGCTAGCCGACGCCGGAGAAGTCACCGGAGCTCTGGTACGACGTCTCCTACACCTTCCACCAATCGGATCAAAGGTTGGTAACCCCAATTTCATTCGAAAACCCCAAATTTCTTCATTTTAGGGATTTCTTCAATCCACCTTCGATTGGGTTGTTTCGAGGGTAGCTTGAGGCCTAGGAAGTGTTCTTGAACACTTAGTTGGGGTAATAATCGAGGCTATACCCTCGGGTTTAGCCAAATTCGAATCTGAAAGGGTTTGGGGTTTGAAATTCGAAATATTCCCAATTTGGGGATTCGTTGATAAAATTTGGAATCGGGCTTGGATTTGAGTAGTTAAGGTTGGATTTATGTCGTTGGATTGTAGGGGAACAAAACCCGTGAGGTGCGGAGTCGAAGCCGGGGTCGAAAGGGGGCCGGAACAGGCTCAAACCGGCCCATAGCACAGCAAACGAATTGTTGTACTGCGAACCGGCGCTATTGCGCCATTTCTCTGGATCACCAAAAGCTGCTGGGCAGCAGCTTGGCGCTATAGCGCCGGGCCCCTGTCCAACATGCTCAAAAGTCATTTTTTTTGCCAATCCGGGGCGTCCGAACCTCCTATTTTCAATCCGAAACATCTTAGAATACCCCCAACCATGTTTTTAAGGATCAAAACCATTTCAAATGTCTTCTTATCCCTCAAGAATAGAAACTTACGGAATAAGCTACGCCCAACTTCAAATTCTAAATTCCCTGTACACCGTCATTAGGTAACCTTAAGTAGGGTGGCTTAGAAGCATGTTGAGGTTTAGTAACTCAAATCCAAGGCCCCAAAATTAACCCAAGGAGAGCGATAGCGGTACGAAACCAAGTGCAAGGCACTTGAGACTCTCATAGAAGAGAGGGAATACAGATAAGACCAAGGACTCGGTTCTTGGCAACGTCTAGATGCATTTAGGCATTAGCATGTAGTATGCATATGAATTGCGTATAGATGAGATGTTAACCACTTGAATGCATTCGTTAGGAAACCACAACTCGTCCGGAGCGGGAGTTACTCCAGGACAAACGCAAGGAAGCCGTCCAGGTGAGGGGTTTCCCATCCTTGCCCTACAGGGTTGATTGAGGATGTGAATATGTGGTTTTCCTACTTGCCCATTTGTAAGAATTATTTAGTGGTTAACATGCTATTGTTCTTCCTAAACTATTATATATGAAAGTATCTGTATATGTGTGTTTGACTACAGGTAAAGAGGTACTGGAGGCTATCCATGTGGTGACATGAGATACGCCGAACAGTACAAGCAAGGGGGTAAGTTGTTGATTGAGTCCAATGTTTGGTTTACCATATTAATTAGAAACTCACCTAAGAAATCATAAAGAAAGTGTTGCTAACGTCGACGTTTTATGGTAATTGAACTTAGGAAAGACCTTGGAGCTAGGTTATGATCTAAACCAAGGGTTTGGGAACAATATGAGGATTAATACGATCTCTTAATTGATTAGTGAGTCGTAGGGATGTCCACACTAGCTAGGTAAAGTTAGTTTAGGATAGTAATGGGTAGATAGAGTCAGGATCTCAGCTGAAAGCTTGGGAAGAGAAACAAGTTAAAACAATTGCCCGTTGAGGCCATTGCCCTAGCCTGGCACTAGGGTCAGTTAAAGAGTAATAGATTTGCCCGTTGAGGCCATTGCCCTAGCCTGGTACTAGGGTCAGTTAAAGAGTAAAGCATTTTCCCGTTGAGGCCATTGCCCTAGCCTGGTACTAGGGTCAGTAAAAGACTAAAAGATTTGCCCGTTGAGGCCATTGCCCTAGCCTAGCACTAGGGTCAGTTAAAGATTAAGAGAAATTGCCCGTTGAGGCCATTGCCCTAGCCTGGCACTAGGGTCAGTTGATTGATTTACAGTTTTCATATGATATGTTAATTATGATTGTTTAATTATGAGAAGCATGATAGAAAAGCATGATCCGTAGGTTTATCTTTGATTTTAATGTTATATTAATATTGCCTGATCGTAATATAACATTTGATAAACTGGACTTTCATGCGCATGTGATTGTGGGTGTTTCCCCTTCCCCAGCTGTAGTGGTACCCGCCGCTACGCTGAGGATGGGAAGCTTCTCACTGAGTCTGTTTGACTCACTCCCTCTGCTTCAATGTTTCAGATACAGGGATCGGGCAGGCATCGACGTCCGGGCAGTGATACGGACATCAGACCATCCTTACACACTTGTTCGCGTGGGTAGACACCTTTTGGTTATTTTGATTTCACTTGTTGTATATATTTTAAAGTTGTAAGAGTTGTATACATACATTTACAGCTTTTGATATGTACTTGCTCTAGAATTGTCGGCTTCACATGTACTTAAAGACAGGGTCCAGTTTGGGGAAGACTATGATATATGTTTGAGTATATAAACTTATGCATGTGAATAGGATAGAGCGTACACATTGAGGCGTACGGTCAATATGATATGGATATATATTATGTGTGCTTGCTGCATGTGAATAGGATAGATCGTACGTATTGAGACGTACGATCAATATGATATTAATATTTACATTATGAGTGCTGATAAATATATCTATACACTGGATTGAGCTGAAGCGGTATTGAGCGAACCGCGGATTGCAGGTTAATTAGGCCACCAGTGAGGCGTGGCCACTAGTATGATATATATATTGATTGTATAGCAGGGTAGTTATAGTCATGTTTACAGGGTAAGGCTTACGGGTTTAGAGATAAAAATCTATTCCCCTACCGGTCACGTACTCCCGATTTGGGGTCGTGATAAACTTGGTATCAGAGCCTGGTTTTTCTTTAAGTCATGTGAAGTCATTGGTTTAACCGGGTGTCGGTTTAAGCTTCGTTGTGAAACCCGAGCACAACGTTGCATTAAACAGGCACTAGTGGGAGTACCCAGGATAATTTGAGTCAGTCTTTCTTTCATTCCTTCTTAATATATGATAGATTATGCAAATGCTTATCAGGTGACATTTTTGTGCAGTACAGGGATGCCACCGACTACTAGGAAGGCTAGGAGGGGCGGTAGAGTCCCTGCACGTACTGATGAGGAATCCGTTTTCGAAAACACTCATCGACGAAAACTGATTCAAAAAAGAAAACTGAATATCAAGTTTTTGAAACACTCATTGGTGAAAACTAATTAAATAAAGAAAAATGAATATCACGTTTTCGAAACACTCATCGGCGAAAACTGATTAAGAAAAAGAAAAATTAATATCAAGTTTTCGAAACACTCATCGGGGAAAACTATTTAAAAAGAAAAAAGAAAAATGAATATTACGTTTTCAAAACACTTATCGACAAAAACTGATTAAAAAAAAGAAAAATGAATATCAAGTTTTCAAAACACTCATCGGCGGAACCTGATTAAAAAAAATTGAATATCAAGTTTTCAGAACACTCATCGGCGAAAATTGATTAAAAAAAGAAAAATAATTAACAAGTTTTCGAAAACACTCATCGGCGAAAACTGATTAAAAAATAAAAATGAATATTAAGTTTTCGAAACACTCATCGGCAAAAACTAATTAAAAAAAGAAAAATGAATATCAAGTTTTCGAAACACTCATCAACGAAATCTTACTAAAAAAAGGAAAATGAATATCCCGTTTTCGAAACACTAATCGACGAAAACTGATTAAAAAAAGAAAAATGAATATAAAGTTTTCGAAACACTCATCGGCGAAAATTGATTAAAAAAATGAACAATAAATATCAAGTTTTCGAAACACTCAACGGCGAAAACTGATTAAAAAATGAAAAATTACTATCAAGTTTTTGAAACACTTATCGGCGAAAAGTGATTAAAAAAAGAAAAATAAATTTTAAGTTTTTGAAATACTTATCGCCGAAAACTGATTAAAAAAAAAGAAAAATTAATATCAAGTTTTCAAAACACTTATCGGCGAAACCTGATTAAAAAAAGAAAAATTAATATCAAATTTTCAGAACACTCATCGACGAAAACTGATTAAAAAAAGAAAAATAAATATCAAGTTTTCGAAACACTTATCGACAAAAACTGATTAAAAAAAAGAAAAATAAATATCAAGTTTTCGAAACACTCAACGGCGAAAACTGATTAAAAGATGAAAAATTTCTATCAAGTTTTTGAAACACTTATCGGCGAAAAGTGATTAAAAAAAAGAAAAAATGAATATCAAGTTTTCAAAACACTAATCGACGAAAATTGATTAAAAAAATAAAAATGAATATCAAGTTTTCGAAACACTCATCGGCGAAAACTGATTAAAAAAAGAAAAATAAATATCAAGTTTTCGAAACACTCATCGACAAAAACTGATTAAAAAAAAGAAAAATAAATATCAAGTTCTCGAAACACTCATCGGCGAAAACTAATTAAAAAAAAGAAAAATGAATATTACGTTTTCGAAACACTCAACAGCGAAAACTGATTAAAAAATGAAAATTACTATCAAGTTTTCGAAACACTCATCGGCGAAAACTGATTAAGAAAAAGAAAAATGAATATCAAGTTTTCGAAACACTCATCGTAGAAAACTATTTAAAAAAGAAAAAAATAAAAATGAATATTACATTTTGAAAACACTCATCGGCGAAAACTGATTAAAATAAAGAAAAATGAATATCAAGTTTTCATAACACTTATCGGCAAAAACTGATTAAAAAAAGAAAAATAAATATCAAGTTTTCGAAAACACTCATCGGCGAAAACTGATTAAAAGAAGAAAAATGAATATCAAGTTTTCGAAACACTCATCGGTGAAAGCTAATTAAATAAAGAAAAATGAATATCACGTTTTCGAAACACTCATCGGCGAAAACTGATTAAGTAAAAGAAAAATTAATATCAAGTTTTCGAAACACTCATCGGGAAAAACTATTTAAAGAAAAAAGAAAAATGAATTTTATGTTTTCGAAACACTTAACGGCGAAAATTGATTAAAAAAAAGAATAATGAATATCAAGTTTTCAAAACACTCGTCGGCGGAACCTGATTAAAAAAAAAAGAAAAATGAATATCAAGTTTTCAGAACACTCATCGGCGAAAACTGATTAAAAAAAGAAAACTAATTATCTAGTTTTCGAAAACACTCATCGGCGAAAACTAATTAAAAAAAGAAAAATGAATATCAAGTGTCACGACCCCCGTTTATAGGACCGTGACCGGCACAGACACAGGGAATATCCCTGTACCTGTAAGCCTTATCACCTAATTGACAGAATATCTATTATTGAAAATACAGCCACATGCAGTATAATACCATGGCTACACCGAAATGGTGGCCTATCCTAGGCAAGCAAATCCACGGTCAGTGCCGCTTCAGGATATAGATATAGGAAAACGCACATAATATATATAACATGTGTACTGGCTACACATCCGAAGATGCTGCCTATCCTATTCACATTCAACAAATATATGCATATATATACATTTTGAAAGCAAATTTTTCCCCGTATCGCAGTAAAATAAACCCTAATCTTTAAGGTGTGTGAAGCTGACAGTTCTAAATTTAGTAATACAATCTAATTGGGTACGTCTACCCTTTACTTTATGCTACATGATAAAGTAAATTAAATTACAATTACAATTTATTCACCCACATAAACAAGTTGTGGGTCTTGGAAAGTTTTGTTCGTTCCTCGCTCCACCGAGACTTCTTCCACCTGTATTTAATGTAATACCCCGAAAAATTTCGAGGATTAAAGAATGATTTCTTTAAAATTTTGAGGATTTAAGAATGATTTATTCCGGGGCCATGAATTAAAACCTTAAAAAAGAATATAGAAAAAGTATGAAAGTTAAAAAGAAACCGGAAAGGAAATTTTTTTTTCAAAGATTGTAATACCCGAGAAAATTTTTCGAAGTTTTAAATAAAATAAAAGGGGAAGAAAGTAGAAAATAATTTTGGGATTTAATTCAGGACCTAAGAAATTGGAAACCTGAATTAAATGGGAAAAGAGAGTAGGGAATATTTTTGGTCATCTAATTTGGGACATAAGAGAAAATAAAAATTTAATTGGAAAGAAGAGGGATTAAATTTGGGATATTTTTCAAACCCTTCTTTAATATAATAATTATTATTATTTACTTAATGTATTATTTAATTATATATATATATATATATTATTTTAATTATTTAAGGGGAGGGGTTGTTGGCGTGGGATAAAAAGAAAGAAATGGGAAAGAGAAGAAACAGAAAAGAAAAAGAAAGAGAAAGAGAGGGAAGACAACCGAGAGAAGAAAAGAAGAGAAAGAAAATGGAAGAGAGGGAGAGAGAGAGAAGACGTGAGGTAGAGAGAGAGAGTGTGGGGTTCACCGGAAATCCGCCGGAAACTCGCCCAGGAAGAGCTAGCCGATGCCGGGAAAAGTCACCGGAGCTCGGTTACAACATCTTCCACACCTCCCACCAATCGAATCAAGGTTGGTAACCCCAATTTAATTCTAAACCCTCAATTTCTCCATTTTTAGGGATTCCTTCGATCCACCTTCGATTGAATTGTTTCGAGGGTAGATTGAGACCTAGAAAGTGTCGTTGAACACTTAGTTGGGGTAGGAATCAAGATTATATTCTTGGAATTGCCCAAATTCGAATTTGGAAGGATTTGGGGTTGAAATTATAATTATTTCTAAATTGGGGAAAATTGTTGATAATTAGGATTGAGCTTGGGTTTGAGTAAATAGGCTTGGATTGATATTATTGAAATTATAATTATTTCGAAATTGGGGAAATTGTTGATAGCTTAGGAATTGACCTTGGATTTGAGTAAATAGGTTTGGATTGGTCCTATTGAAATTATATTGTGAAAATATTAGCTGAACAAGACCCGTGAGGAGCTGGCCCGAGGTTACTAAGGTTGAACCTCGACGTTAACGTACCGAGTCCCTACTCGGGTTGCCCAAATACACTTTAAGGGTGATGTTGGGAGTTTTAAACTTCATCTTTTCAATCTTAAACACACTAGAATAATTCTAAATATGCTATCAAGCCTCAAGAATTAATTTAGATACCTTCTTGTTTCCCAAGAGTGGAAGCTTGCGGAACAATGAAATCCAATTTCTAAAATTTCAATCTTCTTCCCTCATAAATATTTAGGAAACCTTAAATAGGATAAATTGGAGGTATATTGAGGTTTAGAAATTAGATTTCTTAGAAACTGATTAAAAATACAAGTTGAAACAAAATGGTTAGATCTTCCTAAAATTAGGATTCCTTCCAATCAAGTTAGATAAGCTTCCTTAAATGTGAATACAAGTTAGATAAAGGTCTAATACTCAAATCCAAGTATGTGAAACACTCAAGTAGAGTGTTATATTCGAGTAAGTCAAGTGTCCAAGGAAGGATACGCATAAGTCGGGATAGAGAAGTCCAATAAGACCAAGAGCTTGACTCTGTGGCAACCATGGACTACACGTGAGAGTAATGGAGAGATAAATAACAAGTTAAGCTAAGTAATAACCTTAATGAAGTAAATGTTGTTCTTATAGGAACAACGGCACACGATAAAGTGCAACAGGAACTCCAAGGAGACTAAAGTTACAAGAGAGGATTGCATGGAAGGTTGGCCAAGGTGAGGGTTCTTCCATCTCTGCTCCTAGGGTTTTATGCTTATGTGGATTACATGAGTATGTATATTCTCTGCTTGTCTGGTATGTGTTAGCTAGAGATATAGAATGCTAAAAGAATGAAAGAACTAGAAAATAGGTTGTGGAAAGTAGCTTGGATATGGAGACATAGGAGTAGAGTATAATTGTTTGCTATGATTGGTGTGTTACAAATCCAACTCATACACTCCGGAGGCATGATGAGTATCTTATTAAATCTTTTCCACGACGGTGGCAAGAGTCCTTGTACGGAAGAGCTAAACTTTATTTTGAAAACTCGTCACGACGGTGAATTAAATTAAAATCATGCAAAGGGAGTTATTGGTGGGTTTCGGATTTGGTTATGCTAGCGATGTGAGACATCGACTAGAACAACGTCAAATGACATTTGAGACCTCAATTTTATAATCACCATGACGATGGTCATTGCCCTATCCTGGCAATAGGGTCAGAAAGGTTTTATATTGCTATGACGATAGCTTGAGGCTCAGAGAGTGCATCTGGACGGGTATATGAGTTATATCCTGTTAAGGATACTCGTCCATATTAATAAGGAGAAGAATTGTTGATCCTTCGGGAAATATACAAAGAATCCTATTAATATGTGAGACTAAGGTAAGGAGACACGGGATGAACCTACGGGTGAACAGTGAGCCTAACCTAGTAAAAGAGAAATCATCCTGTGGAGTTGGTCCAGGGTGTGTCAATGGCCATGCTTCGAGACGTCATGTCGTGCTCGCCATGTGGCCCGGTTGGGTAATGGACGAGTGGGCTCAAGCTATTGCCCCGCAGTAAGGGGTCAGGACGTGCCACGTGGTGGCTACGTATCAGTTGTTTAATATATATAAGTTGATTGTGTTTGATTACTAGAATCGTCACGAGGTGACTAGTACCCAAGTGAATGGGTTAAGTATTGTTTGATTAACAGAATTGTCATGAGGTGACCAGTACCCGAGTGAATGGGTTAAGTATATTTGCCACGTGGTGGCCAGCAACCCGAGTGCACGGGTTCAAAGTGGGAAAGCCACGTAGTGGCTAGTAGAAACCCCAGAGTTGGGGAGATTAAGTAGATGTATGTTATAGTTTCTGTGTGTATATATAAATTGTCTGTGTTTGCGTATGATTTCTAATTGTGCAGCGTAGTAGTGACGTACAGGATTACGTCACCACAACGTCTTGGTTGATTCAAACATGTTGAACGTGAGAAGACCGGTAAGTAAAAGCCAGCATTATATGTTATATGTTTACTTGTTGAGTGATGATGTGAATTAAAATGCTGCATGCTTATATCTGCTAAATGCATGTGAGTGTTTGGGTGAAATTTCTGTTATTGTGTGATCACCAAGAATGCACGCTAACTCACAGTAACTAGTTGTTTGTGCATGTGGTTGTGTATGACTCCCAGTCCCAGCGGTAAGGTACCCGACTTGCGCCGGGGATGGGAGAGTCTTCACTGAGTCGCGTGGTTAAGACTCACACCTCATTTTTACTACACAGAGACAAGTTAAGTACAGGTGGAAGAAGTCTCGGTGGAACGAGGGTTGAGCAACACTTTCCAAGACCCACAACTTGTTCATGTGGGTGAATAATATGTAATTGTAATTTAATTTACTTTATTATTGTATCATAAAGTAAAGGGTAGACATACTCAATTAGATTGTATTACTAAATCTAGAATTGTCAGCTTCACAAACTTTAAAGATCAGGATTTATTTTACTGCGATACAGGGAAAATTTGTTTTCAAAATATAGATATAGACATATATCTGTTGCATGTGAATAGGATAGACAGCATCTTCGGATGTGTAGCCAGTACACAAGTTATATATATTATGTGTGTTTCCTATATCTATATCCTGAAGCGGCACTGGCCGTGGATTTGCTTGCCTAGGATAGGCCACCATTTCGGTGTAGCCATGGTATTATAATGCATGTGAATGTATTTTTCAATAATAGCTATTCTGTCAATTAGGTGATAAGGCTTACAAGCAAAGGGATATTCCCTGTGTCTGTGCCGGTCACGGTCCTCTAAACGGGGGGGGGGGGGGGGGGGGGTCGTGACAAACTTGGTATCAGAGTCTGGTTATTCTTTAAGGGTGTGAAGCTAACTAGTAGTCTCGGGTGTCAGTTGGGCTATCCATTATGAATCCGGACGTAATGATAGTTTCGATGGGCACTTGTGAGGTTGCTCAGGATATTGAGTCATAAATTCTTTCGAGTCATCGCTTTAGGCATAGAATTTGTATGTGAAATTCTATGCAAAGCATATAACCTGTACAGTACACTAGTGCCAATGAGCACTAAGTCATGAGGTGGGGTGGTAGTGACCCCGGGAACCTTAGGACGCCATAATAGGGAAAGGAGACATCCATGGAGGATGCTATCTAGACACAGACACATTTGGTTGAATTGTAGGCAGGAATGCACTACAATGTGTGATTGTTTTGTAGGTGTTAAATGAAACGATGTGTTTGCTCTGTTAGCGGCGCATTGTGTGCTATGGTATAGGCACAAGTTGTTTGATTATAGCATGAAATGCAAGTAGAATAAAAATATGCAGTGAATGGTAGTTTATGCTAGGAATGGTTGGTAGAGTGAAAGAAAAGACACGCTTGGCGAGTAGAAAAGAAAGTAAGTCCATGGGGCGATTGAAATGGAAAATTACAGACAAGAATAAATAGGGCCAGGGGGCATGAGACCGACAGGAAGATGACCACGAGAATGGATCACGACTGTGCGGTATGCTATGGCTGAAGGAAGTGAGTTGTCCTTCCTAGAAAGTAAACAGAAAAGAGGTGGTGTATGCCACAGTAAAGAAGTAGAAGTCTACGGACTAGAAAATCAGGATACAGTATATGGAAGGGCAAAGTGGCCGAACCATATGCCGTAGAGATAGATGTTAAGAAGTAGAGGCATATGTAAACGTGTAGAGCATGACCATATGCCGAGCAGGAAACAGAGTAAATGGTAAGGCACAGGGAAGGAGCCAAGTCCAACCCTGCGCTCGATCCATGAACTACTAGTTCCTTAAGCAAACAAGGGGGAAAAGAAGGGATTAAGCCCAACCAAACTCTCTTGGGTTGCTTAAGGAAGAGCATATAGAATAGGATATTGATCACATGAGAAATTTTTGTAAAAACAAAATCTTTTTGGTCTTTCCGGATGGGAGATTCTGAAAGACCCTCAAACTTTTCTTGAAAATACTAGGGATAACCATTGGAAGGCAAATTTTTCATGAAAACTTTTTCTCAATTGTGTCATTCCAATTGGTTAAACCCTAATGATTTACGAAAACCTTAGGCTTCGTTTTCTAAGAAATAAACTTGAATTAATATTTTTTTAACCCCAGGGTGCCTAAGAAAACTAACTCATGTGACCAATACCCTATCAAACAATAGTCCTTTTACAGGTAAGCTGTATAAGGATGGTAGATGTAGTTGAGAAATCACTCGCTTGGAGGGATTAAAGTTAAGTAGACATCGAAAAGTACTAGAAAGTGCTAAAGTGTCAAGGGAGTATACAGGTAAGCCTAAAGGTTACCAATTAAGGGGCCATAGAGTGATTATGGACCCGGAAAACATTAGACCGGAGCAGGTCTAGAAGTGGAAATAGGCGTAGACCTTCGGGTACCATCCAGAGATAAGAAAATGAGTGCTATTGCGGTAGATGGCTCTCGAACGAGATAACGTAAGAGATAAACCCCAAAGGGACTCGTGGAGGCCCGAGGGGAGAGAAAGTAGACAGGGATAAGTAGTCCCATAAGGGGGGAAGAGCGAAAACCTATAGGACCCCATAGGATAAGAGTCAAGTAGGAGGTGGAGAACCAACTACTACCGTAAGTGTATGTATAGTACACAGATTGTAGTGGACATAGCTAGGTAAGCTAGTTCCACAGGTTGGTGAACCGTAAGTCCGTTAGTCTGAAGCCTATGTATGGGTGGAGACTGAGAGGACAAACCAAACGTATAAATGGCCATGTGGGTGCCATAAAGGGAAAATTAACCATAAGGACAGTTAATCGAGACGGAGAATTTAGTTAGTAACGAGTATTGAGAAATACTCGAAGAAAGAGTACCACGTAGGTACGAAATGGAAAAGAAGAGAGTGAATACGAGGACAGAGTCGGATAAGCATCTGGGGATGCGAGCCAAAATGATAAAATAGGTATGCTACCGTTGGGGAAGATTGGAACCCAACGGGTAACACACTTGCAAGGGGCGGTATATGTTCGTGAACATATGCCACACCGTAAGAAAGGAAAGAAGGTTAAACCGTGGGAGTGGATCCCGTTTGGACAAGGGGAGTAGAGCATGTCCAGAAAGGTTCATGTTGGAGTTAACGGATCAAATATTCCAAGTAAGAATGCAGGATTTAAGTGAGTTGAGGAGTCCGAGTGGGCCAAGTTGGGGTAAAATCCAACGAAAATCCAATGAGTAGAGTTAGCATAGGATGTGCAACTCTAAGTGGACTAAACTAAGGGTGGTATAGATCCACAGTCATAGTCGTGTTAAGCGAGGTCTTCGGATGTGAAGACCGAACTGAGCCTGAGGCAAAGTAATGAGTATGATGGTAAGGAGGAGACTGATGAGTTTCCATTATAAACAGAAATGACTACAAGTAGTAGTCAAAGAAGAGTCTAAGTCAGTTAGACATTGGATGTCAAGTTTTTGAAACGCTCATCGGCGAAAATTGATTAAAAAAAGAAAAATGAATATCAAGTTTTCGAAAACTCATCGGTGAAAAACTAATTAAATAAAGAAAAATGAATATCACGTTTTCGAAACACTCATCGGCTAAAACTGATTAAGAAAAAGAAAAATGAATATCATGTTTTCGAAACACTCATTGGGGAAACTATTTAAAGAAAAAAGAAAAAAAGATTATTACATTTTCGAAACACTCATCGATGAAAACAAATTAAATAAAGAAAAATGAATATCACGTTTTCGAAACACTCATCGGCGAAAACTAATTAAGAAAAAGAAAAATGAATATCAAGTTTTTCAAAACACTCATCGGCCAAAACTGATTAAAAAAAAGAAAAATGAATATCCAGTTTTCAGAACACTCATCGGCGAAAATTGATTAAAAAAAATGAATATGAAGTTTTCGAAAACACTTATCGGCTAAAACTGATTAAAAAAAGAAAAATGAATATCAAGTTTTCGAAACACTCATCGGCAAAAACTGATTAAAAAAGAAAAATGAATATCACGTTTTCGAAAAACTCATCGGCGTAAAATGATTTAGAAAAAGAAAAATGAATATCAAGTTTTCGAAACACTAATCGGTGAAAACTAATTAAATAAAGAAAAATGAATATCACGTTTTCGAAACACTCATCGGCGAAAACTGATTAAGAAAAAGAAAAATGAATATTAAGTTTTCGAAACACTCATCGGCGAAAACTATTTAAAAAAAGAAAAATGAATATTACGATTTCAAAACACTAATCGGCGAAAACTGATTAAAAAAAAGAAAAATGAATATCAAGTTTTCAGAACACTCATCGGCGAAAAGTGATTAAAAAAATAAAAATGAATATCAAGTTTTCGAAACACTAATCGGCGAAAGCTATTTAAAAAAAAAAGAAAAATAAATATTACGTTTACGAAACACTCAACGGCGAAAACTGATTAAAAAATGAAAAATTACTATCAAGTTTTCGAAACACTTATCGGCGAAAATTGATTCAAAAAACAAAAATAAATATTAAAATTTTGAAACACTTATCGGCGAAAACTGATTAAAAAAAGAAAAATAAATATCAAGTTTTCAAAACACTCATCGGCGAAACCTAATTAAAAAAAAAGAAAAATGAATATCAAGTTTTCAGAACACTCAACGACGCAAACTGATTAAAAAAAGAAAAAAATTATCAAGTTTTAGAAGCACTCATCGGCGCAAACTGATTAAAAAAAATAATTATCAAGTTTTCAGAACACTCATCGACGCAAACTAATTAAAAAAACAAAAATAAATATCAAGTTTCCGAAACACAAATCAGCGAAAACTTACTAAAAAAAGGAAAATGAATATCCAGTTTCCGAAACACTAATCGACGAAAGCTGATTAAAAAAATAAAAATGGATATAAAGATTTCGAAACACTCATCGGCGAAAACTGATTAAAAAAATGAAAAATAAATATTAAGTTTTCGAATCACTCATCGGCAAAAACTGATTAAAAAAAAGAAAAATAAATATCACGTTTTCGAAACACTCATTAGCGAAAAGTTTCCTAAAAAAGAAAAATGAATATCACGTCTTCGAAACACTCATCGGCGAAAACTGATTAAAAAAAAGAAAAATAAATATCACGTTTTCGAAACACTCATTAGCGAAAACTTTCCTAAAAAAGAAAAATGAATATCAAGTTTTCGAAACACTCATCGATGAAAACTAATTAAATAAAAAAAATAAATATCAAGTTTTCGAAACACTCATCGGCGAAAACTATTTAAAAAAATGAATATTACGTTTTCGAAACACTCAACGGCGAAAATTGATTAAAAAATGAAAAATTACTATCAAGTTTTCGAAACACTCATCGGCGAAAACTGATTAAAAATAATAAAAATGAATATCAAGTTTTCGAAACACTCATCGGTGAAAACTAATTAAATAAAGAAAAATGAATATCACGTTTTCAAAACACTCATCGTCGAAAACTGATTAAGAAAAAAATGAATATCAAGTTTTCGAAACATTCATCGGGGAAAACTATTTAAAAAAAAGAAAAATGAATATTACGTTTTCGAAACACTCATCGGCGAAAACTTATTAAAAAAAAGAAAAATGGATATCAAGTTTTCAAAACACTAATCGACGAAAACTGATTAAAAAAAAGAAAAAGAAATATCACGTTTTCGAAACACTCATTAGCGAAAACATACCTAAAAAGGAAAAATGAATATCACGTTTTTGAAACACTCATCGGCGAAAACTGATTAAGAAAAAGATAAATGAATATCAAGTTTTCGAAACACTAATCGATGAAAACTAATTAAATAAAGAAAAATGAATATCAAGTTTTCGAAACACTCATCGGCGAAAACTATTTAAAAAAAAATGAATATTACGTTTTCGAAACATTCAACGGTGAAAACTGATTAAAGAATGAAAAATTACTATCAAATTTTCGAAACACTCATCGGCGAAAACTGATTAAAAAAAAGAAAAATGAATATCAAGTTTTCGAAACACTCATCGGCAAAAACAAATTAAAAAAAGAAAAATGAATATTACGTTTTCGAAACACTCAACGGCGAAAACTGATTAAAAAATGAAAAATTACTATCAAGTTTTCGAAACACTCATCGGCGAAAACTGATTAAAAAAAGAAAAATGAATATCAAGTTTTCGAAACACTTATCGGCAAAAACTAATTAAAAAAAGAAAAATGAATATCAAGTTTTCGAAACACTCATTAGCGAAAACTTACTAAAAAAAGATAAATGAATATCAAGTTTTCGAAAAACTCATCGGCAAAAACTTATTAAAAAAAGAAAAATAAATATTAAGTTTTTGAAACACTCATTGTCACGACCCCCGTTTAGAGGACCGTGACCGGCATAGACACAGGGAATACCTCTATGCTTGTAAGCCTTATCACCTAATTGACAGAATAGCTATTATAGAAAAATACATTCACATGCATTATAATACCATGGCTACACCGAAATGGTGGCCTATCCTAGGCAAGCAAATCCACGGCCAGTGCCGCTTCAGGATATAGATATAGGAAAACACACAAAATATATATAACCTGTATACTGGCTACACATCCGAAGATGCTGCGTATCATATTCACATGCAACAGACATGTGTATATATATATATATATATATATATATATATATTGAAAACAAGTTTTTCCTGCATCGTAATCTAATGGATCCTGATCTTTAAGGTGTGTGAAGCTGACAGTTCTAAATTTTGTAATACAGTTTAATTGGGTACGTCTACCCTTTACTTTATGATACAATAATAAAGTAAATAAAACTACAATTACAATTTATTCACCCACATGAACAAGTTGTGGGTCTTGGAAAGTTTTGCTTGTCCCTCGTTCCACCGAGACTTCTTCCACCTGTACTTAACCTGTCTCTGTGTAGTAAAAATGAGGTGTGAGTCTTAACCACGCGACTCAGTGAGGACTCTCCCATCCCCGGCACAAGGCGGGTACCTTACCGTGGGGACTGGGATTCATACACAACCACATGCACAAACAACTAGTTACTGTGAGTTAGCATGCATTCTTTGTGATCAAACAATAACAGAAATTTCACCCAAACACTCACATGCATTTTACAGATATAAGCATGCAGCAGTCTATTCCACGTCATCAATCAGCAAGTAACATGTAACACATAATGCCGACTTTTACCTACCGGTCTTCTCACGTTCAGCATGTTTGAAACAACAAGACGCGTGGTGACGTAGTCCTGTACGTTACCATTACGCTGCACAATCAACAGTTATATGCAACCACAGACAATTTATACATACACACAGATGCTAAACATACATCTACCTAATCTCCCCAACCCTGGGGTATCTACTAGCCACTACGTGGCTTTCCCACTTCGAACCCATGCACTCGGGTTGCTGGCCACCATGTGGCAAAACATACTTAACCCATCCACTTGGGTACTGGTCACCTCGTGACAATTCTGTTAATCAAACACAATCAATCTCTATCTATCAGACAACTGATGCATCGCCACCAAGTGGCACGTCCTGACCCCTTGCTGCGGGGCAATAGCTTGAGCCCACTCGTCGATTACCCAACCAGGCCACATGGCGGGCACAGCACGACGTCTCTAAGCATGGCCACTGTCACACCCTGGACCAACTCCACAGGATGATTTCTCTTTTACTAGGTTGGGCTCACGGTTCACCCGTAGGTTCCTCCCATGTCTCCTTACCTTAGTCTCACATATTAATAGGATTCTTTGTATCTTTCCCGGAGGATCAACAATTCTTCTCCTTATTAATATGTACAAGTATCCCCAACAGGATATAACTCATATACCCATCCAGATGCACTCTCTGAGCCTCAAGCTATCGTCATAGCAATTTAAAACCTTTCTGACCCTATTGCCAGGATAGGGCAATGACCATCGGCATGGTGATTATAAAACTGAGGTCTCAAGTGCCATCTGACGTTGTTCTAGTCAATGTCTCACATCGCTAGCATAACAAAATCCGAAACCCACCAATAACTCCCTTTGCATGATTTTAATTTAAGTCACCGTCATGACGAGTTTTCAAAATAAAGTTTAGCCCTTCCGTACAAGGACTCTTACCACCGTCGTGGAAAAGATTTAATAAAATACTCATCATGCCTCCGGAGTGTATGAGTTGGATTTGTAACACACCAATCATAGCAAACAATTATACTCTACTCCTATGTCTTCCTATCCAAGCTATCTTCCACAACATATTTTCTAGTCCTTTCATTCTTGTAGCATTCTTTATCTCTGGCTAACACATACCAGACAAGCAGAGAATATACATACTCATGTAATCCACATAAGCATACAACCCTAGGAGCAGAGATGGAAGAACCCTCACCTTGGTCACTTTACTTAACATTCCCTTTGAGTACTCTTGTCTCCAAGGAAGTACTTGAATCCTATCATATACAACCAATTCAATCCATATCAATTTTCATACATCAACTTCTATTTCACCACATAAGTCCTATCACATATAATCATTTCCACCATATTCTAAATTCATAATTACATAACAACTTAAAACTACATTCAAGGCTAACCCAAAACCCCTTATTAAGCTAAGGTCATCATTTAGAGTTCTTTTTAAGTTAAAAACAATTTATGCTTAAGTAAACAAGTCTTGCCACTTGCTCACTCTCCAGGCTCCTTCAATGAAGGATTTTGCCCAATATGGAAACTTCTGATTTTCACCATGGGTCCACACATAAAAAAAATCCAACCATTGGGCAATCTCTTATTTCATTTAAAAAGTGTAAACAATTCATTTGGAACCCAAACAAACCAACAATTTTTTTTTTATCTAGGATTTTGTTTGATCTTTGAAATGACACTTAAAAGTTGGTTAAACTCATTTCAGTTGAAGGAAAAGGGACCATTCAAATTAAGGAAGAAATAACAACTTTTCAAAAACTAGAAACTTGGTAGTGTGTAAAACAGAACCGCTAAGTTTCGAAAAACTTCCCAGAAAATCTAACCGTTGGACTTTTTAGTAAAAATACAAATTAGAAAGCTTAGGATGTTAGCTTTCATATGACTTTGGAATCACTCAAATCCATTAAGTAACGAATTCATAAAACACATTTAAACAGAGCAAGATCAGATTCAAAACAGCATGCAACATTTGGCAAGCTTCATTGAAATGGTCATATCTCCTTCCATACTTAACGAAATTATTTGATTCTTCTTTCTAAATCAAGCTTAGAGATAAAATATTCTAAAAATCAATTCATTACAGAAATTATTTGATCCATTTAAGAGCAGTAATTTAAAAACAGTAGCCAATCATACAAAAAATCCGCATCAGTTTAGAAAACAGAACCGCTGACTTTCGAGGAAATTTCCAGACGATCTAACCGTTGGAATATTTTGGAAAAATACAATTTAGAAATCTTAGGATGTTAGCTTTCATATGGATTTGGAATCATGCAAATCCATCAAGAAACGAATTCATAAAACACGTTTAAACAGAGCAAGGTCAGATTCAAAAACTCAGTTTTTGACAAAAAACATGTTCCACGAATTTCTTGTGTCTTATACCATCAAAGATTGTTGTTTTTAGAAGAACATGATGAAAAAACTCAAACCCTAAACTCAAATCTCTAACCCAGCAAAATCTCAGCACATCCAACAATTAAAACATCCAATAGAAATGTTCATAACATCAAGAATGCAAAGTTTGAGCCTAAAATCACGAAATTGTGAGGATGAGAAAAATTATAGATGAAGGAGATTACTAAACCTACCTCAAGAGAGTAAAACAAGATGAAGAGAAGGTTGGGGATGGCTTCCTAGTCCTTGCTCCGGCTTGCCAGATTCCGGCGAGATTCTCGCCGAATTTGCTCCCTCATCCAAGCCCTAGCTCCCCCTCTCTCTCCTTTCCTTTCTTTTTCTTTTCTGATTGTGTGTGTGACTGGCGTGGAAGGGGTGTAAGTGGGGAGGAACAAATTTTCTCTTCACTTTCGTCCCTCCATCCTCCAACTCTACGTTTTCCTTTGTTTTAGTCCCCGGTTCCTTTTAACTTTCATACTTTTTTTCTATATATATATATTTAAGTTTTAAATTCCTAGCCCCGGAATAAATCTTTCTTTAATCCTCAAAAAAAAAATTTAAATATATCATTCTTATATTCTTAAAATTTTTCGGGGTATTAAATTCTTAAAATTTTCCGGGGTATTAAATTCTTCCCCCCTTAAGAAATTCGGTCCCCGAATTTCATCTCCTTCGTGGGGTTGTTGGCTTGTTGCCCTCCCTTGGCTCAATTTCATCTATGGTTCCTCTCAACGTGGAAGTTTTACCGTCTTACCCTACGATTCATCTTTCTTTCCTAGAGACTCAAGGTCTCTATCTGGTCTCTACATCTTCTTTCTGTGATCGTTTGTATTCCTAGTTTCGTAGTTAACCACCCCTCCGCGAGGTGTTAACCGACAGACTCCATCTGTCGTCGTATCCTTCCCCGAGGATACCTAACTTTCCTAGTTTCAATTCACTTTGTGCTACTAATTTCGCAATTGAGTGTCTGGCACGTACCACATGCCATGCTCCAATTTAGTCCTCCGATGAGTTAACTATTGCCTTCTCTAGTGAGACTTACCTTGACTCAATCTGTTTGTCCGACTAGCTACCTTCGTAGTGACCTCTTATATCCGTCTTGGAACACGCCAAGACACTAGCTATTTGCATAGCACACTAGGTCCTATTTCTATATACTCTAATTGATCCCCTGCATCGGAGTCCTCGTACCTAAGCGTCCTCTACCACCAAGCAGCTACCCTTCTGCTGGTATTCCTTCGATATATTCTTTGTAAACGACTTCTCCAGGAAAGTCCGTTTACATTTTACTACACCATCTACTCTACATCTAGACTTACTGCTTACACGGCATACACCCTACGTAGGTGTTTATACTTTTTTTTTGTCATCAGTGTACCCAACCCTTCCGATGTTGTTACACTCACTACCGACTCGGTTTACCTTACTCGTCTCCTAACGAAGCTACATGCCATGACACTAGCACAACTATGTATTACACTTACCGTTTCTCCACCAAACGGTAAAGGATCTTACATTTATGACTCGTGTTTCCCTTTCTTTTCCGGACTCCTACACTTACCCTTAGTGGTTTCCATAACCACTTCAGGTTACTCCCGGCCGACATCCTATGTCTGACTAACTTAGACTCTTCTCTGACTACTACTTGTAGTCATTTCTATTTATAATGGAAACTCATCAGTCTCCTCCTTACCATCATACTCATTACTCTGCCTCAGGCTCGGTTAGGTCTTCATATCCGAAGACCTTGCTTAACACGACTATGACTGGGGATCTCTACCATCCTCAGGTTAGTCCAGTTAGAGTTACACATCCTATGCTAACTCTACTCATTAGGTTTCCATTGGCTTTTACCCCAACTTGGCCCACTCGGAATCCTCAACTCACTTAGATCCTGTATTCCTACTTGGAATATTTGATCCGTCAACTCCAGCATGAACCTTTCCGGGCATGCCCTACTCCCTTTGACCAAACGGGATCCGCTCCCACGGTTTGACTCTTTCCTTTCTTACGGTGTGGCATATGTTCACGAACATATACCGCCTCTTGCAAGTGTGTTACCCGTTGGGTTCCAATCGCCCCCAACGGTAGCATACCTATTTTATCATTTGGCTCGCATCCCCCGATGCTTACCCGACTCCATTCCCGTATTCATTCTCTTCTTCTCATTTCGTACCTACGTGGTACTCTTTCTTCGAGTATTTCTCAATACTTGTTACTCACTAAATTCTCCTTCTCGATTAATCGTCCTTACGGTTAATTTTTCCCTTTATGGCACCCACATGGCCATTGATACGTTTGGTTTGTCCACTCAGTCTCCACCCATACATAGGCTTCAGACTAACGGATTTACGGTTCACTAACCTGTGGAATTAGCTTACCTAGCTATGTCCACTACAATATGTGTACTATACATACACTTACGGTAGTAGTTGGCTCTCCACCTCCTACTTGACTCTTATCCTATGGGGTCCCATAGGCTTCCGCTCTTCCCCCCTTATGGGACTACTTATCCCTGTCTACTTTCTCTCCCCTCGGGCCTCCACGAGTCCCTTTAGGGTTTAGCTCTCACGTTATCTCGTTCAAGAGCTATCTCCCTCAACATCACTCATTTTCTTATCTCTGGATGATACCCGAAGGTCTACGCCCATTTCCACTTCTAGACTTGCTCTGGTCTAATACTTTCCGGTCCATAATCACCCTATGACCCCCTTGATTGGTAACCCTTAGGTTTACCTGTATACTCCCTTGACACTTTAGCACTCTCTAGTGCTTTTCGATGTCTACTCAACTTTAGTCACTCCAAGCGAGTGATTTCTCAACTACATCTACCATCCTTATACAGCTTACCTGTAAAAGGACTATTGGTCACATGAGTTAGTTGTCTTAGGCACCCTACGGTTTTAAAAATTAATTCATGTTTATTTCTTAGAAAATGACACCTAAGGTTTTCGTAAATGGTTAGGGTTTAACCAATTGGAATGACACAATTTGAGAAAGAGTTTTCATGAAAATTTGTCTTCCAATGATTATCCCTAGTATTTTCAAGAAAAGTTTGAGGGTCTTTCAGAATTTCTCATCCGGAAAGATCAAAAAAGGAATTTTACAAAATTTCTCATGTGATCAATATCCTATTTCTGTATGTTAAATCATGATATGATGTATGTGTGAATTTAAATGTATGTAAATCCATGCTTTAAATTCTTTATTGTGAATATAATATATGTTAATTGCCTGACCACCTAGTATATGAAAACCTAAACCCGTTATATGCGTATGTGTTTGTGATTGGCTCCTCTTCCCCAGTTGTAGTGGTACCCGCTACTACACCAGGGATGGGAAAGCCTCTCACTGAGTCTGTTTGACTCACCCCAATATTACATGTTACAGACACAGGTGGTATAGGCATCGGAAGCGTTTCCACTTCATCCCAGGGAGGCGGACAGACTTAAAGACCGCACGCATTGTTCGCGTGGGTAGTACTGCTATATGTATTTTGACAGGATATATATGTATATGATTCATTTTGGTATAGCATTGTTTTGTACAGTTGCTATATGCATGTATGTATATGTCACACTCTAGAATTGTTGGCTTCATACAGATTAAAGATTTGTCTGGTTGTTGGGATTATAGGTTAGGATATGATGAATATCGTGTGTATATATATATATATGGATGTGACTTCCGCATGTGAATAGGATAGACCACTCGTACTGAGCGTGTGGTCAATATGTAAACATATATATATGTGTGACTGAATACTTGATTGTGTGAAAATACGGCTTCCGCATGTGAATAGGATAGGCACACGCATTGAGGCGTGTGATCAATATGTATATTTTATGCAGGTGTGTGATTGAATATATATGCTTGACTGTACACAGGGATTCTGCATGTGAATAGGATAGATCACCCACCTTTAAGCGCGTGATCAATATGTATATTATACGTACGTGTGATTGATTATGTGTATATGTATAGACTGAAGCGGCGTTGAGCAAGCCGTGGATTGTGTGCTACTTAGGTCATCAGATAGGGATGGCCATATAAATACTATATTGTTTGTATTAGAAATGGGTAGTTACGCATATATAAGAATGTCAATCAGGAATTAGAGGCTTACGGGATAGGAGAAATCCTACCTCCCGTGTCGGTCACGGGCGCCCGGTAGGGGGTCGTGACAAACTTGGTATCAGAGGCTGGTTACTTTAAACTGTATGAAGCCATAGGTATGACCGGATGTCGGTTTACCCCTCTTTGTGTACCCGGGCACAACGTGGGAGTAAAAAGGCACTTGTGGGAGTACCTAGGAAATTGTGTCAGCCTTTCTTTCTACTCTCTTTTATACGAAATGTCATTAATATACGTGTACTTATTAGGTATGGTCCTTGTGCAGTATAGGGATGTCACCTATTACGAGACGCACTAGAAATGGAGGGAGAACTCCTGCGGAAATTGATCAAGAGTCAGTTCGGGAGGAGGTAATGCCCACCCGAGGCCGAGGTAGAGGTCATGCTCGGGGTCTAGGTAGAGCACAAGTAAGAGGGGAAGAGAGGAGACAGTCACCAGAACCTCAACCTCAAGTAGAGACGGTTGCACCTTCCGTGGCGGAAATGCTCACGGCAGGATTTCAGGAACTAAGAGAGGAAATGACAAGACAAATACAAAGGGAAGTACGCCGGTTGATAGTCGGCGAGGAAGAACAAGAGAGGGTTCCTAGTAATCAAGAGATGGAGGTTGTTGAGGAAGAGGATAGGGGATGGCAACAACCACAGGAGATGCCTCGTGAACCGCGGGCAGCACCCAGAGAGCTGCCAATTTCAAAATTTCTGAAGCTTCATCCACCCACTTTCTGCGGAACTAGTGAGAAAGAGGATCCACAGTACTTTATCAGAGATGTGGTCAGAATTGGGCGCATGCTGAGGTGCTCAGGCCATGAATTAGTGGAATTAGCTTCATTCCAGCTGAGGGGAGCGGCTAGAGTATGGATAGAGTCCGTACAGACGAGGTATTCGCGTAGAGTGGCACCGATGACCTGGGAAGATTTTCAGAGGGAGTTCCTGGGTCGGTTTCTACCTGAAGGTACCAAGGATGCAAAGCGTCAGCAATTCGAGGAATTGTGGATGACGCCTAACATGACCGTGACGGAGTATGAGTTACTTTTTACTGAACTGGCTCAATTCTCACCTGAGTTAGTTCCTGATGAAGAGGCAAGGATCAAGAGATTCATACACCGACTCACGGAGCCTTTGTTTATTGCTTTGCTACCTCAGAGGAGACAGTTTGAGACTTTAGCCCAAGCAGCAGACTGTGCTAGAATGATTGAAACCAGGAAGAGGTATGGGACGTCTGTTGATCCTAAAGTCAAGTTAATTACAGCCAGTGACAACCATGGAGGTGGAAGTAAGAAAAGGAAGACAACAGGTGGAAGTGCATGATACTCAGGGTCCGTAGGAGGACTATCCTCAACTACCACCTATGAAACAGGTACAAGAGGTAATATTCAAGGGGGACAGAGGGAACAAGGGGGTGGAAATGCCGGTAAGACAAAGCCCCAGTGTGTGACTTGCGGCAGATTTCATTCTGGTATATGTCAGAGACTGACAGGTGGATGCTACCATTGCGGCCAGATGGGCCATATGGCTAGAGAGTGTCCAAAGAAGAAAGAGGGTACAAGTGTGAGAAGCAATCCGATGCCGAGGAGTACACCTATTCCAGCTCCACCAGTGAGAACCGTGCCACCACAGGCAGCAAGTACAGGTGCAGCTAGAGGTCGTGGTATAGGGTCTAGTGGCCGAGGGCCAGGGGCGGTGGGTGGAGGACAAGCGTGGGTATTTGCACTCTCTTAGCAGGATGCTCATGCATCAAATGCAGTTGTGACAAGTACTCTTATTGTTTGCTCTCTTGAAGCACGAGTCTTATTTGATTCCGGCTCCACTCATTCCTATGTGTCACATGCATTTGCCTCTATATTCAACAAAAGTCCATCTAGAATGGAAGAAACAGTATCTACACCAATGGGAGAATCGGTACAAGTAGAATATGTGCATAAGTCTTGCATTGTGGAGGTCGATGGTCATGAGACTGTGGCAGACCTTCGGTTGTTGTGTATGGTTGATCTTGACGTGATCCTCGGAATGGATTGGTTGTCATCTTGCCATGCGGTTGTGGACTGCAGGGCTAAATGCTTGAAATTCAATATGCCAAACGAGGAGCCCTTTGTGATACGAGGTGACGGAGCTGCACCGTATCCAAGCTTGATCTCGGCTTTGAAGGCATCCAAATTACTTACAAAGGGATGCAAAGGGTATTTGGCATTCGTCCAAGATACCACGAAAGAAGTGCTTTCTCCGACTCAAGTACCTGTAGTGCGAGAATTTTTGGATGTATTTCCAAAAGAATTGCCGGGGTTGCCGCCCGATCGTGAGATTGAATTTGGAATTGAGCTGCAACCTGGCACCCAGCCTATCTCCACACCACCTTACCGTATGGCTCCGAAAGAGCTGAAGGAGCTACATACACAATTGCAAAAATTGCTTGACAAGGGTTTTATAAGACCCAGTTTCTCTCCTTGGGGTGCACCGGTCCTTTTTGTAAAGAAGAAGGACGGATCTTTGCGGTTGTGTATTGATTACCAAAAGTTAAACAAGGTATTTTAGATCCTAATAGTTATTAATAATCAGTCTTACTTTCTTTTAATATGTATATATTAATTAATTATATAAATGTATATATATGTAAAAAGAAATCATATATTTTTTTTCTTTTATTTTATTGTTATTTGCTGTTTGTAATGTATATATGTATATATTAACTTATTATAATATATATATATATTAGATAAGAGAGGGTAGAGAAAAGAGAAGAAAAGAAAAGAAAGAAAAAGGAAGGCGTGTGGTGAGGGTCGACACGCACAGAAGCACGGGGAGAAGGGAAGGAGCTCGCGGAGGAGGAAGGCCAACGCGTGGTGGCCGGAGCAACGCGAGAGGAGGTCGGAATCGTTGCCCACCGGAGCTGGTCACCGTCTTGTGGCTGGAGGAGAGAGAGAGGAGAGCTCGGGTTAGAGAGAGAAAGCAAAAGAAGATAGCTTCTCGCCGGAAAAGGCCGTCTCTTCACCGGGGAAGGTAGCTGGGAGTCTCCTATACTCCATATCGTCCTTCTAACTGGTTGAATCGAGGTGAGAAGTCCCAAAACTCTCAAACCCCAATTTTATCAATTTTAGGGATTTTTGGAAAGACCCCAATTGATTCAATCTGAGTGTTCTGGGTCCTAAATTGAAGTATATGCATGTTAGGAAGTGAGTTGGAAGCTTAGGAACCGGAACCAAATTGATGGAATTTATCCGGGTTGGAAAAAGAGTAGAAAAATGTGTTTGTTAAGGTTTAAGGGTGTTGTTGAATGACTTGGGGTGCATTGAGAGGTTGAATAATAATTATAAAAATTGTTAAAAATTATTGGAATGTACGGGGGATGAAAACCCGAGTAATTCCCGTCTCACCCGGAACCTCGTTCGGGGAAAAAGAGACAATTCTCTAATTTTACGCGTATTCAGGTATGTGTATTCATGGGTAGGTAAAGTGTTCAAGGTTATTTTGATAAATGGAAATTTTGGACAAGTAGAATTTATGCTCTTGAGCCATAAATTCAGGACTAGGGTAATGGGAACTTCACATGGACACATAGAGGTGAAATTGGGTAACCTTGCATTCCCAAGTCAAAGCTTCCGAATAGTGTGATTAAGAAAGGGCTGAACACGAATAGAAGCATGGTAGGTGTTCCGAAAACTAGTTGAGGGCATTCCAAGCCAACAACTAGTCTATGGAATTAATTAGAAATAACATGAGCATTAGCGTTACATGTACACGATAGTGGTTGAAATTGCAAGTTTCTTAATCTCTCAAGTATATGTGTATAGGGCACCATACTGTGAGTGGACTTTCGGGCGCACCGAGAGCCGATCAGAGGGGCCAACCAGGTGAGGGGCTTTCCTATCCTTGCCCTATAGGGTTGACTGCAGATATGGATATATGGTTCGCCTTCTTGCCTATTTGTAGGAATTACATGTTAGATAACATGCTATTGTTATTCCTAAATTACAGTATATGTGAAAACGTGCTATATGTGTGTATGTGAATTGTAAAAGCAACGGTGGCTCAAGGAGCCTTATATGGAAAGAAGGTCCTCGGGACCTAAATGATATCGGGGGTAGGATCGAGTCAACTTTATTTGTGAGGATCTTGTGGTATTATAAACCAATCTCATTATTGATCACCTGAAAAGGGTGGTTGTGTATGTAACTTCTTAAAAAGAGATGAACATAGGTGACTTGTTTTAAACCGAGAGCTTCCGAATTAGAAAACCACTTGGGAATTTAGAGTTGCCTAAGAAGGAGAGAAATGAGTAAGCAGTGGTCCATAGGGGTCATTTATGGTACAACGTGGAAACTGAGTCGATCAAGGATAGTCCGGGTAGATTGAGTCTGTTTGTCTTGAGTCAACCCACAGAAATACAGAGTATATAAGTACACCACATTGTGGCTATTGCCTTGGGTAAACCGAGGTCAGATGAGTCACCGGCTATTGCTCCAAGTGAAGTCTTGGGGTCAGACTATTGTTCCAAGTAAAGTCTTGGGACCAGGGGTTCCTAGAGTGATCAACTAGGTTCCCACATTGCTCACGTGAGATATTGCCTTCGGGCCAGATTCCCTCCTAACGGAGATATTGCCTTCGGGCCAGATTCTCTCCTAACGGAGATATTGCCTTCGAGCCAGTTTATGATTACGGTTAATTGAATACGGGTGACCACATGGAATTATATGTTAAATCATGATATGATGTATGTGTGAATTTAAATGTATGTAAATCCATGCTTTAAATTCTTTATTGTGAATATAATATATGTTAATTGCCTGACCACCTAATATATGAAAATCTAAACCCGTTATATGCGTATGTGTTTGTGATTGGCTCCTCTTCCCCAGTTGTAGTGGTACCCGCTACTACACCAGGGATGGGAAAGCCTCGCACTGAGTCTGTTTGACTCACCCCAATGTTACATGTTACAGACACAGGTGGTATAGGCATCGGGAGCGCTTCCACTTCATCTCAGGGAAGCAGACAAACTTAGAGACCGCACGCATTGTTTGTGTGGGTAGTGCTGTTATATGTATTTTGACAGGATATATATGTATATGATTCATTTTGGTATAGCATTGTTTTGTACAGTTGCTATATGCATATATGTATATGTCACACTCTAGAATTGTCGGCTTCATACAGATTAGAGATTGGTCTTGTGGTTGGGAACATAGGTTATGATATGATGAATATCATGTGTATATATATATATATATATATATATATATATGGATGTGACTTCCGCATGTGAATAGGATAGATCACACGCAGTGAGCGTGTGGTCAATATGTAAATTATATATATGTGTGACTGAATACTTCATTGTGTGAAAATATGGCTTCCGCATGTGAATAGGTCACACGCATTGAGGCGTGTGATCAATATGTATATTTTATGCAGCTGTGTGATTGAATATATATGCTTGACTGTACACAGGGATTCTGCATGTGAATAGGATAGATCACCTGCCCTGAAGCGCGTGATCAATATGTATATTATATGTACGTGTGATTGACTATGTGTATATGTATAGACTGAAGCGGCGTTGAGCGAGCCGTGGATTGCCTGTTACTTAGGTCACCGGACAGGGATGACCATATATACCATATATTGTTTGTAATAGAATTGGGTAGTTATGCATATATAAGAATGTCAATCAGGGATGAGAGGCTTACGGGATAGGAGAAATCCTACTTCCCGTGCCGGTCACGGACGTCCGATAGGGGGTCGTGACAAACTTGGTATCAGAGCCTGGTTTCTTTAAACTGTATGAAGCCATAGGTATGACTGGGTATCGGTTTACCCCTCTTTGTGTACTCGGGCACAACGTGGGAGTAAAAAGGCACTTGTGGAAGTACCCAGGAAAATTGAGTCAGCCTTTCTTTCATTTCCTTCTTAATCTATGATGGATTATGAAAATCCTTATCAGGTGACATCCTTGTGCAGTACAGCGATGCACTAAGGCGTAAGGTGGGGTGGTAGTGACTCCAGGAACCTAAGGACGCCATAATAGGGAAAGGAGACATCCATGGAGGATGCTACCTAGACACAGGCACATTTGGTTAAATTGTAGGCAGGAATGCGCTACAATGTGTGATTGCGTTGCAGTTGTTAAAAGAGACGATGCGTCTACTCTGTTAGCGCCCATTGTGTGCTATGGTATAGGCACAAGTTATTTGACTATAGTAGAGAATGCAAGTAGAATAGTGCCATGAATGGTAGTCTAGGCTAGAAGTGGTTTGTAAAGTAAACAGAAAAGAGGTGGTGTATGCCACAGTGTAGAAGTAGAAGTCTATCGACTAGGAAATCGGGATACGGTATATGGAAGGGCAAAGTGGCCGAACCGTATGCCATAGAGATAGATGTTAAGAAGTAGAGGCATATGTAAACATGTAGAGCGTGACCATATGCCGAGCCGGAAATAGAGTAAATGGTAAGGCACAGGGAAGGAGCCTAGGCCAACCCTGTGCTCGATCCATGAACTACTAGTTCCTTAAGCAAACAAGTGGGAAAGGAAGGGATTAAGCCCAACCAAACTCTCTTGGGTGCTTAAGGAAGAGCATAAAGGGTGGGATATTGACCACATGAAAAATTTTTGTAAAATATTTTTGGTCTTTCCGGATGAGAGCTTCCGAAAGACCCTAAAATTTCTCTTGAAAATACAAGGGATAACCATTGGAAGGCAAATCTTCATGAAAACTCTTCCTCAATTTGTGTCATTCCAATTGGTTAAACCCTAACCATTTATGAAAACCTTAGGCGTCATTTTCTAAGAAATAAACTTGAATTAATTTCAAAACACACAAGGTGCCTAAGAAGGCTAACTCATGTGACCAATACCCTACCAAACAACAATCCTTTTACAGGTAAGCTGTATAAGGACGGTAGATGTAGTTGAGAAATCACTCTCTTGGAGTGATTAAAGTTAAGTAGACATCGAAAAGCACTAGAGAGTGCTAAGGTTCCAAGGGAGTATGCAGGTAAACTTAAGGGTTACCAACTAAGGGGCCGTATGGTGATAATGGACCCGAAAGTATTAGACCGGAGCAGGTCTAGAAGTGAAAACGGGCGTAGACCTTCGGGTACCGTCCAGAGATAGGAAAATGAGCGTTATTGCGGTAGATAGCTCTCGAAAGAGATAACGTGAGTGATAAATCCCAAAGGGACTCGTGGAGGCCCGAGGGGAGAGAAAGTAGACATGGATAAGTAGTCCCATAAGGGGGGAAGAACGAAAGCCTATAGGACCCCATAGGATGAGAGTCAAGTAGGAGGTGGAGGACCAACTACTACCGTAAGTGCATGTATAGTACACAGGTCGTAGTGGACATAGCTAGGTAAGCTAGTTCCACAGGTTGGTGAACCGTGAATCCGTGAGTCTGAAGCCCGTGTGTGGGTGGAGACTGAGTGGACAAACCAAACGTATAAATGGTCATGGGGGTGCCATAAAGGGAAAATTAACCGTAAGGACGACTAATCGAGAAGAAGGATGTAGTGAATAACGAGTATTGAGAAATACTCGAAGAAAGAGTACCACGTAGGGGCAAAAATGGAAAGAAGAGAGTGAATACGAGAACGGAGTCGGGCGAGCATCGGGGGATAAGAGCCAAATGATAAAACAGGTATGTTACCGTTGGGGGCGATTGGAACCCAACGGGTGACACGCTTGCAAGAGGTGGTATATGTTCATGAACATATGCCGCACCGTTAGAAAGGAAAGAGTCAAACCGTGGAAGCGGATCCCGTTTGGTCAAGGGGAGTAGAGCATGTCCAGAAAGGTTCATGCTGGAGTCAACGGATCAAATATTCCAAGTAGGAATACAGGATCTAAGTGAGTTGAAGGAGCTACACACGCAGTTATAGGAATTACTTGATAAGGGTTTCACCAGACCCAGTTTTTCACCTTGTGGTGCACCAGTTCTATTCGTGAAGAGGAAGGGTGGAACCTTAACATTGGGCATCGATTGCCGAAAGTCGAATAAGGTAATGCACCAGCAGCTTTTATGGACATGATAAATCGGGGTTTCAAGTCATTTCTAGACTGGTTTGTCATTGTATTCATAAATGACATTCTAGTTTATTCCAAGAATGCTGAGGAACATGCAGAGCATTTGAGACTAGCATTGCAGAGGCTGAGAGAGGAGAAATTGTATGCTAAGTTTTCAAAATGCGAGTTTTGGCTTGATAAGGTTGCATTTCTCGGTCACGTGGTGTCTTCAGAGGGAATCCACGTTGATCCGAGCAAAGTGGAAGCAGTGAAGAATTGATCCCAGCCTACCTCTGTTACTGAAATTCGCAGTTTCTTGGGATTGGCTAGATATTATAGAAGATTTGTGCAGGACCTTTCTAAGGTTGCTGCACCTATGACTAAGTTGACTCAGAAAGGAGTGAAGTTTGTATGGGATGACAAGTGTGAGCAGAGTTTTCAGAAGCTGAAGGACAGCCTCACTACCGCTCTGGTGCTGACCTTACCAGAAGGCACAGGAGGGTACGTGGTATACTGTGATTCGTCGAGGATCGGGTTAGGGTGTGTCTTAATGCAACATGGCAAGGTGATTGCATATGCATCGCGACAACTGAGGAAGCATGAGAGGAACTACCCGACTCACGACCTCGAAATGCGGCTGTAGTATTCGCTTTGAAAATATGGAGACACTACTTATATGGTGAGACTTGTGAAATTTATACAGACCACAAAAGCCTCAAATACATTTTCGAGCAAAAAGACTTGAACTTGAGACAACGTCGATGGTTAGAGTTGTTGAAAGACTACGACTGCACGGTCTTGTATCATCCAGGAAAGGCTAATGTGGTAGCCGATGCTCTGAGTCAGAAATCCATGGGCAGTCTTGCTCATATAAGTGAAGAAAGAAGACCGTTAATTAGAGAACTGCACGAACTAGAGCAAACGGGGAATCAGTTTGAGATTGGAAGTTCTAACTCAATGTTAGCCCATTTGCAAGCTAAGTCCTCTTTGGTAGAAGAGGTGAAGGCTAGACAAAATGAAGATACCGACCTCAAGCAAATCAGGGATACTGTAATTAAAGGGAAAGGGGACGACGTCCGATTTTCTATAGATGATTTTGGGATACTTCGGTTGGAGGGACGGTTGTGTGTCCCTATGGTTGATCACTTGAAAGAAAGAATTCTTGAAGAAGCACACCGGACAGCGTATACAATCCATCCGGGAGTTAATAAAATGTATCATGACCTGAAACAGTTGTATGAGTGGAATGGCATGAAAAAGGGTGTCGCAAACTATGTAGCCAGGTGTTTAGTGTGCCAGCAAGTCAAGGCTGAACACCAGAAGCCCGCCGGAACATTACAACAGATAGAGATACCTGAGTGGAAATGGGAGAGGATGACGATGGATTTTGTAACAGGGTTACCAAGATCACAACGAGGATTTGATTCGATTTGGGTAATAGTGGATCGCATGACTAAATCCGCACACTTTCTGCCAGTTAAGACCACTTACGGAGTGAGTCAATATGCACAGATTTATCTATCAGAAATCGTTAGATTGCACGGTGTGCCAGTGTCCATAATATTTGATAGAGGGCCACAGTTCACTTCCAGGTTTTGGAAGTCATTGCAGGAAGTGTTGGGAACTAGAGTTGATCTGAGTACTACGTTCCACCCACAGACCGATGGGCAATCAGAAAGAACCATTCAGATTCTTGAGGACATGCTTCGGGCGTGTATTATGGATTTCGGCGGAAGTTGGGAAAAGTATTTACCCCTGGCTGAGTTTGCGCACAATAACAGTTATCAAGCAAGTATTCAAATGGCACCCTTCGAGGCTCTGTACGGTCGTAGATGCAGATCCCCGATTGGGTGGTTCGATGTCGGAGGAGCTAGCCTAGTCGGCCCGGAATTGTTACAAGATGCCTTGCAGAAAGTAAAGTGTATGAGGGAGAGATTGTTGACGGCCGGAAGTCTTATGCAGACAATCGAAGGAGAGAACTGGAGTTTGCCGTTGGTGATCAGGTGTTCTTAAGAATATCACCGATGAGAGGCGTGACGCAGTTCGGTAAGAAGGGGAAGTTGAGTCCTCGATATATCAGACCGTTTGAAATCTTAGAACGAGTTGGGAATGTAGCGTATCGGTTAGAATTGCCTACAGAATTGGAGGGAGTACACCCTGTCTTTCATGTATCGATGCTTCGAAAATATCTTCCCGATCCCTCGCACGTGATCCAATCGCAAGACGTGCAACTAACCGAAAATATGAGGTATGAAGAGGAGCTAGTGGAAATCTTAGATCGCCAGTTGAAGAAACTCAGAACGAAAGAGATTCCATTGGTTAAAGTTCTGTGGAGAAACCACTCGACCGAAAAAGCTACATGGGAGGTCGAGGGTGAAATGCGCAGAACGTATCCTCATCTATTTCGAGACTAAGGTTAGTATTTTGTTTGAAATTCAGGGACCGAATTTCTTAAGGGGGGAAGATTGTAATACCCGGGATATTTTTAAATAGCATCGGAAATTAAATTAAATTAATTAATTTAAAAGAGGAAAATGAGATGAAAAAAAAAAATACACTAGCTTATCATTTATTATGTTGTAAACATAAAATTTTTAAATCCTAATTTTTTATATGTGTATTTCTTTTTATTATTTATATTTTTATATATACCAGATTTTTTTTTTATTTGGTGATATGAATACATATTAATTAATTATATATATATATATATATATATATGTAAAGAAAAGAAAAGGATTAGTAAAGGAAAGAAAAAGAGAACCCGTGAGAATAGAGGAAAAGAAACAAGACGTGAGGCTGAGACGCATGAGAAGAACACGCACGAGGAGATGGAGCAGCTTGAGGCGTACACGGAGGAAGGCCGGAGCTGGACGGAGAGGACGCGTGGGGTGGCCGGACGTGCGAGCCGGTGCCGAAAAACGCCGTCTGATGGTTGGAGGAGAGAGAGAGCTCGGCTTAGAGAGAGAAAACGAAGGAAGAGGGCTTCTCGCCGGAAAACTCGTCGGAAAACGCCGTCTCTTCACCGGGGAAGGTAGCCGGGAGTCTCCTCTACTCCATATCGTCTTTCTAACCGGTTGAATCGAGGTGAGAAGTCCCGAAACTCTCAAACCCCAATTTTATCAAATTTAGGGATTTTTGGAAAGACCCCAATTGATTCAATCTGAGTATTCTGGGTCCTAAATTGAAGTATTTGCATGCTAGGAAGTGAGTTAGAAGCTTAGGAACCGGAACCAAATTTATGGAATTTATTCGGGTTGGAAAAAGTGTAGGAAAATGTGATTGTTAAGGTTTAAGGGTGTTGTAGAATGAGTTGGGGTGCATTGAAAGGGTGAATTCCCGTCTCACCCGGAACCCCGTTCGGGGAAAAAGAGACACTTTTCCAATTTTAAGCGTGTCCGGATATGTGTATGCATATGCAGGTAAGGTGTTGAAAGTTAATTCGGTAAATGGAAATTTTAGACAAGTTGAATTTATGACTCTCTTGAGTCATAAATTCAAGACTTGGGTAATGGGAGTTTCATATGGACACATAGAGATGAAATTGGGTAACCTTGCATTCCCAAGTCAAAGCTTCCGAATAGTGTGATTAAGAAAGGGCTGAACACGAATAGAAGCATGCTAGGTGTTTCGAAAACTAGTTGAGGGCATTCCAAGCCAACAACTAGTCTATGGAATTAATGAGAAATAACTTGAGCATTAGCGTTACATGTACACGATAGTGGTTGAAATTGCAAGTTTCTGAATCTCTCAAGTATATGTGTATAGGGCACCATACTGTGAGTGGACTTTCGGGCGCACCGAGAGCCGATCAGAGGGGCCAACCAGGTGAGGGGCTTTCCTATCCTTGCCCTATAGGGTTGACTGCGGATATGGTTATATGGTTCGCCTTCTTGCCTATTGGTAGGAATTACATGTTAGATAACATGCTATTGTTATTCCTAAATTACAGTATATGTGAAAACGTGCTATATGTGTGTATGTGAATTGTAAAAGCAACGGTGGCTCAAGGAGCCTTATATGGAAAGAAGGTCCTGGGGACCTAAATGATATCGGGGGTAGGATCGAGTCAACTTTATTTGTGAGGATCTTGTGGTATTATAAACCAATCTCATTATTGATCACCTGAAAAGGGTGGTTGTGTATGTAACTTCTTAAAAAGAGATGAACATAGGTGACTTGTTTTAAACCGAGAGCTTCCGAATTAGAAAACCACTTGGGAATTTAGAGTTGCCTAAGAAGGAGAGAAATGAGTAAGCAGTGGTCCATAGGGGTCATTTATGGTACAACGTGGAAACTGAGTCGATCAAGGATAGTCCGGGTAGATTGAGTCTGTTTGTCTTGAGTCAACCCACAGAAATACAGAGTATATAAGTACACCACATTGTGGCTATTGCCTTGGGTAAACCGAGGTCAGATGAGTCACCGGCTATTGCTCCAAGTGAAGTCTTGGGGTCAGACTATTGTTCCAAGTAAAGTCTTGGGACCAGGGGTTCCTAGAGTGATCAACTAGGTTCCCACATTGCTCACGTGAGATATTGCCTTCGGGCCAGATTCCCTCCTAACGGAGATATTGCCTTCGGGCCAGTTTATGATAACGGTTAATTGAATACGGGTGACCACATGGAATTATATGTTAAATCATGATATGATGTATGTGTGAATTTAAATGTATGTAAATCCATGCTTTAAATTCTTTATTGTGAATATAATATATGTTAATTGCCTGACCACCTAATATATGAAAATCTAAACCCGTTATATGCGTATGTGTTGTGATTGGCTCCTCTTCCCCAGTTGTAGTGGTACCCGCTACTACACCAGGGATGGGAAAGCCTCTCACTGAGTCTGTTTGACTCACCCCAATGTTACATGTTACAGACACAGGTGGTATAGGCATCGGGAGCGCTTCCACTTCATCTCAGGGAAGCGGACAGACTTAGAGACCGCACGCATTGTTCGCGTGGGTAGTGCTGTTATATGTATTTTGACAGGATATATATGTACATGATTCATTTTGGTATAGCATTGTTTTGTACAGTTGCTATATGCATATATGTATATGTCACACTCTAGAATTGTCGGCTTCATACAGATTAGAGATTGGTCTTGTGGTTGGGAACATAGGTTATGATATGATGAATATCGTGTGTATATATATATATATGGATGTGACTTCCGCATGTGAATAGGATAGATCACACGCACTGAGCGTGTGGCCAATATGTAAATTATATATATGTGTGACTGAATACTTGATTGTGTGAAAATACGGCTTCCGCATGTGAATAGGATAGGTCACACGCATTGAGGCGTGTGATCAATATGTATATTTTATGCAGGTGTGTGATTGAATATATATGCTTGACTGTACACAGGGATTCTGCATGTGAATAGGATAGATCACCCGCCCTGAAGCGCGTGATCAATATGTATATTATATGTACGTGTGATTGACTATGTGTATATGTATAGACTGAAGCGGCATTGAGCGAGCCGTGGATTGCCTGTTACTTAGGTCACCGGACAGGGATGACCATATATTGTTTGTAATAGAATTGGGTAGTTATGCATATATAAGAATGTCAATAAGGGATTAGAGGCTTACGGGATAGAAGAAATCCTACTTCCCGTGCCGGTCACGGACGTCCGATAGGGGGTCGTGACAATATATATATGACTTCCGCATGTGAATAGGATAGATCACACGCATTGAGGCGTGTGATCAATATGTAAATTATATATATGTGTGACTGAATACCTGATTGTATGAAAATACGGCTTCCGCATGTGAATAGGATAGATCACACGCATTGAGGCGTGTGATCAATATGTAAACTATATGCAGGCGTGTGATTGAATATATGTATAACTGTATGCAGGACTTCTGCATGTGAATAGGATAGATCACCCGCCCTGAAGCGCGTGATCAATATGTATACTATATGTATGTGTGAATGAATATGTGTATATATATAGACTGAAGTGGCGCTAAGCGAGCCGTGGATTGCAAACTGTTTAGGTCATCGGAAATGGATGACCATATGTATTATATATTGTTTGTATTAGAAATGGGTAGATATACACATATTGAAATGTCAATCAGGGATTAGAGGCTTACGGGATAGGGGAAATCCTACTTCCCGTGCCGGTCACAGACGTCTGATAGGAGGTCGTGACAATCATGTTTTTGAAACACTTATCGGCGAAAACTGATTAAAAAACAAGAAAAATGAATATCAAGTTTTCAAAACACTCATCGGCAAAACCTGATTAAAAAAAATGAATATCAAGTTTTAATAACACTCATTGGCGAAAATTGATTAAAAAAAGAAAAATAATTATCAAGTTTTCGAAAACACTCATCAGCCAAAACTGATTAAAAAAAGAAAAATGAATATCAAGTTTTCAAAACACTAATTAGCGAAAACTTACTAAAAAAAGAAAAATGAATATCAAGTTTTCAAAACACTCATCGACGAAACCTGGTTAAAAAAAAGAAAAATGAATTTCAAGTTTTCAGAACACTCATCGGCGAAAACTGTTTAAAAAAAGAGAAAAATGAATATCAAGTTTTCAAAACACTCATCGACGAAACATGACTAAAAAAAAGAAAAATGAATATCAAGTTTTCAGAACACGCAGCGGCGAATACTGATTAAAAAAAGAAAAATAATTATCAAGTTTTTGAAAACACTCATAGGAGAAAACTAATTACAAAAAGAAAAATGAATATCAAGTTTTCGAAACATTCATCGGTGAAAACTAATTAAATAAAGAAAAATGAATATCACGTTTTCAAAACATTCATCGGCGAAAACTGATTAAGAAAAAGAAAAATGAATATCAAGTTTTGAAATACTCATCGGTGAAAACAAATTAAATAAAGAAAAATAAATATCACGTTTTCGAAATACTCATCGGCGAAAACTGATTAAGAAAAAGAAAAATGAATATCAAGTTTTCGAAACACTCATCGGGGAAAACTATTTAAAAAAAAAAAAAGAATATTGAATTTTACATTTTCGAAACACTCATCGGCGAAAACTGATTAAAAAAAGAAAAATGAATATCAAGTTTTCAAAACACTCATTGGCGAATACTGATTAAAAAAAAAAGAAAAATGAATATCAAGTTTTCAGAACACTAATCGGCGAAAACTGATTAGAAAAAGAAAAATGAATTTCAAGTTTTCGAAATACTCATCGGCGAAAACTATTTAATAATTAAAGAAAAAAGAATATTACGTTTTCGAAACACTCAACGGCAAAAACTGATTAAAAAATGAAAAATTACTATCAAGTTTTCTAAACACTTATCGGCGAAAACTGAATAAAAAAGAAATAAATATCAAGTTTTTAAAAACCCTTATCGGCGAAAATTGATTAAAAAAAGGAAAATTAATATCAAGTTTTCAAAACACTCATCGGCGAAACCTGATTAAAAAAAAAAGAAAAATGAATATCAAGTTTTCAGAACACTTATCGGTGAAAACTGATTAAAAAAAGAAAAATGAATATCAAGTTTTCGAAACATTCATCAACGAAAATTGATTAAAAAAAAATGAATATCAAGTTTTCGAAACACTTATCGGCGAAAACTTATTAAAAAAGGAAAATAAATATCGAGTTTTCGAAACACTCATCGGCGAAAACTGATTAAAAAAACAAAAATAAATATCAAATTTTTGAAACACTCATCTGGGAAAACTATTTAAAAAAAGAAAAATAAATATTACGTTTTCGAAACAGTCATCGGGGAAAACTGATTGAAAAAAAGAAAAATGAATATCAAGATTTCAAAACACTCATCGACGAAAACTGATTAAAAAAAAAGAAAAATGAATATTAAGTTTTCAGAACACTTATCGGCAAAAACTGATTAAAAAAACAAAAATGAATATCAGGTTTTTCAAAACACCAATCGGTGAAAACTAATTAAATAAAAAAAAATGAATATCACGTTTTCTAAACACTCATCGGCGAAAACTGATTAAGAAAAAGAAAAATGAATATCAGGTTTTCGAAACACTCATAGGTGAAAACTATATAAATAAAGAAAAATAAATATCACGTTTTCGAAACACTAACCGGCGAAAACTAATTAGGAAAAAGAAAAATGAACATCAAGTTTTCGAAACACTCATCGGGGAAAACTATTTAAAAAAAAGAAAAGAAAAATGAATATTACGTTTTCGAAACACTCATCAGCGAAAAAAAAAGAAAAATGAATATCAAGTTTTCGAAACACTCATCTACGAAAACTGATTAAAAAAATAAAAATGAATATCAAGTTTTCGAAACACTCATCGGCGAAAACTGATTAAAAAAGGAAAATAAATATCAAGTTTTCGAAACACTCATCCGCGAAAACTGATTAAAAAAATGAATATCATGTTTTCGAAACACTCATCGGTGAAAACTAATTAAATAAACAAAAATGATTATCACGTTTTCTAAACACTCATCGACGAAAACTGATTAAGAAAAAGAAAAATGAATATCAAGTTTTCGAAACACTCATCGGTGAAAACTATATAAATAAAGAAAAATGAATATCACGTTTTCGAAACACTAACCGGCGAAAACTAATTAAGAAAAAGAAAAATGAACATCAAGTTTTCGAAACACTCATCGGGGAAAACTATTTAAAAAAAAGAAAAGAAAAATGAATATTACGTTTTCGAAACACTCATCGGCGAAAACTGATTAAAAAAAAAAGAAAAATGAATATCAAGTTTTCGAAACACTCATCTACGAAAACTGATTAAAAAAGTAAAAATGAATATCAAGTTTTCGAAACACTCATCGGCGAAAACTGATTAAAAAAGGAAAATAAATATCAAGTTTTCGAAACACTCATCCGCGAAAACTGATTAAAAAAATGAATATCATGTTTTCGAAACACTCATCGGTGAAAACTAATTAAATAAACAAAAATGATTATCACGTTTTCTAAACACTCATCGACGAAAACTGATTAAGAAAAAGAAAAATGAATATCAAGTTTTCGAAACACTCATCGGTGAAAACTATATAAATAAAGAAAAATGAATATCACGTTTTCGAAACACTAACCGGCGAAAACTAATTAAGAAAAAGAAAAATGAATATCAAGTTTTCGAAACACTCATCGGGGAAAACTATTTAAAAAGAAAAAGAAAAATAAATATCACGTTTTCGAAACACTAATCGGCGAAAACTGATTAACAAAAAAGAAAAATGAATATCAAGTTTTCAGAACACTCATTGGCGAATACTGATCAAAAAAAGAAAAATGAATATCAAGTTTTCGAAACACTCATCGGCGAAAAGTATTTAAAAAAAAAGAAAAATGAATATTACGTTTTCGAAACACTCATCTACGAAAACTGATTAAAAAAAGAAAAATGAATATCAAGTTTTCGAAACACTCATCAGCGAAAACTGATTAAAAAAAAGAAAAATGAACATCAAGTTTTCAGAAAACTCATTGGCGAAAACTGATTTAAAAAAATGAATATCAATTTTTCGAAACACTTATCGGCGAAAACTATTAAAAAAAAAAGAAAAACGAAAACGTTACGTTTTCGAAACACTCAACGGCGATAATTCATTAAAAAAATGAAAATTACTATCAATTTTTCGAAACACTCATCGATGAAAACTGATTAAAAAAAGAAAAATAATTAGCAAGTTTTCAAAAACACTAATCGGCGAAAACTGATTAAAAAAAGAAAAATGAATATCGAGTTTTCGAAACACTCATCGTCGAAAACTGATAAAAAAAGAAAAATGAATTTGAAATTTTCGAAACACTCATCGGCGAAAATTGATTAAAAAAAAGAAAAATGAATATCAAGTTTCCAAAATACTCATCGACGAAAACTGATTAAAAAAAGAAAAATGAATATCAAGTTCTCGAAACACTCATCGCCGAAAAATGATTAAAAAAAAGAAAACTGAATATCAAGTTTTCAGAACACTCATCGGCGAAAACTGATTAAAAAAAGAAAAATGAATATCAAGTTTTCGAAACACTCATCGGCAAAAAGTATTTAAAAAAAGAAAAAGAAAAATGAATATTACGTTTTCGAAACACTCATCTACAAAAACTGATTAAAAAAAAGACAAATGAATATCAAGTTCTCAAAACACTCATCGGCGAAAACTGATTAAAAAAAGAAAAATGAATATCAAGTTTTCAGAACACTCATCGGCGAAAACTGATTAACAAAAAGAAAAATGAATATCAAGTTTTCGAAACACTCATCGGCAAAAAGTATTTAAAAAAAAGAAAAATGAATATTACGTTTTCGAAACACTCATCTACGAAAACTGATTAAAAAAAAAAGAAAAATGAATATCAAGTTTTCGAAACACTCATTGGCGAAAACTGATTAAAAAAAGAAAAATAAATATCAAGTTTTCAGAAAACTCATCGGCGAAAACTGATTAAAAAAATTAATATCAAGTTTTCGAAACACTTATCGGCTAAAACTATTGAAAAAAAAGAAAAATGAAAATGTTACGTTTTCGAAACACTCAACGGCGATAATTCATTAAAAAGTGAAAAATTACTATCAAGTTTTCAGAACACACATCGGCGAAAACTGATTAAAAAAAAGAAAAATGAATATCAAGTTTTCAGAACACTCATCGGCGAAAATTTATTAAAAAAAGAAAAATGAATATCAAGTTTTCGAAACACTCATCGACAAAAACTGATTAAAAAAAGAAAAAATAATATCAAGTTTACGAAACACTCATCGGTGAAAACTAATTAAATAAATAAAAATGAATATCACGTTTTCGAAAACACTCATCGTTTAAATCTTATTAAAAAAAGAAAAATGAATATCAAGTTTTCGAAACACTAATCGACAAAAACTGATTAAAAAAAGAAAAATGAATATCAAGTTTTCGAAACACTCATCGATGAAAACTAATTAAATAAAGAAAAATGAATATCACGTTTTCAAAAACACTCATCCGCTAAAACTTATTAAAAAAAGAAAAATGAATATCAAGTTTTCGAAACACTCATCGACAAAAACCGATTAAAAAATTAAAAATGAATATCAAGTTTTTGAAATACTCATCGGCAAAAACTGATTAAAAAAAGAAAAATGAATATCAAATTTTCTAAACACTCATCGGGGAAAACTTACTAGAAAAAGAAAAATGAATATCATGTTTTCGAAACACTTATCAGTGAAAACTTACTAAAAAAAGAAAAATGAATATCAAGTTTTCGAAACATTTATCGGCAAAAATTGATTAAAAATAGAAAAATGAATATCAAGTTTTCGAAACACTCATCGGCAAAAACAGATTAAAAAAAGAAAAATAAATATTAAGTTTTCGAAACACTAATCGGCAAAAACTGATCAAAAAAAGAAAATGAATATCAAGTTTTCAGAACACTCATCGGCGAAAATTGATTAAAAAAAGAAATATGAATATCAAGTTTTCGAAAACACTGATCGGCAAAAACTGATTAAAAAAAGAAAAATGAATATCAAGTTTTCGAAACACTGATCGGCAAAAACTGATTAAAAAAAGAAAAACGAATATTAAATTTTCGAAACACTAATCAGCGAAAACTTACTAAAAAAGAAAAATGAATATCCAGTTTTCAAAACACTAATCGTTGAAAACTGATTAAAAAAATAAAAATGAATATAAAGTTTTCGAAACACTCATCGGTGAAAACTGATTAAAAAAGGAAAATGAATATCATGTTTTCGAAACACTCAACGGTGAAAACTGTTTAGAAAAAGAAAATCGATTATCAAGTTTTTGAAACACTCATTAGCGAAAACTTAATTTAAAAATAAAAATGAATATCAAGTTTTCGAAACACTCTTCGGCGAAAAATGATTAAAAAAAGAAAAATGAATATCAAGTTTTCGAAACACTCATCGGTGAAAACTTATTAAAAAAAGAAAAATAAATATCAAGTTTTCGAAATACTCATCGACCAAAACTAATTAATAAAGAAAAATGAATATCAAGTTTTCAAAACACTCATCGGCGAAAACTGATTAAAAAAAATGAATATCAAGATTTGGGAACACTCATCGGCCAAAATTGATTAAAAAAAGAAAAATGAATATCAAGTTTTCGAAACACTCATCTACGAAAACTGATTGAAAAAATAAAAATGAATATCAATTTTTCGAAACACTCGTCGGCGAAAACTGATTAAAAAAAAATGAACATCAAGTTTTCGAAACACGAATCGGTGAAAACTAATTAAATAAAGAAAAATGAATATCACGTATTCGAAACACTCATCGGCGACAACTGATTAAGAAAAAGAAAAATGAATATCAAGTTTTCGAAACACTTATCGGTGAAAACTAATTAAATAAAGAAAAATGAATATCACGTATTCGAAACACTCATCGTCGAAAACTGATTAAGAAAAATACAAATGAATATCAAGTTTTCGAAAACACTCATCGGCGAAAACTATTTAAAATAAAAAGAAAAATGAATATTACGTTTTCGAAACAGTCATCGGCGAAAACTGATTAAAAAAAGAAAAATGAATATCAAGTTTTCAAAACACTCATCGGGAAAAGCTGGTTAAAAAAAGAAAAATGAATAACAAGTTTTCGAAACACTTATCGGCGAAAACTATTTAAAAAAAAAGAAAAATTAATATTACGTTTTCGAAACACTCAGCGGCAAAAACTGATTAAAAAATGAAAAATGAATATCAAGTTTTCGAAACACTCATCGGCAAAAACTAATTAAAAAAAGAAAAATGAATATCAAGTTTTCGAAACATTTATCGACGAAAACTGATTAAGAAAAAAAAAATTAATATAAAGTTTTCGAAACATTAATCGACGAAAACTGATTAAGAAAAAGAAAAATGAATATGAAGTTTTCGAAACACTCATCGGCAAAAACTATTTAAAAAAAAGAAAAATAAATATCAAGTTTTCGTAACACTCATCGGCAAAAACTATTTAAAAAAAAGAAAAATAAATATCAAGTTTTCGAAACACTCATCGGCGAAAACTGATTAAAAAAAAGAAAAATGAATATCAAGTTTTCAGAAAACTCATCGGCGAAAATTGATTAAAAAATGAAAAATGAATATCAGGTTATCGAAAACACTCATCGGCTAAACTTTATTAAAAAAAAGAAAAATGAATATCAAGTTTTCGAAACACTCATCGAAAAAAAATTGATTAAAAAAAGAAAAATTAATATCAAGTTTTCGAAACACTCATCGATGAAAACTAATTAAATAAAGAAAAATGAACATCACGTTTTCGAAAACACTCATCGGCTAAAACTTATAAAAAAAAAAAGAAAAATGAATATCAAGTTTTTGAAACACTTATCGACAAAAACTGATTAAAAAAAGAAAAATGAATATCAAGTTTTCGAAATACTCATCAGCGAAAACTTACTAAAAAAAGAAAAATGAATATCCAGTTTTCGAAACAATAATCTATGATAACTGATTAAAACAATAAAAAAGAATATAAAGTTTTCGAAATACTCATCGGCGAAAACTGATTAAAAAAGAAAAAGGAATATCAAGTTTTCGAAACACTCATCGGTGAAAACTGTTTAAAAAAAGAAAAACGAATATCAAGTTTTCGAAACACTCATTAGCAAAAACTTACTTTAAAAAGAAAAATGAATATCAAGTTTTCAAAACACTAATCGGCGAAAACTGATTAAAAAAAAGAAAAATGAATATTAAATTTTCGAAACACTCATCGGCGAAAACTGATTAAAAAAAAGAAAAATGAATATCAAGTTTTGGGAACACTCATCGGCGAAAACTGATTAAAAAAAGAAAATGAATATCAAGTTTTCGAAACACTCATCTACGAAAACTGATTAAAAAAATAAAAATGAATATCAAGTTTTCGAAACACTCATCGACGAAAAATAATTAAAAACGAAAAATAAATATCAAGTTTTCGAAACACTCATCGGCGAAAACTGATTAAAAAAAAATGAATATCAAGTTTTCGAAACACTCATCGGTGAAAACTAATTAAATAAATAAAAATGAATATCACGTTTTCGAAACACTTATCGGTGAAAACTGATTAAGAAATATAAAAATGAATATCAAGTTTTCGAAACACTCATGGGTGAAAAGTAATTAAATAAAGAAAAATGAATATCACGTTTTCGAAACACCCATTGGCGAAAACTGATTAAAAAAAATGAATATCAAGTTTTCGAAACACTAATCGGTGAAAACTAAGTAATTAAAGAAAAATGAATATCACGTTTTAGAAACACTCAACGGCGAAAACTGATTAAGAAAAAGAAAAATGAATTTCAAGTTTTCGAAACACTAATCGGCGAAAACTATTTAAGAAAAAGGAAAAATGAATATTACGTTTTCGAAACACTCATCTGCGAAAACTGATTAAAAAGAAGAAAAATAAATATCAAGTTTTTGAAACACCCATCGGTGAAAACTTATTAAAAAAAGAAAAATGAATATCAAGTTTTCGAACTACTCATCGACCAAAACTAATTAAAAAAATAAATATGAATATCAAGTTTTCGAAACACTCATCGGTGAAAACTTTTTTAAAAAAGGGAAATAAATATCATGTTTTCGAAACATTCATCGACCAATACTAATTAAAAAAGAAAAATGAATATCAAGTTTTCAAAACACTCATCGGCGAAAACTGATTAAAAAAATGAAAAATGAATATCAAGTTTTTGAAACACTCATTAGCGAAAACTTACTAAAAAAAGAAAAATGAATATCAAGTGTAGGGATTGGCCCGGATCCACATGACCCGGCCCGACCCAGGGACCTAAAAGAAAAATTAAAAATAAATCCAGACAAAAATAAATATTGCGGAAGCTACTAACCAGGACGTCATTGCTAAAACCTCGGATCTTGCTAGTGCCTCTGCTCCACCAAGGCTGACCTTCAATCGATGAGCTCCGAAAAGGGCCGCACCAAACGGAGGACTCTACCTACGAGAGGTAGAGCCACATGTCCACGACTGATGCGCGGAAAAGGACTCAAGAGAAAGAGAAAATTTATACTAAGTGGGGTTTCCCAAACGGGACCCCCCTTTCCAACACTTGGAATGAACAACTAGAAAGGGGTGGAGTCACTCCTATTTATAGGAGGATGAGAGAGCTCCCATCATTGACGCAAGCAATGTGGGACTTGGAATATGAACAAAATATCATGCTTCCATCATGATCACCTAGCCCACATTGGGCCACGAGTGCAGGCTCGTGTGAACTCCGATGAGTGTCATCTTTGTGTCGTTTTGTTCGTCTTTTAGCGAGCTTTTCAACGGATCCTCACTCGACCCAATCGGACTCCCACATGGGCGGATATTTAGTCTCGAAGACCTCAATATATCCAGCATACTCCCACTCGCACATGGTGGGAGGCCCATGACTATCCTTATCACAAAGGACTTCTCTATTTCTCTTTCTCTCGTCGTCTTCTTTCATACTCCGTGTCAGTCGTGACCGCTTGGCACGATATGTGGGAGTCTTATACTAGAAGCCTGTTAGGGCCCAGCTATAAGTGATGCTACAACCCAAGTGTCTGATGATGTGACCACATGTCTCACCAAAAAATAGTGCCATGGGTTCCCTAGACGTGTTCATATACATGGCTAATCCAATCCCTCTAAGTCTACAATAAGACTAGGACTTCAGCCACACTCAGTTGCGATAAGTATCCACATCCATGAGAACCTCAAAGGGATCACATAATGGGTCGACCTCAGGATACTATCACACATGCATATGTCAACACAATCTTCCTTTCGACCTCTTATCAGTTCAATCAAAGATAGCTGCTTTCCTGACAGTCTTCCATCAGGCCGTATTTTTCCATAGCCTCTTGGAAAGATATCAAAGTAGCATGCACTACCTTATCTCTTCATGACAGAGTCAAAGTGCATAAGGGTACCCTTTGAATGGATTGATGCATCCTTTCAGGGACTCACACAGCATTGAACCAGGGATTCATTCATATGATTCCCTTGCGATTCTTAAAGCACATGCGGTATGAAACGCACGTTGTGGTATTCTCGAGCGTATGTCGATTTTGATCCTCAATCACTTACACCACACAGACCTTAGTCCAGACTCACTTAGAATCTGACCTGAGTTTGCTACCACACTTCGCTCGCTTCACATAGCGCCAAGTGGAGCACTCACGTATGGCTACAAGCATTATGAATAGCGGGAATTCATAATTCGATCATAAGACCACATCATCTTAGCGGATCTCATCCTAGTACACTTACTAGGGCGACTTATCAATTCTCAGTGGTGTTTTTCTGTCCAACATCCGGCGCTTTTCAGTTGCCTCTGGATATTCACACTATATCCCATTTTGGTGTTCAAGGAAAAAGCACCCAAGTCTCATCTTGGCCCACACCACCTGCGTGTCCAAGGCAGTTGCTCGTGTGAGAGAGCCAACCTCCGAAGCCTGTACAACATACTTTATATATTGTGTATTAAGTACTTCTATTTTTTGATCCACACAAAATAAAGGTATGCCTAGGCATCATACTTTACTTATGATCAAGAAATAGAGCTCTCACAAAGCCTGTCCTCATGACATAAACTATGTTAAATCACCCTAGTTCTAAGCAATCCTGTGTATCTAAAACACTAGTTTTGCGGCTTGTATCTCTATATAGCCAACCCATTAATGCGGGTCCGTGAGGGTATAGAGCCAATGCTCTATCATAGGTCATACTATGAGGACCCTCTCTCCGGTCACTTGATGCTTAGACTGACACAACAGGGTAGTTAACTACTGTGTAACGATGTCTCATACAAAGTTGTGTTGCGTTCTCTTGTGGTACTTAGGCTTTCTTTGGTGTAAACCATAGCTGTTTGACTTTATGAGATCAATGTCACTAGGTCAACAGCTCTGTCTGTGATCTATAAGTAAATTTAGATCTTCCAATTCAAACTGCCCTGTACTGCTGATGATCATGCAATGAACTCCATGTCCCTAGTGGACAGAGAAATGGATAATCCTTACTTGCCTCTCTGCAAGGTGGTTCCAGTGCTTAGCAAGAAAGCACACCAAGACGTGGATTTCCTCTCATCCAAGTCTCTTACCCAATCAACATCAATGTGTGACCCGCCGTTTGCGAGTCACTAATATGATGAAAACAACCGATTGTCAGCAGCACCCTTCAGCATCGCCTCACAAGTACCTCAGAACACTCTAAACAGTGTGTCTGACTTAGGCTTGACTGATAACGGCTCACAAAGCCGACTACAAAAGGCATGTTGGAGTGAGTACACTTCTCATTGTACTTTAAGCTACCAACTACATGTATGAAAATACTATCCAATGACTCCATCTCTGACTTAGTCTTAAGACGTGTAGCAAGACTCAAACTCTTGCCTTTTGCTACTAGCACATCCCTCGGGTTCAGGTCCCCTCAAATGGAATCCACCAAGAATCTCTTCTTCATAGGATTCTTGTGATAGAGTGAGTCGATTCTTGGAGCATTCTCCATGAATCTTGACTCCCACTGCCTAACCCAATTCCTTTATCATAAAGATGAAATGATAGCCATCCTTAATTGGCTAAAGCAACCTCTATGTTATTTCTAGCTAGCCATATGTCTTCTACATATAGCGTGGGGGTAATGAAATACTCACAGCTTTCTTGAAATGAACTAAGTGGTAAATTACCACAAGTTTAGGTGAATATGTGAGATCTTGACAGATCCTTAGAGTCGGCATACTCTGCGCTCCTGGCCTTTTGCCATGAGACCTATGTGCTTGTGCATGTAGATCCCTTCACCTAGTTTTCCATACAAGAAAGCGGTCTTGACATCCTAATCGATGTACTCCCAGACATAAACTGGTGACCAAAGCTAGAATCAGACTCTAACCACACAACAAACGAGAAGGTTTCGTCACAGTCGATACCTTCTTGTTGTGTGTACTTCTTCACTGCTTAATGTGCTTAGTAGTGGTCGATTGACCAATCTGCCTCCCTTAACTTTTGAGAGCACACTTGTTCTCAAAATGCCTTGTGGCGCGGGGCAGAGCCACCAAGTCTTATACTTGGTATGTCCTTATAGACTTCGTCTTTTCTTCTTCCATCGTCTTAGTCCACCTTTTACTAGTAGGGCTGGAGAGAGCCTTTTAAACTATCTTAGGCTCTACTTGATAATTTTGGTACTCCTCTAGTACTCCTCTTAGATTGTGCTTTGTGGAAGATATGCTCCTCGTAAGCATTACTCCCACTGGACTCAACAACTGGAGATGCGTCTATACGCTCCTCTCAACGCGTTGTAGGTCCACCTCCTTTCAATAAAGATGCACATCCCAAAATCCTTCTCCCTTGCTCTAGAAAAATTTGTCTTAAAGACCATTACATCCTTAGACTCAAATTATGTGACCGGAGTGTCTTCATTCTCGCTAATGAAGACAAATCCTTCTGAGTGACCAAGCTATCTTACCAAGAGACGCAACTTGCCTCTAGGGTCAAGCTTCCCATACTCATAGGAAGGATCAAGTATGCTGTATACCCTCATGGTCTCAGAATACTCTAATCAGGTATTTTACCTAACTAGAACTCATAAGGAGTCACTCACATAATTTGAAAGGGCGTATGGTTAAGTACAAAAGTGACTGTTGGCAAAACATCTCCCCAATGGGAACGTTCACCTGAGTCATTATCAACTTAACCAACTCCAGGAGCAACTCATTTTGCTGTAGAGTTTGTAGAATAGTTATTGTCTAACAATTCCAATTTCTTCATGCAACTGTGAGAAAATACTAGGCCACTTGCCTTGCCCTTACGCTTATAGGACCGCTGATGTCCGAGTGGACTAATTTGATGAAAGCAGATTTTCTGTTTTCATTACTGAATGGTTTTCAGGTTGCTTTGTCTGTAAGGCAATGTTTACAAACTAGCATTGGGAATTTGTTCTCACAAATTCTCCTTTGCTAATACGTAATTGCGTCCCACACACATTTGCCAAAGAGGTGTATCAACCACAGAGGAAGATACGGCAAAGCAACTAGTTGAATTACGGGAATGTAATTCAAAGTGTATCACAACACAACCATTGTCATAAAATAAAAAATAACACTAAGGAGTCATGATAAACATGTAGATCACATTATATCTTAAGTTCTCTCATGGAAAAACAGCTTATAACGAGTTCTGTTCAGATTCTAAAACACATAACATATATAAAGAGAAAGAGTGGTCACTACGAACTTCATTTTGTAGCTGCCCAGCCTCTTAACTTTAATAATGCTTCGTTCCCACAAGTATACTTCTGCTCCCATTGAACAGAGGACGAAACTCCATGAACCAATGTTCATGGGTGAGAGGAAAATGATTGCTGCATACAATTTTTGCGCATAGTGCCTTATGGATTGGCACAAGCAACATTTGACCTTGGCCAAAATCTCTTTTCCTCTCTTGCTTTTCCTTTGAACTGAGGATACTTACCTTTCACTTACCCTTTCTCTTCCTAGCTCCACATCTCTTGGACCCATTGCCGTTGTTCTTGGAGCCTAGAGCTCTAAGAAACTTTAGCCACTTAGGCTACGTGCTCGATAGATTTCACAGCATTATGCCAACAATCCTAGAGCACTAGGTGGTGTTTAATATCATCAAAAAACTTGATGATATTAGTGGAGGTCGGAATGACCTATATGCACTCCCAATAGGAGAGAACAGATCTGGCAACAGTTTGAACTCACTGTTTACCAGTGGGGAGTGTTCAGGCTTACTCACATGTCACGACCCCCGTTTAGAGGACCGTGACCGGCACAGACACAGGGAATATCCCTCTGCCTGTAATACTTATCACATAATTGACAAAATATCTATTATTGAAAATACATCCACATGCAGTATAATACCATGGCTACACCGAAATGGTGGCCTATCCTAGGCAAGAAAATCCACGGCCAGTGCCGCTTCAGGCTATAGATATAGGAAAACACACATAATATATAACCTGTGTACTGGCTACACATCCGAAGATGTTGCCTATCCTATTCACATGCAACAATTATATGTATATATATATATTTTTTTTGGAAACAAGTTTTCCCTGCATTATAATCTAACGGATCCTGATCTTTAAGGTGTGTGAAGCTGACAGTTCTAGATTTAGTGATACAATATAATTGGGTACGTCTACCCTTTACTTTATGATACAATGATAAAGTAAATTAAATAATAATTACAATTTATTCACCCACAAGAACAAGTTGCGGGCCTTGGAAAGTGTTGCTCAACCCTCGTTGCACCGAGACTTCTTCCACCTGTACTTAACATGTCTTTGTGTAGTAAAAATGAGGTGTGAGTCTTAACCACGTGACTCAGTGAGGAGTCTCACATCCCTGGCGCAAGGTTGGTACCATAACGCTGGGTTTGGAAGTCATACACAATCACATGCAAAAACAACTAGTTACTGTTGTTAACATATATTCTTGGTGATCACACAACAACAGAAATTTCACCCAAACACTCACATGCATTTAATAACTGTAAACATGCAGCAGTTTATTCCACGTCATCAATCAACAAGTAAACATGTAACATATAGTGCCGGCTTTTACCTACCGATCTTCTCACGTCTCAGCATGTATGAATCAAACAAGACGTGTGGTTGCGTAATCCTGTACGTTACCACTACGCTGCACAATCAGCAATTATATGCAAACACAGATAATTTATACATATACAAAGGTGCTAAACATACATCTACTTAATCTCCCCAACTCTGGGGTATCTACTAGCCACTACATGGCTTTCCCAATTCGATCCCGTGCACTCGGGTTGCTGGTCACCACGTGGCAAAGCATACCTAACCCATTCACTTGGGTACTGGTCACCTCGTGACAATTCTGTTAATCAAACAACGCTTAACCCATTCACTTGGGTACTGGTCACCTTGTGACAATTTTATTAATCAAATACAATCAACTTCTATCTATCAAACAACTGATACGTAGCCACCACGTGGCATGTCCTGACCCCTTGCTGCGGGGCAATAGCTTGAGCCCACTCGTCCATTACCCAACCAGGCCACATGGCGGGCACGACACGACGTCTCGAAGCATGGCCACTAACACACCCTGGACCAACTCCACAGGATGATTTCTCTTTTACTAGGCTAGGCTCATGGTTCACCCGTAGGTTCCTCCCGTGTCTCCTTACCTTAGTCTCACATATTAATAGGATTCTTTGTATCTTTCCCGAAGGATTAACAATTCTTCTCCTTATCAATATGTACAAGTATCCTCAACAGGATATAACTAATATACCCGTCCAGATGCACTCTCTGAGCCTCAAGCTATCGTCATAGCAATATAAAACCTTTCTGACCCTATTGCCAGGATAGGGCAATGGCCATCGTCATGGTGATTATAAAACTGAGGTCTCAAGTGCCATCTGACGTTGTTCTAGTCGATGTCTCACATCGCTAGCATAACCAAATCCGAAACCCACCAATAACTCCTTTTGCATGATTATAATCTAAGTCACCGTTGTGACGAGTTTTCAAAATAAAAGCTATGTCCTTCCGTACAAGGACTCTTGCCACCGTTGTGGAAAAGATGTAATAAAATACTCATCATGCCTTCGGAGTGTAAGAGTTGGATTTGTAACACATCAATCATAGCAAACAATTGAACTCTACTCCTATGTCTTCCTATCCAAGCTACTTTCCACAACCTATTTTCTAGTTCTTTCATTCTTTTAGCATTCTGTATCTCTAGCTAACACATACCAAGCAAGCAGAGAATATACATACGCATGTAATCCACATGAGCATACAACCCTAGGAGCAGAGATGGAAGAACTCTCACCTTGGTCGCTTTACTTAACATTCCCTTTGAGCACTCTTGTCTCCAAGGAAGTACTTGAATCCTATCACATACAACCAATTCAATCCATCTTAATTTTCATACATCAACTTCTATTTCACAACATAAGTCCTATCACATATAATCATTTCCACCATATTCTAAATTCATAATTACATAGCAACTTAAAACTACATTCAAGGCTAACCCAAAACCCCTTATTAAGCTAAGGTCATTATTTAGAGTTCTTTTTAAGTTAAAAACAATTTATGCTTAAGTAAACAAGTCTTGCCACTTGCTCACTCTCCAAGCTCCTTCAATGAAGGATTTTGCCAAATATGGAAACTTCTCATTTTCACCATGGGTCCACACATAAAAAAATCCAACCATTGGGCAATCTCTCATTTTATTTACAAAGTGTAAGCAATTCATTTGGAAGCCAAACAAACCAACAATTCTAATAAAATCCACAATTCTTTCCAAAATGGCAAAATCCGCACCTTAGGGTTCATAGAGTAAAAACATCTATGTAAGTTATGATTTGTGGGTTCTCTATGTCCTAAAGGAGTCCTAGGGTGCTATATTATCAATGAGTAACTCATTCCTAACAAGAAAACCATATTAAGAAGTGGAGACATGATTTTTGGGACTTACCTCTTACAAGTCCGAATTTGGGGTTTTTGGAAGATTGCCCAAGCTTCTTGGAGCTCAACAATGGTGGAGGAGACTTGAAGAAACTTAGGAATGATGATTGGAAGCAAAGGAAGTGGTGGGAAGTGGGAGATTTTGGGATTTCTTCTTTGCCTATCACATAAGAATGAAAAAGAGAAGAGAATAAAAAGAGGAAGAAGGAGTGGCGTGCTGGAGCAAAAATATGGTGCTCAAAAATTGGGTTTGAGAATTTAAAGGTAGTCTGGGCAATTGACAACTTTTGGGGTATGGTGAAATAGAGTTTTGATTGGATTTTCTTAACTATATTTATTTGTAGGTAAGAATAGGAAAATTTTGAAATTTTTGGCTACTAATAAGCCTATTAAAAATATCTGTTATTTAGTGTCTTGCAGATGAAAATTTCCTACCCTGTATGATTTTTATTTTCGAAAAATTCTCAAATTTAAACTATAAGCTTTGAATAATTCATATGACCACTTTTGAATAAAATTATAATTTTTCTACCTAATTTTCATATTTATTTTAATTCCTTAAATTCTCAACTCTAAAACTATTAAAATCTTAATTATATCCCAAAAATTTTATTTCACTCTAAATTTTTTTTTTTCTTTAGCCAAAATGTTTAACTTCAGTTTCACAATTTTATCAATTTCATATTATCCCTTCAATTCCTATTAAATTCAAGTTTCCAATTTCTTAGGTCCTGAATTAAATCCTGAAAATTATTTTCTACTTCTTTTCTTTCCCTTTCATTTTATTTTAAACCTCGAAAAAATTTCTTTCCGGTTTCTTTTAACTTTCACATATATTTTATTTTATTTTTTCTAAGGTTTTAATTCCTAGCCCCAGAATAAATCATTCTTAAATCCTCGAAATTTTCCGGGGTATTACATTCTTTCCCCCTTAAGAAATTCGGTGCCTGAATTTCATCTCCTTCGTAGGGTTGTTGGCTTGTTGCCCTCCCTTGGCTCAATTTCATCTATGGTTTCCCTCAATGTGGAAGTTTTACCGTTTTACCCTACGGTTCATCTTTCTTTCCTAGAGGCTCGAGGTCTCTATCTGGTCTCTACGTATTCTTTTTGTGACCGTTTGTATTTCTAGTTTCGTAGTTAACCACCCCTCCGCAAGATGTTAACCGGCAGACTCCATCTGTCGTCGTATCCTTCCCCGAGGATACCTAACTTTCCTAGTTTCAATTCAATTTGTTCTACTAATTTTGCAATGGAGTATCTAGCACGTACCACATGCAATGCTCCAATTTAGTCCTCCGAGGAGTTAACTATTGCCTTCTCTAGCGAGGCTTACCTTGACTCAATCTGCTTGTCCGACTAGCTACCTTCGTAGTGAATTCTTATATCCGTCTTGGAACACGCCAAGATACTAGCTATTTGCATAGCACACTAGGTTCTATTTTATAAACTCTAATTGACATCGGAGTACTCCCCTACATCGGGGTCCCCGTACCTAAGTATCCTCTACTACCAAACAGCTACCCTTCTGCTGGTATTCTCTCGATATATTCTTTGTAAACGGCTTCTCCAGAAAAGTCCGTTTACATCTTACTGCACCCTCTACTCTACATCTAGACTTACCGCTTACACGGCTTACACCCTACGTAGGTGTTTATACTTTGTGCCATCAGTGTACCCAACCCTTCCGAAGTTGTTACACTCACTACCGACTCGGCTTACCCTACTCATGTCCTAACGAAGCTAAATGCCATGACACTAGAACAACTATGTATTACCCTTACCGTTTCTCCACCAAACGGTAAAGGATCTTACATTTATGACTCGTGTTTCCCTTTCTTTTCCGGACTTCTACACTTACCCTTAGTGGTTTCCATAACCACTTCAGGTTACTCCCTTTCGACATCCTATGTCTGACTGACATAGACTCTTCTCTGACTACTACTTGTAGTCATTTCTGTTTATAATGGAAACTCGTTAGTCTCCTCCTTACCATCATACTCATTACTCTGCCTCAGGCTCAGTTCGGTCTTCACATCTGAAGGCTTCGCTTAACACGACTATGACTGTGGATCTATACCATCCTCAGGTTAGTCCACTTAGACTTGCACATCCTATGCTGCCTGTACTCGTTGGGTTTTCATTGGCTTTTACCCCAACTTGGCCCACTCGGACTCCTCAACTCACTTAAATCATGTATTCCTACTTAGAATACTTGATCCGTTAACTCCAACATGAACCTTTCTGGACATGCTCTACTCCCCTTGACCAAACGGGACCCGCTCCCACGGTTTGACTCTTTCCTTTCTTACGGTGTGGCATATGTTCCGAACATTTACCGCCTCTTGCCAGTGTGTTACCCGTTGGGTTCCAATCGCCCCCAACGGTAGCATACCTGTTTTTTCATTTTGGCTCGCATGCCCAGATGCTTACCCGACTCCGTTCCCATATTCACTCTCTTCTTTTCCATTTCGTACCTACGTGGTACTCTTTCTTCGAGTATTTCTCAATACTCGTTACTCACTAAATTCTCCTTCTCGATTAACCGTCCTTACGGTTAATTTTCCCTTTATGGCACCCACATGGCCATTTATACGTTTGGTTTGTCCATTCAGTCCCCACCCATACACGAGCTTCAGACTAACGGATTTACGGTTCACCAACCTGTGGAACTAGCTTACCTAGCTATGTCCACTATAATCTGTGTACTATACATGCATTTACGGTAGTAGTTGGTTCTCCACCTCCTACTTGACTCTTATCCTATGGGGTCCTATAGGCTTCCACTCTTCCCCCTTTATGGGATTACTTATCCATGTCTACTTTCTCTCCCCTCGGGCCTCCACGAGTCCCTTTAGGGTTTATCTCTCACGTTATCTCATTCGAGAGCTATCTACCGCAATAGCACTCATTTTCTTATCTCTGGACCCCAAAGGTTTATGCCCATTTCCACCTCTAGACCTGCTCCGGTCTAATGCTTTCGAGTCCATTATCACCCTATAGCTCCTTAAATGGGTAACCCTTAGGTTTACCTGTATACTCCCTTGGCACTTTAGCACTCTCTAGTGCTTTTGGATGTCTACTTAACTTTAATCACTCCAAGAGAGTGGTTTCTCAACTACCTCTACCATCCTTATACCACTTACCTGTAAAAGGACTATTGTTTGGTAGGGTATTGGTCACATGAGTTAGTTTTCTTAGGCACCCTGCAGGTTTTAAAAATTAATTCAAGTTTCTTTCTTAGAAAATGGCGCCTAAGGTTTTCGTAAAAGGTTAGGGTTTAACTAATTAGAATGACACAAATTGAGAAAGAGTTTTCATAAAAATTTGTCTTCCAATGGTTACCCTAGTATTTTCAAAAAAAGAATACTTGAGGGTCTTTCAGAATCTCTCATCCGGAAAGACCAAAAAGTTTTTACAAAAATTTCTCATGTGATCAATATCCTATTCTTTATGCTGTTCCTTAAGCAACCCAAGAGAGTTTGGTTGGGCTTAATCCCTTATTTTCCCCCTTGTTTTGCTTAAGGAACTAGCGGTTCATGGATCGAGCGCAGGGTTGGACTAAGCTCCTTCCCTGTGCCTTACCATTTACTCTGTTTCCTGCTCAGCATATGGTCACGCTCTACACGTTTACATATGCCTCTACTTCTTAACATCTATCTCTACAGCATATGGTTCGGCCACTTTGCCCTTCCATATACCGTATCCAGATTTTCTAGTCGGTAGACTTCTACTTCTATACTGTGGCATACACCACCTCTTTTCTATTTACTTTCTAGGAAGGACAACTCACTTCCTTCAGCCATAGCATACCGCACATTCGTCACCCATTCACGTGGTCATCTTCCTGTCGGTCTCATGCCTCATGGCCCTGTTTATCCTTGTCTGTAAACTTTTCATTTCAATCGCCCCTTGGACATACTTTCTTTTCTGCACGCCAAGCGTGTCTTTTCTATCACTTTACAAACCATTCCTAACCTAAACTACCATTCACTGCATATTTTCATTCTACTTGTATTCCATACTATAATCAAACAACTTGTGCCTATACCTTTGCACACAACGCACCGCTAACAGAGCAGACGCATCATCTCATTTAAAACCTGCAAAATAATCACACATTGTAGCGCATTCCTGCCTGCAATTCAACCAAATGTGTCTATGTCTAGGTAGCATCCTCCATGGAAGTCTCATTTCCCTATTATGGCGTCCTAAGGTTCCCGGGGTCACTGCCACCCCACCTTACGCCTTAGTGCTCATCGGCACTTGTGTCCTGTACAGGTTATATGCTTTGCATAGAATTTCACATATAAATTCTATGCCTCAAGCGATGACTCGAAAGAATTTATGACTCAACATCTTGAGCAACCTCACAAGTGCTCGTCGGAACCACCGTTACGTCCGGATCTGTAATGGATAGCCCAACTGACACCCGAGACTACTAGTTAGCTTCACACCCTTAAAGAATAACCAGGCTCTGATACCAAGTTTGTCACGACCCCCGTTTAGAGGACCGTGACCGGCACAGACAAAGGGAATATCCCTATGCCTGTAAGCCTTATCACTTCATTGACAAAATATCTATTATTGAAAATACATCCACATGCAGTATAATACCATGGCTACACCGAAATGGTGGACTATCCTAGGCAAGCAAATCCACGGCCAGTGCCGCTTCAGGCTATAGATATAGGAAAACACACATAATATATAACCTTTGTACTGGCTACACATCCGAAGATGTTGCCTATCCTATTCACATGCAACAATTATATGTATATATATTATATATATATATATATATATTGGAAACAAGTTTTCCCTGCATCGTAATCTAACGGATCCTGATCTTTAAGGTGTGTGAAGCTGACAGTTCTAGATTTAGTGATACAATATAATTGGGTACGTCTACCCTTTACTTTATGATACAATGATAAAGTAAATTAAATAATAATTACAATTTATTCACCCACATGAACAAGTTGCGGGCCTTGGAAAGTGTTGCTCAACCCTCGTTCCACCGAGACTTCTTCCACCTGTACTTAACATGTCTCTGTGTAGTAAAAATGAGGTGTGAGTCTTAACCACGTGACTCAATGAGGAGTCTCCCATCCCCGGCGCAAGGTTGGTACCATAACGCTGGGTTTGGGAGTCATACACAATCACATGCAAAAACAACTAGTTACTGTTGTTAACATACATTCTTGGTGATCACACAACAACAGAAATTTCACCCAAACACTCACATGCATTTAATAACTGTAAACATGCAGTAGTTCATTCCACGTCGTCAATCAACAAGTAAATATGTAACATATAGTGCCGGCTTTTACCTACCGATCTTCTCACGTCTCAGCATGTATGAATCAAACAAGACGTGTGGTTGCGTAATCCTGTACGTTACCACTACGCTGCACAATCAGCAATTATATGCAAACACAGATAATTTATACATACACAAAGGTGCTAAACATACATCTACTTAATCTCCCCAACTCTGGGGTATCTACTAGCCACTACATGGCTTTCCCACTTCGAACCCGTGCACTCGGGTTGCTGGCCACCACGTGGCAAAGCATACCTAACCCATTCACTTAGGTACCGGTCACCTCGTGACAATTCTGTTAATCAAACAACGCTTAACCCATTCACTTGGGTACTGGTCACCTCGTGACAATTTTTTTAATCAAATACAATCAACTTCTATCTATCAAACAACTGATACGTAGCCACCACGTGGCATGTTCTGACCCCTTGCTGCGGGGCAATAGCTTGAGCCTACTAGTCCATTACCCAACCAGGCTACATTGCGGGCACGGCACGACGTCTTGAAGCATGGCCACTAACACACCCTGGACCAACTCCACATGATGATTTCTCTTTTACTAGGCTAGGCTCATGGTTCACCCGTAGGTTCCTCCCGTGTCTCCTTACCTTAGTCTCACATATTAATAGGATTCTTTGTATCTTTCCCGAAGGATCAACAATTCTTCTCCTTATTAATATGTACAAGTATCCTCAACAGGATATAACTCATATACCCGTCCAGATGCACTCTCTGAGCCTCAAGCTATCGTCATAGCAATATAAATCATTTCTGACCTTATTGCCAGGATAGGGCAATGACCATCGTCATGGTGATTATAAAACTGAGGTCTCAAGTGCCATCTGACGTTGTTCTAGTCGATGTGTCACATCGCTAGTATAATCAAATCCGAAACCCACCAATAACTCCTTTTGCATGATTACAATCTAAGTCACCGTTGTGATGAGTTTTCAAAATAAAAGCTTAGTCCTTCTGTACGAGGAGTCTTGCCTCCGTCGTGGAAATTATTTAATAAAGTACTCATCATGCCTCCGGAGTGTAAGAGTTGGATTTGTAACACATCAATCATAGCAAACAATTAAACTCTACTCCTATGTCTTCCTATCCAAGCTACTTTCCACAACCTATTTTCTAGTTCTTTCATTCTTTTAGCATTCTGTATCTCTAGCTAACACATACCAGGCAAGCAGAGAATATACATACGCATGTAATCCACATGAGCATACAACCCTAGGAGCAGAGATGGAAGAACCCTTACCTTGGTCACTTTACTTAACATTCCCTTTGAGCACTCTTGTTTCCAAGGAAGTACTTGAATCCTATCACATACAACTAATTCAATCCTATCAATTTTCATACATCAACTTCTATTTCACCACATAAGTCCTATCACATATAATCATTTCCACCATATTCTAAATTCATAATTACATAGCAACTTAAAACTACATTCAAGGCTAGCCCAAAACCCCTTATTAAGCTAAGGTCATCATTTACAGTTCTTTTTAAGTTAAAAACAATTTATGCTTAAGTAAACAAGTCTTGCCACTTGCTCACTCTCCAAGCTCCTTCAATATGGAAACTTCTCATTTTCACCATGGGTCCACACATAAAAAAATCCAACCATTGGGCAATCTCTCATTTCATTTACAAAGTGTAAGCAATTCATTTGGAACCCAAACAAACCAACAATTCTAATAAAATTCACAAGTCTTTCCAAAATGGCAAAATCCGCACCTTAGGGTTCATAGAGTAAAAACATCTATGTAAGTTATGAATTGTGGGTTCTCTATGTCCTAAAGGAGTCCTAGGGTGAGTAAAAACATCTATGTAAGTTATGATTTGTGGGTTCTCTATGTCCTAAAGGAGTCCTAGGGTGCTATATTATCAATGAGTAACTCATTCCTAACAAGAAAATCATGATTAAGAAGTGGAGACATGATTTTTGGGACTTACATCTTACAAGTCCGAATTTGGGGTTTTTGGAAGATTGCCCAAGCTTCTTGGAGCTCAACAATGGTGGACGAGACTTGAAGAAACTTAGGAATGATGATTTGAAGCAAAGGAAGTGGTGGGAAGTGGGAGATTTTGGGATTTCTCCTTTGCCTATCATATAAGAATGAAAAAGAGAAGAGAATAAGAAGAGGAAGAAGGAGTGGCGTGCTGGAGCAAAAATATGGTGCTCAAAAATTGGGTTTGAGAATTTAAAGGTAGTTTGGGCTATTGACAACTTTTGGGGTATGGTGAAATAGAGTTTTGATTGGATTTTCTTAACTATATTTATTTGTAGGTAAGAATAGGAAAATTTTGAAATTTTTGGCTAATAATAAGCCTATTAAAAATATTTGTTATTGAGTGTCTTGCAGATGAAAATTTTGTACCCAGTATGATTTTTATTTTCGAAAAATTGTCAAATTTAAACTATAAGATTTGAATAATTCATATGACCACTTTTGAATAAAATTATAATTTTTCTACCTAATTTTCATATTTATTTTAATTCCTTAAATTCTCAACTCTAAAACTATTAAAATCTTAATTATATCCCAAAAATTTCATTTCACTCTAAAAAATTTATTTTTACTTTCTTTAGCCAAAATGTTTAACTTCAATTTCACAATTTTATCAATTTCATATTATCCCTTCAATTCCTATTAAATTCAAGTTTCCAATTTCTTAGGTCCTGAATTAAATCCTGAAAATTATTTTCTACTTCTTTTCTTTCCCTTTCATTTTATTTTAAACCTCGAAAAAAATTTTTCCGGTTTCTTTTAACTTTCACATATATTTTATTTTATTTTATTTTTTCAAAGGTTTTAATTCCTAGCCCCGGAATAAATCATTCTTAAATCCTCGAAATTTTAAATAAATCATTCTTTAATCCTCGAAATTTTCCGGGGTATTACATCACACTCCCAAATTATGTTTGATTTCTCCCTTAGATCGTCTTCATGCTCTTGTCAGAGCGCATCTTGGAGGAATCAAACATGATTGTAAGCTGCCTCAGTTTGGTGGCCACAGTGTCACCAAAGCGATCTCTCTAATGTGATCTACATTCACAAGTTTTGTAGTTATACTATCAGTCAATCCTAGACGCTAACACTAATTACACAGCTTCTTATTACACAACACACAGCTCTTGAAAATTGTAATCAACGCAAGACGAGTGTAGATATAGTCAGTCTCTGCATTCGAGAAGTGGGGTCAACCACTCTCATCACACAGAGAGCCTATATATGTACACCTTTCTCTGCTTGACTCAATAATTTTCATAGAATAGTCACATACTATTCAAAATCCATTTTGGATTCCCACTATGTAAGCGATCAAGAAGAACATCGAGTCGCCACAGGCACGACCTCGAACTTCTACTAGATTACAACACTTACGATCATTTAAATAGTCATTTACTATTTAAATTCCCACGTGGATAAGAATTTATATCGAGTTATGGGTTTGCCATATGCTGCCCCTAGCTCCCACTCGAGTAAAATGCTTAAGCTGATTTAAACGATCACAAACCGCTTAAATCTTCTCTTTCGTTGTGTATGTGAATGAGTTAAGAGATGGTCATATCCGCTCTTTAGACTCCAATTCACCTTAATTTCTCCTCATATTTGTATTCGGCTCGCGAAAACAAGAAAAATGACTCAAAAATCGTCGTAATCGGAGCTAAAACAGAGAAATTATGCGCGATAGAAAATTTTGCGACATTGGTCAACGGTCAGCGTTGACCAGTCAACAGTTAACCGTTGACCTCTGGAAGTCAACGGCCGCGCCGAACAACCGCCAACCGACCATCGGCGGCGGTGGAGATTGCCGGTGTAACATCGGCCTCCGTCGCCGGCGGCGACGGTCGTCGGGGAACCTCCGACCAGCCGCCGGACATCAGCCTGCTCGCCATCTGAGGCGGCGCCGGCGCCGGTCATCTGCTGTCACCGGCGGCGGATGTCGCCGGACCTTTGCCGTCACCGGCAACCCGCGGAGGCGGAGGTTGCCGGACCTCTGCCGGCAGTGGAGGTTGCCGGACCTCCGTCGGCAACGAGGGTCACCGGACCTCCGCCGGCCAGCTACCGTCGGCGGCCATTTTGCCGGTCAATGCTGGTTAACCTTGCCCCTTTCCTTCCCAAAATAGCAGCATACATCCACAGGTATATATCTAATTCGTAGGGTACACATACCTCAAATAATATATAAATGCATGCATATTAGGGTCTTTAATATTGAAAGGGGAACCTAAACATGTTTCTAGGTTTTAGGGTATAGGCTACCAATCAATATTGAATTTAAAATAATATCATGTTAAATTTAAATTCAAAACGCAATCCATAGGAGCCTACCCTACAATGTATGATCTAACACGTTTTAAATCAAAATTAAAACATTTAAATAAAACCAGGAACCTAACCATGTTCCTAAATTTTAAATAAATAAATAAGAAATCATACAAGCCCTAAATATGTTCTTAACCGTTTTCGGTTCATCAATCCCTGGAGAACAGAGCCCTAGCATGAACCAGGCTCTGATACCAATGTAAGGAATGACCCGGATCCACATGACACGACCCGACCCAGGGACCTAAAAGAAAAACCGAAAATAAATTCAGGCAAAAACAAATATTGCGGAAGCTACTAACCTGGGCGCCATTGCTAAAACCTCGGATCTTGCCAGTGCCTCTGCTCCATCAGGGCTGACCTCCAATCGATGAGCTCCAAAAAGGGCCGCACCAAACGGAGGACTCTACCTACGAGAGGTAGAGCCACATGTCCACGACTGATGCGCGAAAAAGGACTCAAGAGAAAGAGAAAATTTATACTAAGTGGGGTTTCCGAAATGGGACCCCCCCTTTCCAACACATGGAATGAGCAACTAGAAAGGGGTGGAGTCACTCCTATTTATAGGAGGATGAGAGAGCTCCCATCATTGACGCAAGCAATGTGGGACTTGGAATATGAACAAAATATCATGCTTCCATCATGATCACCTAGCTCACTTTGGGCCACGAGTACGGGCTCGTGTGAACTCCGATGAGTGTCATCTTGGTGCCGTTTTGTTCATCTCTCAGCGAGCTTTCCAACGGATCCTCACTCGAGCCGATCGAACTCCCACATGGGCGGATATTTTGTCCCGAAGACCTCAATATATCCAACATCAAGTTTTTGAAACACTCTTCTACAAAACTGAGTAAAAAAGGAAAATAAATATCAAGTTTTCGAAACACTCATCGGCGAAAACTGATTAAAAAAGAAAAATGAATATCAAGTTTTCGAAACACTCATTGGTGAAAACTAATTAATTAAAGAAAAATGAAAATCACGATTTAGAAATACTCATCGGCGAAAACTGATTAAGAAAAAGACAAATGAATATCAAGTTTTCGAAACACTAATCGGCGAAAACTATTTAAAAAAAAAGAAAAATGAATATTACGTTTTCGAAACACTCATCGGCGAAAACTGATTAAGAAAAAGAAAAATAAATATCAAGTTTTTGAAACACTCATCGGTGAAAACTTATTAAAAAAAGAAAAATGAATATCAAGTTTTCGAAACACTCATCGACCAAAACTAATTAAAAAAGAAATATGAATATCAAGTTTTCAAAACACTAATCGGCAAAAACTGATTAAAAAAATGAAAAATGAATATCAAGTTTTCGAAATACTCATTAGCGAAAACTTACTAAAAAAAGAAAAATGAATATCAAGTTTTCGAAACACTCATCTACAAAAACTTATTAAAAAAAATAAAAATGAATATCAAGTTTTCGAAACACTCAACGGCGAAAACTGATTAAAAAAGGAAAATAAATATCAAGTTTTCGAAACACTCATCGGCGAAAACTAATTAAAAAAAGAAAAATGAATATCAAGTTTTCGAAACACTCATCGGTGAAAACTAATTAAACAAAGAAAAAAGAATATCACGTTTTTGAAACACTCATCGGCGAAACTGATTAAGAAAAACAAAAATGAATATCAAGTTTTCGAAACACTCATCGGTGAAAACTAATTAAATAAAGAAAAAAGAATATCACGTTTTTGAAACACTCATCGGCGAAAACTGATTAAGAAAAAGATAAATAAATATCAAGTTTTCGAAACACTCATCGGTGAAAACTATTTAAAAAAAAAGAAAAAAGAATATTACGTTTTCGAAACACTAATTGGCGAAAATTGATTAAAAAAAAGAAAAATGGAAATCAAGTTTTCAAAACACTCATCGACAAAAACTGATTAAAAAAAAAGAAAATTGAATATCAAGTTTTCATAACACTCATCGGCGAAAACTGATTAAAAAAAGAAAAATGAATAACATGTTTTCGAAACACTCAACGGCGAAAACTGATTAAAAAATAAAAAATGAATATCAAGTTTTCGAAACACTCATCGGCAAAAACTAATTAAAAAAAGAAAAATGAATATCAAGTTTTCGAAACACTCATCGACGAAAAATGATTAAGAAATAGAAAAATGAATATCAAGTTTTCGAAACACTGATCGGCGAAAACTATTTAAAAAATGAATATTACGTTTTTGAAACACTCATCGGCGAAAACTGATTAAAAAACGAAAAATAACTTTCAAGTTTTCGAAACACTCATCGGCAAAAACTGATTAAAAAAAAGAAAAATGAATATCAAGTTTTCAGAACACTCATCGGCGAAATCTGATTAAAAAAAGAAAAATGAATAACAAGTTTTCGAAACACTCATCGGCAAAAACTATTTTAAAAATAGAAAAATAAATATTAAGTTTTCGAAGCACTCAACGCCGAAAATTGATTAAAAAATGAAAAATTAATATCAAGTTATCGAAACACTCATCGGCAAAAACTAAATAAAAAAAGAAAAATGAATATCAAGTTTTCGAAACACCCATCAGCGAAAACTTACTAAAAAAAGAAAAATGAATATCAAGTTTTCGAAAACACTAATCGACGAAAACTGATTTAATAAAGAAAAATGAATATCAAGTTTTCGAAACACTCATCGGCGAAAATTGATTAAAAAAAGAAAAACGAATATCAAGTTTTCGAAACACTCAACGGTGAAAACTTATTAAAAAAGGAAAAATAAATATCCAGTTTTCGATACACTTATCGACCAAAACTAATTAAAAAAGAAAAATGAATATCAAGTTTTCAAAACACTCATCGATGAAAACTGATTAAAAAAAAGAAAAATGAATATCAAGTTTTCGAAACACTTATCGGAGAAAACTGATAAAAAAAGAAAAAGGAATATCAAGTTTTGGAAACACTTATCGGCGAAAACTGATTAAAAAAGGAAAATAAATATCAAGTTTTCGAAACACTCATCGGCGAAAATTGATTTAAGAAGAAAAATGAATATCAATTTTTTGAAACACTCATCGGTGGAAACTAATTAAATAAAGAAAAATGAATATCATGTTTTCAAATCACTCATCGGCGAAAACTGATAAAGAAAAAGAAATATGAATATCAAGTTTTCGAAACATTGATCGGTGAAAACTAATTAAATAAAGAAAAATGAATATCACGTTTTCGAAACACTCATTGGCGAAAACTGATTAAGAAAAATCAATATCAAGTTTTCGAAACACTCATCAGGGAAAACTATTTAACAAAACAAAAAAGAAAAAAGAATATTACGTTTTTGAAACACTCATCGGCGAAAACTGATTAAAAAAAAGAAAAATAAATATCAAGTTTTCAGAACACTCATCGACGAAAACTGAATAAAAAAAAGAAAAATGAAAATCAATTTTTCAGAACACTCATCGGCGAAAACTGATTAAAAAGAGAAAAAGGAATATCAATTTTTTGAAACACTAATCGGCAAAAACTATTTAAAAAAAGAAAAATGAATATTACATTTTTGAAACACTCAACGACAAAAACTGATTAAAAAATGAAAAATTACTATCAAGTTTTCGAAACACTCATCGGCAAAAACTTATTAAAAAAAGAAAAATAAATATCAAGTTTTTGAAACACTGATCGCTGAAAACTGATTAAAAAAAAGAAAAATGTATATCAAGTTTTCAAAAGGCTCATCGGCGAAACCTGATTAAAAGAAAAAGAAAAAAGAATATCAAATTTTCAGAACACTATCGGTGAAAACTTATTAAAAAAAGAAAAATAATTATGAAGTTTTCGAAAACACTCATCGGCGAAAACTGATTAAAAAAATAAAAATGAATATCAAGTTTTCGAAACACTCATCGGCAAAAACTAATTAAAAAAAGAAAAATGAATATCAAGTTTTCGAAACACTCATTACCGAAAACTTACTAAAAAAAGAAAATTGAATATCAAGTTTTCGAAACACTCATCGACGAAAACTGATTAAAAAAAAAAATGAATGTCAAGTTTTCGAAACACTCATCGATGAAACTAATTAAATAAAGAAAAATGAATATCAAGTTTTCGAAATATTCATCGACGAAAACTGACTAAAAAAAGAAATATGAATATCAAGTGTTCAGAACACTCATCGGCAAAAATTGATTAAAAAAAGAAAAATGAATATCAAGTTTTCGAAAACATTCTTCGGCAAAAACTGATTAAAAAAAGAAAAATGAATATCAAGTTTTTGAAACACTCATCGGCAAAATCTGATTAAAAAAAAGAAAAAAGAATATCAAGTTTTCGAAACACTCATCGGCAAAAACTGATTAAAAAGAGAAAAATAAATATTAAGTTTTCGAAACACTCATCGGCGAAAACTGATTAAAAAAAGAAAAATGAATATCAAGTTTTTCAAACACTTATCGGCGAAAACTGATTAAAAAAAAGAAAAATGTATATCAAGTTTTTAAAACACTCATCGGCGAAACCTAATTAAAAAAAAATGAATATCAAGGTTTCAAAACACTCATCGGCGAAAACTGATTAAGAAAAAGAAAAATGAATATCAAGTTTTCAAAACACTCATAGGCGAAAACTAATTAATAAAAAGAAAAATGAATGTCAAGTTTTCAGAACACTTATCCGTAATCAGTATCCACTTCCAAGAATCGATGATCTATTTGATCAGTTGCAGGGTGCTAAGAGGTTTTCAAAGATCGATCTGCGATCAGGGTATCATCAGCTGAAGATTAGAAAAGAAGATGTGCCCAAGACTGCTTTTCGAACCCGATACGGCCATTATGAGTTTTTAGTAATGTCGTTTGGGCTAACTAATGCACCAGCACCTTTTATGGATATGATGAATAGGGTTTTCAAGGCATTTCTAGACCGGTTTGTCATTGTATTCATAGATGACATTCTAGTTTATTCCAAGAATGCTGAGGAGCACGCAGAGCATTTGAGACTGGCATTATAGAAGCTGAGAGAAGAGAAATTGTATGCTAAGTTTTCAAAATGCGAGTTTTGGCTTGATAAGGTTGCATTTCTCGGTCACGTGGTATCTTCAGAGGGAATCCATGTTGATCCGAGCAAGGTGGAAGCCGTGAAGAATTGGTCCCAGCCTACCTCAGTCACGGAGATCCGTAGTTTTCTAGGTTTGGCTGGATACTATAGAAGGTTTGTGTAGGACTTTTCGAGAGTTGCTGCACCTCTTACAAAGTAAACTCAGAAAGGGGTAAAGTTTGTATGGGATGACAAGTGTGAAGAGAGTTTTCAGAAGCTGAAGGAAAGTCTCACCATAGCATCGGTGTTGGCTCTTCCTGAGGGCACCGGAGGGTATGTGGTGTACTGTGATGCTTCACGAGTTGGGTTAGGGTGTGTTCTTATGCAGCATGGCAAGGTGATTGCTTATGCGTCTAGGCAACTCTGGAAGCACGAAAATAACTACCCAACTCACGATCTTGAAATGGCAGCGACGGTATTTGCCTTGAAGATTTGGAGGCATTACCTTTATGGCTAAACATGTGAGGTATATACAGACCACAAGAGCCTCAAGTACATTTTCGAGCAGAAAGACCTAAATCTGAGACAACGCAGGTGGATGGAGTTGTTGAAAGACTATGACTGCACGATCTTGTACCATCCCGGTAAGGCGAATGTGGTGGCAGATGCTCTGAGCCGAAAGTCAATGGGTAGCTTAGCCCATATCAATGAAGAACGAAGGTCATTAATCCGGGAAATACATGAGTTGGAACAGTCTGGAACTCAGTTTGAAATTGGACATCCCAACCTATTTCTAGCCCACATTCAAGCTAAGTCAGCTCTAATCGAAGAAGTTAAATCCAAACAAGATCAAGACGCCGACCTCAAACGGATCAGAGATACAGTGGTTAAGGGGGAGAAGGACGACGTCCGATTCTCCATAGATGACAGTGGCATACTCCGGTTGTAAGGACGACTGTGTGTCCCTATGGTGGATGATTTGAAATAAAGAATTCTTGATGAGGCACACAAGACAGTATACATAATCCATCCGGGTAGCAATAAAATGTATCAAGATTTGAGAGAATTGTACTGGTGGAATGGTATGAAGAAAGATGTGGCAGATTACGTATCTAGATGTCTAGTGTGTCAGCAAGTTAAGGCTGAACACCAAAAGCCCGCCGGAACACTTCAACAGATAGAAATTCCTGAATAGAAATGAGAGAGAATTACTATGGATTTTGTGACAGGATTGCCGCGATCACAGAGGGGATTCGATTCAGTTTGGGTAATCATTGATCGAATGACCAAGTCCGCCCATTTTCTGCCAGTTAAGACCACTTACGGAGTGGGTCAGTATGCCCAGTTGTACCTATCAGAGATAGTGAGGTTGCACGGAGTACCGGTGTCAATTATCTCTGACAGGGGGCCACAGTTTACCTCTCGATTCTGGAGAGCACTTCAGGAGGCATTGGGGACAAGGGTCGATCTGAGTACAACATTTCATCCCCAGATAGACGGGCAATCTGAGAGGACCATTCAGATTTTAGAGGACATGCTCAGAGCATGAGTTATGGATTTCGGCAGAGGGTGGGAGAAATACCTACCATTAGCGGAGTTTGCCTATAATAACAGTTACCAATCCAGTATTCAGATGGCACCCTTCAAGGCCTTGTACGGTCGGAAGTGTAGATCCCCGATTGGCTGGTTCGAGGTCGAAGAGGCCAAGTGATGCTTTGGACAAGATAAAGTCCATTAGAGAAAGGCTTGCCAAGGCTCAGAGTAGGCAGAAGTCGTATGCCGACAACCGGAGAAGAGAGTTAGAGTTTGCTGTGGGTGAGTTGGTTTTCTTAAAGATTTCACCAATGAGGGGCGTGATGAGATTTGGCAAGAAAGGCAAGCTAAGTCCAAGATACATCGGACCGTTTGAGATTCTAGAGCGCGTGGGAAATGTTGCCTACCGTCTAGAATTGCCAGCGGAGTTGGAAGGAGTTCATCCGGTGTTTCATGTGTCCATGCTTCGAAAGTACCTGCCAGATCCCTCTCATGTAATCCAACCCCAGGAAGTACAACTAGCCGAGGGTTTAACTTATGAGGAGATTCCAGTGGAAATCTTAGATCGTCAACTGAAGAAGCTAAGATCGAAGGAGATACCCTTAAATTTCTTAAATATAATGTGTATAGGGCACCACCGAGTGATTGGAGCTTCAGGCACTCCGAGTACTGATCGGGAGGGCCAACGAGGTGAGGGGCTCTCCCATCCCTGCCCCACAGGGTTGAATGACTACGTGAAAATGTGGTTTGCTCTATTTTGTGTAATTATTATATGAATTTATTTATATGAATATATTTGTGCTACACGTGTATGATTGGCAAGTAAGCAGTCAACGTGCAATAGTGTATGTGCTTATATGATTAATCTCAAGTATATATGTCCTATTGTGGCTCATTGAGCCTTATATGTTACCGTGGGCATAATTGTGTCGTGATTTCATATGTGAGAGTTCAGTAACATTAGAAACCAATCATATTGATCGTCACTTAAAGATCTCATTCGTATGGTTTGTTGAGGAAAACTGAACCTAGGTTGTCGAATATGAGTGAGAGTGCCGCATAAATTAAAAAGGGGGAAACTAGGCCTAGCTAATTCACACGTGTAATATTCAGTTAGTTATTAATAGGGCGTCTTTCAAGGTCGAATAGGTTATTTGAACTTGTTTAGGTTAGTTCGGGTAGATCGAGTCGGTTATCCTGGTCGGACAGACAGGATTCAGTTAACAGTAAGTATGCCACATAGTGGCCATTACCTTGGTTTAATCGGGGTCAGACAAGTTGCCGGCTATTGCTCTAAGCGTGCCTTGGAGTCAGAAAGTTCCTAGTTTGATCAACTAGGTTCGAATAAGACATTGCCTTCGGGCCAGTATTTCTCTTAGCGTAATGCGGGAGACAGAAAGTGAATGCCTTCGGGCCAGTATTTCTCGTAGTGTAATGCAGGAGACAGAAAGTGAATACCTACGAGCATAACTATGTATGACTTATGAAAAGATATGATATATGTTTATGATTGGTTTACATGCGGATTAATAAACATGTTAGGAGCATGAATTAGGATTTTTAATTGTGAAAATGATATATTGATTGCCTGATCATATTAAATGTCACAATATAAATCTGTTTCATGCGTATGTGGTTGTGGTTGCTCCCTTCCCCTAGCTGTAGTGGTACCCGCTGCTATGCCAGGGATGGGGGAGCTTCTCACTGAGTCTGTTTGACTCACCCCCTGTTTACATGTTTCAGATACAGGTGGTTCAGGAGTCGGAAACGCGTCCACTTCTTCTCAGGGAGGCGGACAGATCTGAGGACCGTACGCTTAGTCCGCGTCGGTAGTTATTTTGATTACGTACACATGTTGTGATGTATATGTATATGAATCCTTTTTGGGTGTAGCGTTTGTACTGATACAGCTGCAGTATATACATACGTCCTATTCTAGCATTGTCGGCTTCATACAGATTAAATTTAGGTCTTGGTATTGGGACTTTAGGCTATGATATAACGTATATCATGTATATGTATATATATGACTTCCGCATGCGACTAGGATATGTCACACGCCTTGAGGAGTGTGATCAATATGTAAATTATATATATTTGTGACTGAATACCTAATTGTATGAAAATATGGCTTCCGCATGTGAATAGGATAGATCACATGCATTGAGGCGTGTGATCAATATGTAAACTATATGCAACCGTGTGATTGAATATATGTATGACTGTATACAGGTCATTTGCATGTGAATAGGATAGATCACCCGCCCTGAAGCGCGTGATCAATATGTAAACTATATGTATGTGTGAATGTATATGTGTATATATATAGACTGAAGCGGTGTTGAGCGAGCCGTGGATTGCATGCTACTTAGGTCATCGGATATGGATGGCCATAAATACTATATATTGTTTGTATTAGAAATGAGTAGTTATAAACATGTCAGAATGTCAATCAGGAATTAGAGGCTTACGGGATAGGAGAAGTCCTACTTCCCGTTCCGGTCACGGACGTCCGATAGGGGGTCGTGACAAAACCTCTTCTTTTCAATCTTAAACACCCTAGAATAATTCTAAAAATGTTATCAAGCATCAAGAATTATTTTAGGAACTTTCTTGTTTCTCAAGGATGGAAACTTGCGGAACAATAAAGTCCAAAATTTAAAATGGCAATTTAATTCCTTCATAATTATTAGGAAACCTTAAGTAGGATAACTTAGAAGCATATCGAGGTTTAGTAACACAAATCCAAGGCTCTAAAATTAATTCAAGGTGAGCGATAATTATACGAAACCAAGTATGTAGCACTTGAGACTCTCATGGAAGAGAGGGAAGACGGATAAGATCAAGAAGTCGGTTCTTGGCGACGTCTAGATGCATTTTTAGGTACGAGCATGTCATATGCATATGAATTACATATAGTTTGAGATGTTAACCACATGAATGCATTCGTTAGGAAACCACGACTCGTCCGGAGCGGGAGTTACTCCAGGACTAGCGCAGGAAAGCCGTCCAGGTGAGGGGTTTCCCATCCTTGCCCTACAGGGTTGATTGACGATGTGGATATGTGGTTTGCCTACTTGCCTATTTGTAAGAATTATTTAGTGGTTAACATGTTGTTGTTGTTCCTAAATTGTTATCTATGAAAGTATTGGTATATGTGTGTTTGACTACATGTAAAGAGGTACTGGAGGGTATCCATGTGATGACATGAGATACGCAGAACAGTACAAGCAAGGGGATAAGTTGTTGATTGAGTCCAAGGTTTGTTTTACCCTATTAATTAGAAACTTATTAAAGAAATCGTATAGAAGTTGTTAGTAAACGTCGACGTTTCACGGTAGGTTATGATCTAAACCAAGGGTTTGGGAACAATATGAGGATTAATACGATCTCTTAATTGATTAGTGAGACGTACAGTCAATATGATATTAATATTTACATTATGAGTGCTGATAAATATATCTATACACTGGATTGAGCTGAAGCGTTACTGAGCGAACCACGGTTTGCAGGTTAATTAGGCCACCAGTGAGGTGTGGCCACTAGTATGATATATATATATTGATTGTATAGCAGGGTAGTTATAAACATGTTTACAGGATAAGGCTTACGGGTTTAGCGGTAAAAATCTATTCCCGTGCTGGTCAGGTACTCCCGAGTTGGGGTCGTGACAACAGTCCACGGCAAAAACTGATTAAAAAAAGAAAAATGAATATCAAGTTTTCGAAATACTCATCGGCAAAAACCGATTAAAAAAAGAAAAAGAAATATTAAGTTTCCGAAACACTCATCGGCGAAAACTGATTAAAAAAAGAAAAATGAATATCAAGTTTTCAGAACACTCATCGGCGAAAATTGATTAAAAAAAGAAAAATGAATATCAAGTTTTCGAAAACACTCATCGGCAAAAACTGATTAAAAAAAGAAAAATGAATATTAAGTTTACGAAGCACTAATCAGCGAAAACTGATTAAAAAAGCAAAATGAATATCAAGTTTTCGAAACACTCATCGGCGAAAACTGATTAAAAAAAGAAAAATGAATATGAAGTTTTCGAAACACTCATCTACGAAAACTGATTAAAGAAAATAAAAATGAATATCAAGTTTTCGAAACACTCATCGGCGAAAACTGATTAAAAAAAGAAAATAAATATCACGTTTTTGAAACACTCATCGGTGAAAACTGATTAAAAAAAGAAAAATGAATATCAAGTTTTCGAAACACTTATCGGTGAAAAACTAATTAAATAAAGAAAAATGAATATCACGTTTTCGAAACACTCATTGGCTAAAACTGATTAAGAAAAAGAAAAATGAATATCATGTTTTCGAAACACTCATCGGGGAAAACTATTTCAAAAAAAAGAAAAATGAATATTACGTTTTCGAAACACTCATCGATGAAAAGTAATTAAATAAAGAAAAATGAATATCACGTTTTCGAAACAATCATCGACGAAAATTGATTAAGAAAAAGAAAAATGAATATCAAGTTTTCGAAACACTCATCGACGAAAACTGATTAAAAAAAAGAAAAATGAATATCAAGTTTTCAGAACACTCATCGGCAAAAATTGATTAAAAAAAGAAAAATGAATATCAAGTTTTCGAAAACACTCATCGGCTAAAACTGATTAAAAAAAGAAAAATGAATATTAAGTTTTCGAAACACTAATCAGCGGAAACTGATTAAAAAAGCAAAATGAATATCAAGTTTTCGAAACACTCGTCGGCGAAAACTGATTAAAAAAGAAAAATGAATATGAAGTTTTCGAAACACTCATCTACAAAAACTGATGAAAGAAAATAAAATTGAATATCAAGTTTTCAAAACACTCATCGGCAAAAACTGATTAAAAAAATAAAAATTGTCACGACCCCCGTTTAGAGGACCGTGACCGGCACAGACACAGGGAATATCCCTATGCCTGCAAGCCTTATCACCTAATTGACAGAATAACTATTATTAAAAAAAATACATTCACATGCATTATAATACCATGGCTACACCGAAATGGTGGCCTATCCTAGGCAAGCAAATTCACGGCCAGTGCCGCTTCAGGATATAGATATAGGAAAACACACATAATGTATATAACATGTGTACTGGCTACACATCCGAAGAAGCTGCCTATCCTATTCACATGCAACAGATATAAGTATATATATGTATATTTTGAAAACAAACTTTCCCTGTGTCGCTGTAAAATAAGTCCTGATCTTTAAGGGGTGTGAAGCTGACAGTTCTAGATTTAGTAATACAATCTAATTGGGTACGTCTACCCTTTACTTTATGATACAGTAATAAAGTAAATTAAATTACAGTTACAATTTATTCACCCACATGAACAAGTTGTGGGTCTTGGAAAGTTTTGCTCGTCCCTCGTTCCACCGAGACTTCTTCCACCTGTACTTAACCTGTCTCTGTGTAGTAAAAATGAGGTGTGAGTCTTAACCACGCGACTCAGTGAGGACAAACAACTAGTTACTGTGAGTTAGCATGCATTCTTGGTGATCACACAATAACATAAGTTTCACCCTAAACACTCACATGCATTTAGCAAATATAAGCATGCAACAGTTTATTCCACGTCATCAATCAGCAAGTAACATGTAACACATAGTGCCGGCTTTTACCTACCGGCCTTCTCACGTTTCAGCATGTTTGAATCAAACAAGACGTGTGGTTGCGCAATCCTGTACGTTACCACTACGCTGCACAATCAGCAATTATATGCAAACACAGATAATTTATACATACACAAAGATGCTAAACGTACATCTACTTAATCTCCCCAGCTCTTGGGTATCTACTAGCCACTACGTGGCTTTTCTAGTTCAAACCCGTACACTCGGGCTAATGGCCACCGCATGGCAAAGCATACTTAACCCATTCACTTGGGTACTGGAAACCTCATGACAATTCTGTTAATCAAACACAATCAACTTCTATCTATCAAGCAACTGACGCATAGCCACCACGTGGCACGTCCTGACCCCTTGCTGCGGGGCAATAGCTTGAGCCCACTCGTCCATTACCCAACCAGGCCACATGGCGGGCACGGCACGACGTCTCAAAGCATGGCCACTGACACACCCTGGACCAACTCCACATGATGGTTTCTCTTTTACTAGGTTAGGCTCACGGTTCACCCGTAGGTTCCTCCCGTGTCTCCTTACCTTAGTCTCACATATTAATAGGATTCTTTGTATTTTTCCCGAAGGATCAACAATTCTTCTCCTTATTAATATGTACAAGTATCTTCAACAGGATATAACTCATATACCTGTCCAGATGCACTCTCTGAGCCTCAAGCTATCGTCATAGCAATATAAAACCTTTCTGACACTATTGCCAGGACAGGGCAATGACCATCGTCATGGTGATTATAAAACTGAGGTCTCAAGTGCCATCTGACGTTGTTCTAGTCGATCTCTCACATCGCTAGCATAATCAAATCCGAAACCCACCAATAACTCCCTTTGCATGATTTTAATTTAAGTCACCGTCGTGACGAGTTTTCACCTATTTTCTAATTCTTTCATTCTTTTAGCATTTTATATCTCTAGCTAACACATACCAGACAAGTAGAGAATATACATACTCATGTAATCCACATAAGCATATGACCCTAGGAGCAGAGATCAAAGAGCCCTCACCTTGGCCAACCTTCCATGCAATCCTCTCCTGTGACTTTAGTCTCCTTGGAGTTCCTGTTGCACTCTATTTCATGTCGTTGTTCCTATAAGAACAACATTTACTTCATTAAGGTTATTACTTAGCTTAACTTGTTATTTATCTCTCCATTACTCTCACGTGTAGTCCATGGTTGCCACAGAGTCACGCTCTTGGTCTTATTGGACTTCTCTATCCCGACTTATGTGTATCCTTCCTCGGACACTTTACTTACTCGCATATAACACTCTACTTGAGTGTTTCACATACTTGGATTTGAGTATTATACCTCTATCTAACTTGTATTTGCATCCAAGGAAGCTTATCTAGCTTGGTTGGATAGAATCCTAATTTTAGGAAGGTCTAAGCATTTTGATTCAACTTGTGTTCCTACTTGGTTTCTAAGAAATCTAGTTTCTAAATCTCAATATACCTCCAATTTATCCCACTTAAGGTTGCCTAAAGGTTGTGACAGTTTAAGGTTGAAATTCAAGAAGTTGGACTTAGTTTACTCCGTAAGTTTTTATTCTTGAGGGACAAGAAGACATTTGGAATGATTTTGATCCTTAAAAACATGGTTGGTGGTGTTCTAAGAAGTTTAGGATTGAAAGTAGGAGGTTCGGACGCCCCGGATTTGCAAAAAAATCAATTTTGGGCATTCTGGACAGAGGCTTGGCGCTAAAGCGCTGATTCTGGCGCTATAGCGCTGAGCTGCCGCCCAGCAGCTCTTGGCACACCCGAGAGATGGCGCTATAGCGCCGGCTCGCAGCACAGCAATTCGTTTGCTGTGCTGTGGGCTGGTTTGGGCCCGTTCCGGGCCCTTCCGCCCCCGGCTTCGACTCCACACCCCACAGGTTTTGTTCACCTACATATATACTACATTTAGGAAGTCCTACAACTCAAATTCAACTCCGATTCGTCGCTGAATCGTTGATCGTTCGAGATTGGGAAAAATGGGTTTTATAAACCCCAAACTCTTCCAACTTCGAATCCAGCCAAATCCAACGATCTAGCCTCGAATCCTAACCCCGATGAGTGTTCAAGAACACTTTAGAAACACTATTCTACCCTCGAATCCGCCCAAACTCGGATTCTCAACTCAATTCCAAAAATGAAGAAAAATGAAGAAAATGGGGACTTGGAGAGAATCGAGCGTTATACCAACCTTAACTCGAGAGATTGAGACGAGGAAGATGACGAGGATGATCTCCGACTCCTCCTCCAACTCCGGCTCGCCGGATTCTGGCGAGATTCCCACCGGATTTGCTCCCACCTCCAAGCCCTAGCACTCTCTCTCTCTCTCTCTTCTCCCTCTCTCTCCTTTCCTTTCTTTCTTTCTTCTTCTCTTCTTACCCGTAGCTTTCCCCTCTCCCTTTTATTTTATTTTATTTTCTTTTCTTTTATCTACTAAATACATATAATAACAATAATAATAAAATCTGAGAATAATAATAAATAATTAAATAAATAACTAACACGTATTTTTAACTTAATCCCTTTCCCTATTTAATTCAGGTTTGAAATTTCTTAGGTCCCGAATTAAATCCCAAAAATTATTTTCTACTTCTTTTCTTTCCCTTTTTATTTTATTTTAAACCTCGGAAAAAATTTTCGGGTATTACAATCCTCGAAAAAAAAAATTCCTTTCCGGTTTCTTTTAACTTTCATAATTTTCTCATATTCTTTTTAAGGTTTTAATTCCTAGCTCCGGAATAAATCCTTCTTTAATCCTCAAAATTTTAAATAAATCATTCTTTAATCCTCGAAATTTTCCGGGGTATTACAAAAATGAATATCAAGTTTTCGAAACACTTATCGGTGATAAACTAATTAAATAAAGAAAAATGAATATCACGTTTTCGAAACACTCATTGGCTAAAATTGATTAAGAAAAAGAAAAATGAATATCATGTTTTCGAAACACTCATCGGGGAAAATTATTTAAAAAAACAAAAATTAATATTACGTTTTCGAAACACTCATCGATGAAAACTAATTAAATAAAGAAAAATGAATATCACGTTTTCGAAACAATCATCGGCGAAAACTGATTAAGAAAAAGAAAAATGAATATCAACTTTTCGAAACACTCATCGGCGAAAACTAATTAAAAAAAGAAAAATGAATATCTAGTTTTCAGAACACTCATCGGCGAAAATTGATTAAAAAAAGAAAAATGAATATAAAGTTTTCGAAAACACTCATCGGCAAAAACTGATTAAAAAAAGATAAATGAATATCACGTTTTCGAAACACTCATCGATGAAAACTAATTAAATAAAGAAAAATGAATATCACGTTTTCAAAACACTCATCGGCGAAAACTGATTAAGAAAAAGAAAAATGAATATCAAGTTTTCGAAACACTTATCGGGGAAAGCTATTTAAAAAAAAGGAAAAATGAATATGAAGTTTTCGAAACACTCATCGCCGAAAACTATTTAAAAAAAAGAAGAAAAATGAATATTACGTTTTCAAAACACTCATCGGCAAAAACTGATTAAAAAAAGAAAAATGAATATCAAGTTTTCAGAACACTCATCGGCGAAAACTGATTAAAACCAGAAAAATGAATATCAAGTTTTCGAAACACTCATCCACGAAAACTGATTAAAGAAAACAAAAATGAATATCAAGTTTTCGAAACACTCATCGGCGAAAACAGATTAAAAAAGAAAATAAATATCAAGTTTTTAAAACACTCATAAGCGAAAACTGTTTTAAAAAAATGAATATCAAGTTTTCGAAACACTCATCGGTGAAAACTAATTAAATAAAAAAAATGAATTTCACGTTTTCGAAACACTCATCGGCGAAAACTGATTAAGAAAAAGGAAAATGAATATCAAGTTTTCGAAACACTCATCGGGGAAAACTATTTAAAAAAAATGAATATTACGTTTTTGAAACACTTAACGGCAAAAACTGATTAAAAAATGAAAAATTACTATCAAGTTTTCGAAACACTCATCGGCGAAAACTAATTAAAAAAAAGAAAAACAAATATCAAGTTTTTGAAACACTCATCGGCGAAACCTAATTAAAAAAATGAAAATCAAGTTTTCAGAACACTCATCGGCGAAAACTGATTAAAAAAGAAAAATACTTATCAAGTTTTCGAAACACTCATCGACGTAAACTAATTAAATAAAGAAAAATGAACATTACGTTTTCGAAACACTCAACGGCCAAAACTAATTAAGAAAAAGAAAAATGAATATCAAGTTTTCGAACCAGTCATTAGCGAAAACTTACTAAAAAAAGAAAAATGAATATCAAGTTTTTGAAACACTCATCGACGAAAACTGATGAAAAATATAAAAATGAATATTAAGTTTTCGAAACACTCATCGGCTAAAAATGATTAAAAAAGGATAAATGAATATTAAGTTTTCAAAAATACTCATCGATGAAAACTAATTAAATAAAGAAAAATGAATATAAGGTTTTTGAAACACTCATCGGCGAAAACTGATTATGAAAAAGAAAAATGAATATCAAGTTTTCGAAACACTCATCGGCGAAAACTGATTAAAAAAAATGAAAATCAAGTTTTCAAAACACTTATCGACGAAAATTGATTAAAAAAACAAAAATGAATATCTAGTTTTCGAAACACTCATCGGCAAAAACTGATTAAAAAAAGAAAAATGAATATTAAGTTTTCGAAACACTCATCGGCAAAAACCAATTAAAAAAAGAAAAATAAATATTAAGTTTTCGAAACTCTCATCGGCGAAAACTGATTAAAAAAAAGAAAATTGAATATCAAGTTTTCAGAACACTCATCGGCGAAAATTGATTAAAAAAAGAAAAATGAATATGAAGTTTTGGAAAACACTCATCGGCCAAAACTGATTAAAAAAAGAAAAATAAATATCAAGTTTTTGAAACACTCATCGGCAAAAACTGATTAAAAAAAGAAAAAAGAATATTAAGTTTTCGAAACACTAATAAGCGAAAACTTACTAAAAAAGGAAAAATGAATGTCCATTTTTCAAAACACTAATCGACCAAAACTGATTAAAAAAATAAAAATGAATATAAAGTTTTCGAAACTCTCATCGGCGAAAACTGATTAAAAAAGGAAAATGAATTTTAAGTTTTCGAAAAACTCATCAGTGAAAACTAATTAAAAAAGGAAAATAAATATCAAGTTTTCGAAACACTCATCGGCGAAAATTGATTAAAAAAGAAAAATGAATATCAATTTTTCGAAACAATCATCGGTGGAAACTAATTAAATAAAGAAAAATGAATATCATGTTTTCGAATCACTCATCAGTGAAAACTAATTAAATAAAGAAAAATGAATTTCACGTTTTCGAAACACTCATCGGCGAAAACTGATTAAGAAAAAGAAAAATGAATATCAAGTTTTCGAAACACTCATCGGGGAAAACTATTTAAAAAAAAGAAAAATGAATATTGCGTTTTCAAAACACTCAACGGCAAAAACTGATTAAAAAATGAAAAATTACTATCAAGTTTTCGAAACACTTATCGGTGAAAACTGATTAAAAAAAGAAAAACAAATATCAAGTTTTTGAAACACTCATCGACGAAACCTGATTAAAAAAAATGAATATCAAGTTTTCAAAACACTCATCGGCAAAAACTGATTAAAAAAAAATAATTATCAAGTCGAAAACACTCATCGGCAAAAACTGATTAAAAAAAGAAAAATAAATATCAAGTTTTCGAAACACTCATCGGCAAAAACTAATTAAAAAAAGAAAAATGAATATCAAGTTTTCGACACACTCATTAGCGAAAACTTACTAAAAAAAGAAAAATGAATATCAAGTTTTCAAAACACTCTGTAATACCCGGGAAATTTTTTTTCGAAGTTTTAAATGAAATGAAAGGGAAAGAAAAGAAGTTGAAAATAATTTTTGGATTTAATTCAGGACCTAAGGAATTGGAAACCTGAATTAAATGGGGAAAAGATAGTAGGGAATATTTTTGGAAATTTAATTTGGGATATAAGAGGAAATGAAAATTTTAATTGGAAAGAGGAGGATTTAATTGGGGATATTTTCCACCTAATCTTTATTATAATAATTATTGTAGTTATTATTATTTAGTTATTTAATTAATTATTTTATTTATTTATTTATTTAAAAAAAAGGTAGGGTGCGTGAGAAAAGGTGGTAGGAAAAAAAAGGAATAAGAGAAAAGGAGGAGGAAGGTAGCCACACAAAAGAAGAGAAAAAGAAAGAAAGAAAGAGAGAGAAAGAAGAGAGAGAAGGAGGAGTGGAGTGAGGAAGGAGAAGAAGGAAAAGAGGTTGGGGTTCGCCGGAAAAGTGACCGGAGAGAGCTAGCCGACGCTGGAGAAGTCACCGAAGCTCGGGTACGACGTCTCCTACACCTTCCACCAATCGGATCAAAGGTTGGTAACCCCAATTTCATTCGAAAACCCCAAATTTCTTCATTTTAGGGATTTCTTCAATCCACCTTTGATTGGGTTGTTTCGAGGGTAGCTTGAGACCTAGGAAGTGTTCTTGAACACTTAGTTGGGGTAATAATCGAGGCTATACCCTCGGGTTTAGCCAAATTCGAATTTGAAAGGGTTTGGGGATTGAAATTCTAAATATTCCCAATTTGGGGATTCGTTGATAAATTTGGAATCGGGCTTGGATTTGAGTAGTTAGGGTTGGATTTATGTCGTTGGATTGTAGGGGAACAAAACCCATGAGCTGCGGAGTCGACGCTGGGGTCGAAAGGGGGCCGGAACGGGCCCAAACCGGCCCACAGCACCGCAAACAAATTGCCGTGCTGCGAACCGACGGTATAGCGCCATTTCTCTGGTTCATCAAAAGTTGCTGGGCAGCAGCTTGGCGCTATAGCGCCAGAAACGGCGTAATAGCGCTGGGCCCCTGTCCAACATGCTCAAAAGTCATTTTTTTTGCCAATCCGGGGCGTCCGAACCTCCTATTTTCAAACATCTTAGAACACCCCCAACCATGTTTTTAAGGATCAAAACCATTTCAAATGCCTTCTTGTCCCTTAAGAATAGCAACTTACGAAAAAAGCTAAGCTCAAGTTCTTGAATTTCTAAATTCCTTCGACACAAACCTTAGGAAACCTTAAGTAGGATAGCTTATACACACGTTGACGTTTAGTAACTCATTTCCAAGGCCCCAAAAGTAACTCAAGGAGAGCGATAGCGGTACGAAACCAAGTGCGAGGCACTTGAGACTCTCATAGAAGAGAGGGAAGACGGATAAGACCAAGGACTCGGTTCTTGGCAACGTCTAGATGCATTTTAGGCATGAGCATGTAGTATGCATATGAATTGCGTATAGATGAGATGTTAACCACTTGAATGCATTCGTTAGGAAACCACGACTCGTCCGGAGCGGGAGTTACTCCAGGACAAGCGCAAGGAAGCCGTCCAGGTGAGGGGTTTCCCATCCTTGCCCTACAGGGTTGATTGAGGATGTGGATATGTGGTTTGCCTACTTACCTATTTGTAAGAATTATTTAGTGGTTAACATGCTATTGTTGTTCCTAAACTATTATATATGAAAGTATCTGTATATGTGTGTTTGACTACAGGTAAAGAGGTACTGGATGCTATCCATGTGGTGACATGAGATACGCCGAACAGTACAAGCAAGGGGGTAAGTTGTTGATTGAGTCCAATGTTTGGTTTACCATATTAATTAGAAACTCACCTAAGAAATCATAAAGAAAGTGTTGCTAGCGTCGACGTTTTATGGTAATTGAACTTAGGAAAGACCTTAGAGCTAGGTTATGATCTAAACTAAGGGTTTGGGAACAATATGAGGATTAATACGATCTCTTAATTGATTAGTGAGTCATAGGGATGTCCACACTACCTAGGTAAAGTCAGTTTAGGATAGTAATGGGTAGATAGAGTCAGGATCCCAGCTGAAAGCTTGGGAAGAGAAACAAGTTAAAATAATTGCCCGTTGAGGCCATTGCCCTAGCCTGGCACTAGGGTCAGTTAAAGAGTAATAGATTTGCCCGTTGAGGCCATTGCCCTAGCCTGGTACTAGGGTCAGTAAAAGACTAAAAGATTTTCCCGTTAAGGCCATTGCCCTAGCCTGGCACTAGGGTCAGTTAAAGATTAAGAGAAATTGCCCGTTGAGGCCATTGCCCTAGCCTGGCACTAGGGTCAGTTGATTGATTTATAGTTTTCATATGATATGTTAATTATGATTGTTTGATTATGAGAAGCATGATAGAAAAGCATGATCCGTAGGTTTATCTTTGATTTTAATGTTATATTAATATTGCCTGATCGTAATATAACATTTGATAAACTGGACTTTCATGCGCATGTGATTGTGGGTGTTTCACCTTCCCCAGCTGTAGTGGTACTCGCCACTACGTCGAGGATGGGAAGCTTCTCACTGAGTCTGTTTGACTCACTCCCTCTGCTTCAATGTTTCAAATACAGGGATCGGGCAGGCATCGACGTCCGGGCAGTGATACGGACATCAGACCATCCTTATGCACTTGTTCGCGTGGGTGGACACCTTTTGGTTATTTTGATTTCACTTGTTGTATATATTTTAAAGTTGTAAGAGTTGTATACATACATTTACAACTTTTGATATGTAGTTGCTCTAGAATTGTCGGCTTCACATGTACTTAAAGACGGGGTCCAGTTTAGGGAAGACTAGGATATATGTTTGAGTATATAAACTTCTGCATGTGAATAGGATAGATCGTACGCATTGAGGCGTATGGTAAATATGATATGGATATATATTATGTGTGCTTGCTGCATGTGAATAGGATAGATCGTACGTATTGAGACGTACGGTCAATATGATATTAATATTTACATTATGAGTTCTGATAAATATATCTATACACTGGATTGAGCTGAAGCGGTATGGAGCGAACCGCGGATTGCAGGTTAATTAGGCCACCAGTGAGGCGTGGCCACTAGTATAGCAGGGTAGTTATAGTCATGTTTACAGGATAAGGCTTACGGGTTTAGAGATAAAAATCTATTCCCGTGCCGGTCACGTACTCCCGATTTGGGGTGTTGACAAACTTGGTATCAGAGCCAAGTTTTTCTTTAAGTCAAGTGAAGCCATTGGTATAACCAGGTGTCGGTTTAAGCTTCGTTGTGAAACCCGGGCACAACGTTGCATTAAACAGGCACTTGTGGGAGTACCCATGATAATTTGAGTAAGCCTTTCTTTCATTCCTTCTTAATCTATGATAGATTATGCAAATGCTTATCAAGTGACATTTTTGTGCAGTACAGGGATGCCACCGACTACTAGGAAGGCAAGGAGGGGCGGTAGAGTCCCTGCACGTACTGATGAGGAATCCGTTCGGGAGGAGAGAATGCCTCCCAGGGTTCGAGCTAGAGGCCGTGCTCGCGGTCGTGGTAGGACACAAGAAAGAGGAGTGCATAGGCAACAAACCCCATAGCCACAGGTTGAGACGGGTGCTCCGTCAGTGGCTGAGTTGCTGATTACGAGATTTCAGGAGTTGAGAGCTGAAATGACCCGCCAAATTCAACAAGAAGTCCGCCGTTTAGTTATCGACGAGGAAGAAGAGCAAGTGATATCGGCTGAACAGGAAACTGAAATGGTTGAGGAAAGAGAGGAAGAATCAAGAAGGGAATGGCAACAAAGGGGCGTGCCCCAGGGATCGAGGGGAGTTCCGAGAGAATTGCCGATTACTAAATTCCTGAAGCTGAATCCGCCTACCTTTTGCGGAACTGAAACCAAGGAGGACCCTCAACATTTCCTCCGTGATATAATCATAATTGGGCAGTTACTGAGGTGTCCAGGAGGAGAGATGGTGGAACATGCCTCGTTTCATTTAAGAGGCGCTGCACGGGTTTGGTTTGAATCAGTACAGAAGAGGTATGCAAGGAGAGTTGCTCCTATGACTTGGGAAGATTTTCAGAGGGAATTCCTGGGTCGGTTTCTATCTAAAGGAATGAGGTATGCCAAGCGTCAAAAGTTTGAAGATTTGTGGATGACGCCGAATATGTCAGTGACTGAGTTTGAGCTGCAGTTCACGGAGCCAGCTCAATATGCTCCAGAATTGGTTCCCGATGAGAGGGAGTTGATTAAGAGGTTTATCCACAGGTTGGTAGAGCCATTTTTCGTAGTACTACTGTCGCAATGTGGTCAGTTTGAAACTCTAGCACAGGCTGCTGATTGTGCCAGGGTAATTGAAAATAGAAGGAAGTTTGGGACATCGGCGAATCCCAAGAACAAGTTACTGACAGGTAGTGATGGACAGGGATGGAAGAAGAAGCAAAAGACAGCTGGTAATTCTGGTATAGTTCCAAATTATGCAGGGCAAGTTGGTGGGCAGTCTGCTATTACCACCACAAGTTCTGGGAGGAGTAACACACAAGGTGGGCAGAGGTTCCAAGGCAGTAGTCAGGGCGGTAGCCAGAGACCACAGTGTGGAACATGTGGAAGATTTCATTTTTGAGAGTGAAAAGTTATGAAGGGAGGTTGTTACAACTGTGGTCAGTTCGGGCATATGGCTAAGGAATGTCCACAGAGGAAGAGCAATACGAGTGTCAAGAGCAATCCTACTCCGGGTAGTACTCCAATTGCAGCCCCACCAGTTAGAATTGTACCACCCCAAGTCAACACTTCGGGAGCGGGCAGAGGTTAAAGAGCAAGAGTAGGAGGTAGAGGACCAGGTACACCAGGGGGAGGACAGGCACGGGTGTTTGCTTTGTCTCGACAGGATGCACATGCCTCAAATGCAGTAGTGACAGGTACACTTTCAGTATGCTCTCTCCAGGCTCTTGTATTATTTGATTCTGGTTCAACCCATTCCTACATCTCACATGCATTTGCATGGAAATTTAAGAAAAGCCCAACTAGGTTGAAGGAGACAGAAATGGTCTCTACTCCGATGGGTGAATCAATACAAGTCAAGTATGTCTATGAATCGTGTATGGTTGTGGTCGAGGGTCATGAAACATTTGTGGACCTACGACTACTCTATATGGTTGACTTGGATGACATTCTAGGTATGGATTGGTTGGCATCATGTCATGCGGTAGTTGACTGCAGGGCGAAGTGTTTGAAATTCAATATGCCGAATGAAGAGCCATTCGTGGTGCGGGGTGATGGTGTTGCACCATATCCGAGTCTAATCTCAGCAATGAAAGCTTCCAAGCTACTCGAGAAAGGGTGTAAAGGATATCTAGCTTTTGTGAGGGATACTACGAAAGAAGTACTTCCTGCGAATCAGGTACCGGTGGTTCGGGAGTTTCTTGATGTATTTCCTGACGACTTACCTGGTTTGCCGCCTGGTCGAGAGATTGAATTTGAGATCGAGCTTTTACCAGGTACTCAGCCGATTTCCACACCACCTTACAGAATGGCTCCGAAGGAGTTGAAGGAGCTACACACGCAGTTACAGGAGTTACTTGATAAGGGTTTTATCAGACCCAGTTTTTCACCTTGGGGTGCACCAGTTCTATTCGTGAAGAAGAAGGATGGAACTTTAAGATTGTGTATCGATTACCAAAAGTTAAATAAGGTAACGGTCCGCAATCAATATCCACTTCCAAGAATCGATGATCTGTTTGATCAGTTGCAGGGTGCTAAGAGGTTTTCAAAGATCGATCTGCGATCAGGGTATCATCAGTTGAAGATTAGAAAAGAAGATGTGCCCAAGACTGCTTTTCGAACCCGATACGGCCATTATGAGTTTCTAGTCATGTCGTTCGGGCTAACTAATGCACCACCAGCTTTTATGGACATGATGAATCGGGTTTTCAAGCCATTTCTAGACCGGTTTGTCATTGTATTTATTGATGACATTCTAGTCTATTCCAAGAATGCTGAGGAGCATGCAAAACATTTGAGAATAGCATTACAGAAGCTAAGGGAAGAGAAATTGTATGCTAAGTTTTCGAAATACGAGTTTTGGCTTGATAGAGTTGCATTCCTCGGTCACGTGGTATCATCAGAAGGATTCCATGTTGACCCGAGTAAAGTAGAAGCAGTGAAGAATTGGTCCCAGCCTACCTCAGTCACGGAGATTCGCAATTTTCTAGGTTTGGCTGGATATTATAGAAGGTTTGAGCAGGACTTTTCGAAGGTTGCTGCACCTCTTACAAAGTTAACTCAGAAAGGGGTGAAATTCGTGTGGGATAACAAGTGTGAAGAGAGTTTTCAAAAACTAAAGGAATGTCTCACCACAGCACCTGTGTTGGCTCTTCCTGAAGGCACCGGGGGATATGTAGTTTACTGTGATGCTTCACGAGTTGGGTTAGGGTGTGTTCTTATGCAACATGGCAAGGTGATTACTTATGCGTCTAGGCAACTCCGGAAGCACGAAAAGAACTACCCAACTCACGATCTTGAAATGGCAGCGGTGGTATTTACCTTGAAGATTTGGAGGCACTACCTTTATGGCGAAACATGTGAGGTATATACAGACCACAAGAGCCTCAAGTACATTTTCGAGCAGAAAGATCTAAATCTGAGACAACGCAGGTGGATGGAATTGTTGAAAGACTATGACTGCACGATCTTGTACCATCCTGGTAAGGCGAATGTGGTGGCAGACGCTCTGAGCCGAAAGTCAATGGGTAGCTTAGCCCATATCTGTGAAGTACGAAGGCCGTTAATTCGGAAAATACATGAGCTGGAACAATCTGGAACTCAGTTTGAAATTGGAAATTCCGACTTGTTTCGAGCCCACATCCAAGCTAAGTCAGCTCTAATCGAAGAGGTTAAAACCAAACAAGAGCAAGACGCCGACCTCAAACATATCAAAGATACAGTGGTTAAGGGGGAGAAAGACGACGTCCGATTCTCCATAGATGACAATGGCATACTCTGGTTGGAGGGACGATTGTGTGTACCTATGGTGGATGGTTTGAAAGAAAGAATCCTTAATGAGGCACACAAGACAGCGTACACAATCCATCCGAGTAGTAATAAGATGTATCAGGATCTGAAAGAATTATACTGGTGGAATGGTATGAAGAAGGACGTGGCAAACTACGTGTCTAGATGTCTAGTGTGTCAGCAGGTTAAGGCTGAACACCAAAAGCCCGCCGGAACACTTCAACAGATAGAAATTCCTGAATGGAAGTGGGAGAGAATTACTACGGATTTTGTGACAGGATTGCCGCGAACACAGAGAGGATTCGACTCAGTTTGGGTAATTGTTGATCGGATGACCAAGTTCCCCCATTTCCTGCCAGTTAAGACCACTTACGGAGTGGGTCAGTATGCCCAGTTGTACCTATCAGAGATAGTGAGGTTGCATGGAGTGCCGGTGTCGATTATCTCTGACAGGGGGCCACAGTTTACCTCTCGATTCCGGAGAGCATTGCGGGAGGCATTGGAGACAAGGGTTGATCTGAGTACAGCATTTCATCCCCAAACAGACGGGCAATCTGAGAGGACTATTCAGATTTTAGAGGACATGCTTAGAGCATGTGTTATGGATTTCGGCGGAGGGTGGGAGAAATACCTGCCGTTAGCGGAGTTTTCCTATAACAACAGTTACCAATCCAGTATTCAGATGGAACCCTTCGAGGCCTTGTACGGTCGGAAGTGCATATCCCCGATTAGATGGTTCGAGGTCGGGGAGGCCAAGTTAGTTGGTCCAGAACTTGTTCAGGATGCTTTGGACAAGATAAAGTCCATTAGAGAAAGGCTTGCCACGGCTCGGAGTAGGCAGAAGTCGTATGCTGACAACCGGAGAAGAGAGTTAGAGTTTGCTGTGGGTGAGCAGGTGTTCTTAAAAATTTCACCGATGAAGGGCGTGATGAGATTTGGCAAGAAAGGCATGCTAAGTCCGAGATACATCGGACCGTTTGAGATTCTAGAGCGCGTGGGAAAAGTTGCCTACCGTCTAGAATTGCCAACGGAGTTGGAAGGAGTTCATCCGGTGTTTCACGTGTCTATGCTTCGCAAGTACCTGCCAGATCCCTCTCATGTAATCCAACCCCAGGAAGTACAACTAGCTGAGAGTCTAACTTATGAGGAGATGCTAGTGGAAATCCTAGATCGCCAGTTAAAGAAGATGAGATCAAAGGAGATACCCTTGGTGAAAGTCTTGTGGCGAAACCATTCGGTTGAGGAAGCAACGTGGGAAGTTGAGGCGGAGATGCGCAGGACACATCCTCACCTATTTCAAGACTAAGGTTAGTATGTTAATTGAAATTCAGGGACCGAATTTCTTAAGGGGGAAGATTGTAATACCCGGGAAATTTTTTTTCGAAGTTTAAAATGAAATGAAAGGGAAAGAAAAGAAGTAGAAAATAATTTTTGGATTTAATTCAGGACCTAAGGAATTGGAAACCTGAATTAAATGGGGAAAAGAGAGTAGGGAATATTTTTGGGAATTTAATTTGGGATATAAGAGGAAATGAAAATTTTAATTGGAAAGAGGAGGATTTAATTGGGGATATTTTACACCTAATCTTTATTATAATAATTATTGTTGTTATTATTATTTAGTTATTTAATTAATTATTTTATTTATTATTATTTTTTAAAACAAAAGGGTGGGGTGCGTGAGAAAAGGTGGTAGGAAAAAAAAAGGAATAAGAGAAAAGGAGGAGGAAGGTAGCCACACAAAAGAAGAGAAAAAGAAAGAAAGAAAGAAAGAAAGAGAGAGAAGGAGGAGTGGAGTGAGGAAGGAGAAGAGGTTGGGGTTCGCCGGAAAAGTGACCGGGGAGAGCTAGCCGACGCCGGAGAAGTCACTGGAGCTCGGGTACGACATCTCCTACACCTTCCACCAATCGGATCAAAGGTTGGTAACCCCAATTTCATTCAAAAACCCCAAATTTCTTCATTTTAGGGATTTCTTCAATCCACCTTCGATTGGGTTGTTTCGAGGGTACCTTAAGACCTACACAGTGTTCTTGAACACTTAGTTGGGGTAATAATCGAGGCTATACCCTCGGGTTTAGCCAAATTCGAATCTGAAAGGGTTTGGGGTTTGAAATTCTAAATATTCCCAATTTGGGGATTCGTTGATAAATTTGGAATCGGGCTTGGATTTGAGTAGTTAGGGTTGGATTTATGTCGTTGGATTGTAGGGGAACAAAACCCATGAGGTGCGGAGTCGAAGCCGTGGTCGACAGGGGGCCGGAATGGGCCCAAACCGGCCCACAGCACAGCAAACGAATTGTTGTGCTGCGAACTGGCGCTATAGCGCCATTTCTCTGGTTCAACAAAAGCTGCTGGGCAGCAGCTTGGCGCTATAGCGCCAGAAACGACGCTATAGCGCCAGAAACCGCGCTATAGCGCCGGGCCCCTGTCCAACATGCTCAAAAGTCATTTTTTTGCCAATCCGGGCCGTCCAAACCTCCTATTTTCAATCCGAAACATCTTAGAACACCCCCAACCATGTTTTTAAGGATCAAAACCATTTCAAATGCCTTCATGTCCCTCAAGAATAGCAACTTACGGAACAAGCTAAGCTCAACTTCTTGAATTTCTAAATTCCTTCTACACAAACCTTAGGAAACCTTAAGTAGGATAGCTTAGACACACGTTGAGGTTTAGTAACTCATTTCCAAGGCCCCAAAAGTAACTCAAGGAGAGCGATAGCGGTACGAAACCAAGTGCGAGGCACTTGAGACTCTCATAGAAGAGAGGGAAGACGGATAAGACCAATGACTCGGTTCTTGGCAACGTCTAGATGCATTTTAGGCATGAGCATGTAGTATGCATATGAATTGCGTATAGATGAGATGTTAACCACTTGAATGCATTCGTTAGGAAACCACGACTCGTCCGGAGCGGGAGTTACTCCAGGACAAGCGCAAGGAAGCCGTCCAGGTGAGGGGTTTCCCATCCTTGCCCTACAGGGTTGATTGAGGATGTGGATATGTGGTTTGCCTACTTGCCTATTTGTAAGAATTATTTAGTGGTTAACATGCTATTGTTGTTCCTAAACTATTATATATGAAAGTATCTGTATATGTGTGTTTGACTACAGGTAAAGAGGTACTGGAGGCTATCCATGTGGTGACATGAGATACGCCGAACAGTACAAGCAAGGGGGTAAGTTGTTGATTGAGTCCAATGTTTGGTTTACCATATTAATTAGAAACTCACCTAAGAAATCATAAAGAAAGTGTTGCTAGCGTCGACGTTTTATGGTAATTGAACTTAGGAAAGACCTTAGAGCTAGGTTATGATCTAAACTAAGGGTTTGGGAACAATATGAGGATTAATACGATCTCTTAATTGATTAGTGAGTCATAGGGATGTCCACACTACCTAGGTAAAGTCAGTTTAGGATAGTAATGGGTAGATAGAGTCAGGATCCCAGCTGGAAGCTTGGGAAGAGAAACAAGTTAAAATAATTGCCCGTTGAGGCCATTGCCCTAGCTTGGCACTAGGGTCAGTTAAAGAGTAATAGATTTGCCCGTTGAGGCCATTGCCCTAGCCTGGTACCAGGGTCAGTAAAAGACTAAAAGATTTGCCCGTTGAGGCCATTGCCCTAGCCTGGCACTAGGGTCAGTTAAAGATTAAGAGAAATTGCCCGTTGAGGCCATTGCCCTAGCCTGGCACTAGGGTCAGTTGATTGATTTACAGTTTTCATATGATATGTTAATAATGATTGTTTGATTATGAGAACCATGATAGAAAAGCATGATCCGTAGGTTTATCTTTGATTTTAATGTTATATTAATATTGCCTGATCGTAATATAACATTTGATAAACTGGACTTTCATGCGCATGTGATTGTGGGTGTCTCCCCTTCCCCAGCTGTAGTGGTACCCGCCGCTACGCCGAGGATGGGAAGCTTCTCACTGAGTCTGTTTGACTCACTCCCTCTGCTTCAATGTTTCAAATATAGGGATCGGGCAGGCATCGACGTCCGGGCAGTGATACGGACATCAGACCATCCTTATGCACTTGTTCGCGTGGGTGGACACCTTTTGGTTATTTTGATTTCACTTGTTGTATATATTTTAAAGTTGTAAGAGTTGTATACATACATTTACAGCTTTTGATATGTACTTGCTCTAGAATTGTCGGTTTCACATGTACTTAAAGACAGGGTCCAGTTTGGGGAAGACTAGGATATATGTTTGAGTATATAAACTTCTGCATGTGAATAGGATAGATCGTACGCATTGAGGCGTACGGTCAATATGATATGGATATATATTATGTGTGCTTGCTGCATGTGAATAGGATAGATCGTACGTATTGAGACGTACGGTCAATATGATATTAATATTTACATTATGAGTGCTGATAAATATATCTATACACTGGATTGAGCTGAAGCGGTATTGAGCGAACCGCGGATTGCAGGTTAATTAGGCCACCAGTGAGGCGTGGCCAATAGTATGATATATATATTGATTGTATAGCAGGGTAGTTATAGTCATGTTTACAGGATAAGGCTTACGGGTTTAGAGATAAAAATCTATTCCCGTGCCGGTCACGTACTCCCGATTTGGGGTCGTGACACACTCATCGGCTAAAAATGATTAAAAAAGAAAATTGAATATCAAGTGTTCGAAAATACTCATCGATGAAAACTAATTAAATAATGAAAAATGAATATCACGTTTTTGAAACACTTATCGGCGAAAACTGATTATGAAAAAGAACGGCGAAAGCTGATTAAAAAAAGAAAAATGAATATCAAGTTTTTGAAAACACTCCTCGGCTAAAACTGATTAAAAAAACAAAAATGAATATCAAGTTTTCAAAACACTCATCGGCAAAAACTGATTAAAAAAATGAAAAATGAATATTAAGTTTTCGAAACACTAATAAGAGAAAACTTACTAAAAAAAGAAAAATGAATATCTAGTTTTCGAAAGACTAATCAACCAAAACTGATTAAAAAAATAAAAATGAATATCAAGTTTTCAGAACACTCATCGGCGAAAATTGATTAAAAAAATGAATATAAAGTTTTCGAAAACACTCATCGGCTAAAACTGATTAAAAAAAGAAAAATAAATATCAAGTTTTCGAAACACTCATCGACAAAAACTGATTAAAAAAAGAAAAATGAATATTAAGTTTTCGAAACACTAATAAGAGAAAACTTACTAAAAAAAGAAAAATGAATATCTAGTTTTCGAAAGACTAATCGACCAAAACTGATTAAAAAAATAAAAATGAATATCAAGTTTTCGAAACACTCATTGGCAAAAACTAATTAAAAAAAAAATGAATATCAAGTTTTTGAAACACTCATTAGCGAAAACTTACGACAAAGAGAAAAATGAATATCAAGTTTTCGAAAAACTCATCGGCAAAAACTGATTAAAAAAAAGAAAAATAAATATTAAGTTTTCGAAACACTCATCGGTGAAAACTGATTAAAAAAAAGAAAAATGAATATCAAGTTTTCGGAACACTCATCGGCGAAAATTTATTAGAAAAAGAAAAATGAATATCAAGTTTTAATTTCGAAAACACTCGTCGGCAAAAACTAATTAAAAAAAAGAGAAATAAATATTAATTTTCGAAACACTCATCGGCGAAAACCGAATAAAAAAAGAAAAATAGATATCAAGTTTTCAGAACACTAATCGGCGAAAATTGATTAAAAAAAGAAAAATGAATATCATGCTTTGAAAAACACTCATCGGCTAAAACTGATTAAAAAAAGAAAAATGAATATCAAGTTTTCGAAACACTCATCAGCGAAAACTTACTAAAAAAAGAAAAATGAATATCCAGTTTTCGAAACACTATTCGACCAAAATTGATTAAAAAAATTAAAATGAATATAAATTTTTGAAACACTCATCGGCGAAAACTGATTGAAAAAGGAAAATGAATATCAAGTTTTCGAAACACTCATCGGCGAAAACTGATTTAAAAAAGAAAAATGAATATCAAGTTTTCGAAACACTCATCTACGAAAACTGGTTAAAGAAAATAAAAATGAATATCAAGTTTTCGAAACACTTATCGGCGAAAATTGATGAAAAAAAGAAAATAAATATCAAGTTTTTGAAACACTCATCGGTGAAAAACTAATTAAATAAAGAAAAATGAATATCAAGTTTTCGAAACACTCATCGGTGAAAAACTAATTAAATAAAGTAAAATGAATATGACGTTTTCGAAATGCTCATCGGCTAAAACTGATTAAGAAAAAGAAAAATGAATATCATGTTTTCGAAACACTCGTCGGGGAAAACTATTTAAAAAAGAAAAAGAAAAATGAATATTACGTTTTCGAAACACTCATCGATGAAAACTAATTAAATAAAGAAAAATGAATATCACGTTTTCGAAACACTCATCGGCGAAAACTGATTAAGAAAAAGAAAAATGAATATCAAGTTTTCAGAACACTCATCGGCGAAAATTGATTAAAAAAAGAAAAATGAATATCAAGTTTTTGAAAACACTCATCGGCTAAAACTGATTAAAAAATGAAAAATGAATATCAAGTTTTCGAAACACTCATCGGCAAAAACTGATTTAAAAAAGAAAAATGAATATCACGTTTTCGAAACACTCATCAGCGAAAACTGACTTAGAAAAAGAAAAATGAATATCATGTTTTCGAAACACTCATCGGAGAAAACTAATTAATTAATAAAGAAAAATGAATATCACGTTTTCGAAACACTTATCGGCGAAAACTGATTAAGAAAAAGAAACATGAATATCAAGTTTTCGAAACACTCATCGGGGAAAACTATTTAAAAAAAAAGAAAAATGAATATCAAGTTTTCGAAACGCTAATCGGGGAAAACTATTTAAAAAAAAAAGAAAAATGAATATCAAGTTTTCGAAACACTCTTCAGCGAAAACTATTTAAAAAAAAAAGAAAAATGAATATTACATTTTCAAAACACTTATCGGCGAAAACTGATTAAAAAAAGAAAATTGAATATCAAGTTTTCAGAACACTCATCGGCGAAAACTGATTAAAAAAGAAAAATGAACATCAAGTTTTCGAAACAGTCATCGGCGAAAACTATTTAAAAAAAATAAAAATGAATATTACGTTTTCGAAACACTCAACGGCGATAACTGATTAAAAAATAAAAAATTACTATCAAGTTTTCGAAACACTTATCGTCGAAATGTAATACCCCGAAAAATTTTGAGGATTAAAGAATGATTTATTTAAAATTTCGAGGATTAAAGAATGATTTATTTCGGGGCTAGGAATTAAAACTTTTAAAAAGAATATAGAAAAAAATGTGAAAGTTAAAAGAAACTGGAAAGGAAATTTTTTTTTTTCAAAGATTGTAATAACCGAGAAAATTTTTCAAAGTTTAAAAATTAAAATAAAAGGGACGGAAAAGAAGTAGAAAATAATTTTTGGGATTTAATTCTGGACCTAAGAAATTGGAAACCTGAATTAAATAGGAGAAGAGGGATTAAATTAAAAATACAAATATGTTATTATTTATTTAATTATTAATTAATTTATTTTTAATGATATTTATTTATTTATTATTTTATTATTTAATTATTAATTATTTTATTTTAATTATATTTATTTATTTATTATAAATTTTTTATTATTTAAGGGGGGAAGACGTGGGTTTATTAAAAAGAAAGAAAAGAAAGAAGAAAGAAAAAAGAGAGAAGGGGGATGTGCGTGAGAAGAAAAGAGAGAGAGAAGACGAGAGATAGAGAGAGAGAGGAAGGAGTGGACGGAGGAGGGAGAAGGAGAAGGGGAACTTGCCGGAAAACTCGCCGGAGAGAGCCGTCCGATGTCGGCCACAACCACCGGAGCTCGACTCCAACATCTTCCACACCTCCCACCAATCGAATCAAGGTAGGATTTGGGGTTGAAATTATAATTATTTTCAAATTGGGGAAAATTGTTGATAATTAGGATTGAGCTTGGGTTTGAGTAAATATGTTTGGATTGATATTATTAAAATTATAATTAGGCTAAAGTACTATTTTGGTCCTCAATGTTTACATGAAGTTTAATGTTGGTCCTCAATGTTTCAAAAGTTTAATGTTGGTCCTCAAAATTTTTTTTTTGGTCGATTTTGGTCCTCAAACGTAACACCGTTAACTTTTTGCCGTTAAATGATGACGTGACATACTTATATGGCATACCCCCTCATCTACGTGTCATATTTTAATGACGTGGCATGACAGATCACTGCCACGTCACCCCAGATGATGATGATAATGATGATGACGAAGGAAAGAAGATGATGATGTGGCAATGTGGGTTGAGGTGGCAGTGATGTGTCATGCCACGTCATTAAAATATGACATGTAGGAGAGAGGGTGTGCCATATAAGCATGACACGTCATCATTTAACGGCAAAAAGTTAACGGTGTTACGTTCGAGGATCAAAATTGACCAAAAAAAAAAACTTTGATGACCAACATTAAACTTTTGAAACATTGAGGACCAACATTAAACTTCATGTAAACATTCAGGACCAAAATAGACCTTTAGCCATATAATTATTTCCAAATTAGGGAAAATTGTTGATAATTAGGATTGAGCTTGGATTTGAGTAAATAGGCTTGGATTGATATTATTGAAATTATAATTATTTCCAAATTAGGGAAAATTGTTGATAATTAGGATTGAGCTTGGATTTGAGTAAATAGGCTTGGATTGATATTATTGAAATTATATGGTTGGAATATTAGCTGAATAAGACCCGTGAAGAGCTAGCCCGAGGTTACTAAGGTTGAACCTTGACGTTAACGTGCCGGGTCCCTGCTCGGATTGCCCAAATACACTTTAAGGGTGACATTGAGTTTTAAATCTCCTCTCTTCAATGTTAAACATCATATAACACTCCTAAACATGTTTTTGAGGATTTAAATCACTCCAAGTACCTTCTTGTTTCTCAAGGATGGAAACTTGCGGAACAAATTAAGTCTAACTTCGTGAATTTCAATCTTATTCCTTCACAACCTTTAGGAAACCTTAAGTAAGATAAATTGAAGATATATTGAGGTTTAGAAACTACATTTCTTAGAACCCAAGTAGGATCACAAGTTGAATCAAAATGTTTAGACATTCCTAAATATTAGGATTCCTTCCAACCAAGCTAGATAAGCTTCCTTAAATGCGAATAAAAGTTAGATAGAGGTCTAATACACAAATCCAAATATGTGAAACACTCAAGTAGAGTGTTATATGTGAGTAAATCAAGTGTCCTAGGAAGGATACGCATACTTCGGGATAGAGAAGTCCGATAAGACCAAGAGCTTGACTCTGTGGCAACCATGGACTACACGTGAGAGTAATGGAGAGATAAATAACAAGTTAAGCTAAGTAATAATCTTAATGAAGTAAATGTTGTTCTTATAGGAACAATGCACGCAAAAGAGTGCAACAGGAACTCCGAGGAGACTAAAGTCACAGGAGAGGATTGCATGGAAGGTTGGCCAAGGTGAGGGTTCTTCCATCTCTGCTCCTAGGGTTGTATGCTTATGTGGATTAGATGAGTATGTATATTCTCTGCTTGTCTGATATGTGTTAGCTAGAGGCATAGAATGCTAAAAGAATAAAGGAACTAGAAAATAGGTTGTGCAAAGTAGCTTAGATAGGAAGACATAGGAGTAGAGACTAATTGTTTGCTATGATTGGTGTGTTACAAATCCAACTCTTTTCCACGACGGTGGTAAGAGTCCTCGTGCAGAAGGACTAAACTTTTATTTTGAAAACTCATCACGATGGTGTCTTAAATTATAATCATGCAAAGGGAGTTATTCGTGGGTTTCAGATTTGGTTATGCTAGCGATGTGAGACATCAACTAGAACAACGTCAGATGGAACTTGAGACCTCAGTTTTTATAATCACCATGACGATGGTCATTGCCCTATCCTGGCAATAGGGTCAGAAAGGTTTTATATTACTATGACGATAGCTTGAGGCTCAGGGAGTGCATCTGTACGGGTATATGAGTTATATCCTGTTAAGGATACTCGTCTATATTAATAAAGAGAAGAATTGTTGATCCTCCGGGAAAGATACAAAGAACCCTATTAATATGTGAGACCAAGATAAGAAGACACGGGAGGAACCTACGGGTGGACCGTGAGCCTGATCTTACAGAAGAGAAATCATCCTGTGGATTTGGTCCAGGGTGTGTCAGTGGCCATGCTTCAAGACGTCGTGCCGTGCCCACCATGTGGCCTGGTTGGGTAATGAACGAGTGGGCTCAAGCTATTGCCCCACAGCAAGGGGTCAGGACGTGCCACGTGGTGGCTAAGCGTAAGTTGTTTGATAGATAGAAGTTGTTTGTGTTTGGTTAACAGAATTGTCACGAGGTGACCAGTACCCAAGTGAATAGGTTAAGTATGTTTCGCCACTTGGTGGTCAGCAACCCGAGTGCACGGGTTCGAAGTGGGAAAGCCACGTAGTGGCTAGTAGATACCCCCGAGTTGGGTAGATTAAGTAGATGTATGCTATAGTCTCTGTGTGTAGGTACAACTTGTCTGTGTTTGCATATAATTGCTGATTGTGCAGTGTAGTGGTGACGTACAGGATTACATCACCACAATGTCTTGTTTGATTCAAACATGCTGAACATTAGAAGACCGGTAAGTAAAAGCCGACACTATATGTTTCATGTTACTTGCTGATTGATGACGTGGAACAAACTGCTGCATGCTTATATCTGTTAAATGCATGTGAGTGTTTGGGTGAAATTTCTGTTGTTGTGTGATCACCAAGAATGTATGCTAACTAACAGTAACTAGTTTTTTTCATGTGGTTGTGTATGACTCCCAAACCCAGCGCTATGGTACCCACCTTGCGCCGGGGATGGGAGAGTCCTCACTGAGTCGCGTGGTTAAGACTCACACCTCATTTTTACTACACAGAGACAAGTTAAGTACAGGTGGAAGAAGTCTCGGTGGAACAAGGGTTGAGCAACACTTTCCAAGACCCACAACTTGTTCATGTGGGTGAATAAAGTGTAATTGTAATTTAATTTACTTTATTGTTGTATCATAAAGTAAAGGGAAGACGTACCCAATTAGATTGTATAACTAAATCTAGAACTGTCAGCTTCACACACCTTAAAGATCATGTTTAGTTATACTGCGATACAGGGAAAATTTGTTTTCAAAATATATATATATATATACATATATCTGTTGCATGTGAATAGGATAAGCAGCATCTTCGGATGTGTAGCCAGTACACAGGTTATATATATTATGTGTGTTTTCCTATATCTATATCCTGAAGCGGCACTGGCCGTGGATTTGCTTGCCTAGGATAGGCCACCATTTCGGTGTAGCCATGGTATTATACTGCATGTGAATGTATTTTCAATAATAGATATTCTGTCAATCTGGTGATAAGGCTTACAGGCATAGGGATATCCCCTGTGTCTGTGCTGGTCACGGTTCTCTAAACGGGGGTCGTGACAAACTTGGTATCAGAGGCTGGTTGTTCTTTAAGGGTGTGAAGCTAACTAGTAGTCTCGGGTGTCAGTCGGGCTATCCATTACGAATCCGGACGTAACGGTAGTTCCGATGGGCACTTGTGAGGTTGCTCAGGATGTTGAGTCATAAATTCTTTCGAGTCATCGCTTGAGGCGTAGAATTTATATGTGAAATTCTATGCAAAGCATATCATTTGTACAATACACAAGTGCCGATTAGCACTAAGGCGGAATTTGGGGTGGCAGTGACCCCGGGAAGCTTAGGACGCCATAATAGGGAAAGGAGACATCCATGGAGGATGCTACCTAGACACAGACACATTTGGTTGAATTGTAGGCAGGAATGCGCTACAATTTGTGATTGTTTTGCAGGTGTTAAATGAGATGATGTGTCTGCTCTGTTAGCGGCGCATTGTGCGCTTTGGTATAGGCGCAAGTTGTTTGATTATAGTATGGAATGCAAGTAGAATAGAAATCTGCAGTGAATGGTAGTTTAGGCTAGGAGTGGTTTGTAAAGCGAAAGAAAAGACACGCTTGGCGTGTAGAAAAGAAAGTAAGCCCATGGGGCGATTGAAATGAAAAGTTTATAGACAAGAATAAACAGGGACATGAGGCATGAGACCGACAAGAGGAGGACCACGTGAATGAGTCACGACTGTGCGGTATGCTATGGCTGAAGAAAGTGAGTTGTCCTTCCTAGAAAATAAACAGAAAAGTGGTGGTGTATGCCACAGTATAGAAGTAGAAGTCTACGGACTAGAAAATCAAGATACGGTATATGGAAGGGCAAAGTGGTCGAACCATATGCCGTAGAGATAGATGTTATGAGGTATAAGCATATGTAAACGTGTAGAGCGTAACCATATGCCGAGCAGGAAACAGAGTAAATGGTAAGGCACAGGGAAGGAGCCTAGTCCAACCCTGCGCTCGATCCATGAACTGCTAGTTCCTTAAGTAAACAAGGGAGAAAAGAAGGGATTAAGCCCAACCAAACTCTCTTGGGTTGCTTAAGGAAGAGCATAAAGAATAGGATATTGATCACATGAGAACTTTTTGTAAATTTTTTTTTGTCTTTCCGGATGAGAGATTCTGAAAGACCCTCAAACTTTTCTTGAAAATACTAGGGATAACCATTGGAAGGCAAATTTTTCACGAAAACTCTTTCTCAATTTGTGTCCTTCCAATTGGTTAAACCCTAACCATTTACGAAAACCTTAGGCGTCATTTTCTAAGAAATAAACTTGAATTAATTTTTAAAACCGTAGGGTGCCTAAGAAAACTAACTCATGTGACCAATACCCTACTAAACAATAGTCCTTTTACAGGTAAGCTGTATAAGGATGGTAGATGTAGTTGAGAAATCACTCGCTTTGGGTGATTAAAGTTAAGTAAACATCGAAAAGCACTAGAGAGTGCTAAAGTGCCAAGGGAGTATACAGGTAAACCTAAAGGTCACCAATTAAGGGACCATAGGGTGATTATGGACCCGAAAGCATTAAACCGGGGCAAGTCTAAAAGTAGAAATGGGTGTAGACCTTCGGGTACCGTCCAGAGATAAGGAAAATGAGTGCTATTGCGATAGATAGCTCTCGAACGAGATAACGTAAGAGATAAACCCCAAAGGGACTCGTGGAGGCCCGAGGGGAGAGAAAGTAGACCGGGATAAGTAGTCCCTTAAGAGGGGAAGAGCGGAAGCCTATAAGACCCCATAGGATAAGAGTCAGGTAGGAGGTGGAGAACCAACTACTACCGTAATTGCGTGTGTAGTACACTGATTGTAGTGGACATAGCTAGGTGAGCTAGTTCCACATGTTGGTGAACCGTAAATTCGTTAGTCTGAAGCCCGTGTATGGGTGGAGACTGAGTGAACAAACCAAACACATAAATGACCATGTGGGTGCCATAAAAGGAAAATTAATCATAAGGACGGTTAATCGAGAAGGAGAATTTAGTGAGTAACAAGTATTGAGAAATACTCGAAGAAAGAGTACCACGTAGGTACGAAATGGAAAAGAAGAGAGTGAATATGGGAACAGAGTTGGGTAAGCATCTGGGGATGCGAGCCAAAATGATAAAACAGGTATGCTACAGTTGGGGGCGATTGGGACCCAACGGGTAACACACTTGTAAGAGGCGGTATATGTTCGAGAACATATGCCACACCGTAAGAAAGGAAAGAGTCTAACTGTGGGAGCAGATCCCGTTTGGTCATGGGGAGTAGAGCATGTCCGGAAAGGTTCATGCTGGAGTTAATGGATCAAGCATTCCAAGTAGGAATATAGGATTTAAGTGAGTTGAGGAGTCCAAGTGGGCCAAGTTGAGGTAAAAGCCAACGGAAATCCAATGAGTAGAGTTAGCATAGGATGTGCAACTCTAAGTGGACTAACCTGAGAATGGTATAGATCCACAGTCATTGTTGTGTTAAGCGAGGTCTTCGGATGAGAAGACCGAATTGAGCCTGAGGCAGAGTAATGAGTATGATGGTAAGAAGGAGACTAGTGAGTTTCCATCATAAACAGAAATGACTACAAGTAGTAGTCAGAGAAGAGTCTAAGTCAGTTAGACATAGGATGTCGATAAGGAGTAGCCCGAAGTGGTTATGGAAACCACTAAGGGTAAGTGTAGAAGTCCGGAAAGGAAAGGGAAACACGAGTCATAAATGCAAGACCCTTTACCGTTTGGTGGAGAAACGGTAAGTGTAATACATAGTTGTGCTAGTGCCATGACATTTAGCTTTGTTGGACACGAGTAGGGTAAACCGAGTCGGTAGTGAGTGTAACATCCTCGGAAGGGATGGGTACACTGATGGCACAAAGTATAAACACATACGTAGGGTGTATGCCGTGTAAGCAGTAAGTCTAGATGTAGAGTAGAGGGTGTAGTAAGATGTAAACGGACTTTTCTGGAGAAGCCATTTACAAAGAATGTATCGGGGGAATACCGACAGAAGGGTAGCTGCTTGGTAGTAGAGGATACTTAAGTATGGGGACTACGATGTAGGGGAGTACTTCGTCAGTCAGAGTTTATAGAAATGGAACTTTGTGTGCTATGCAAATAGCTAGTGTCTTGGTGTGTTCCAAGACGAATATAAGAAGTCACTACGAAGATAGCTAGTCGGACAAGCAGATTGAGTCAAGGTAAGCCTCACTAGAGAAGGCAATGGTTAACTCCTCGGAGAGCTAAATTGGAGCATGGCGTGTGGTACGTGTTAGATACTCTATTGCAAAATTAGTAGCATAAAGTGAATTGAAACTAGGAAAGTTGGGTATCCTCGGGGAAGGAAACGACGATAGATGGAGTCTATCGGTTAACACCTCGCGGAGGGGTAATTAACTACGAAACTAGGAATACAAATGATCACAGAAAGAAGATGTAGAGACTAGATAGAGACCTTGAGTCCCTAGGAAAAGAAAGATGAACTGTAGAGTAAAACGGTAAAACTTACACATTGAGGGAAACCATAGATGAAATTGAGCCAAGCGAGGGCAACAAGCCAACAACCCCACGAAGGAGATGAAATTCGGGGACCGAATTTCTTAAGCGAGGAAGAATTTAAAACCCCGAAAAATTTCGAGGATTAAAGAATGATTTATTTAAAATTTCAAGGATTAAAGAATGATTTATTTCGGGGCTAGGAATTAAAACTTTAAAAAGAATATAGAAAAAAAATGTGAAAGTTAAAAGAAACCGGAAAGGAAATTTTTTTTTCAAAGATTGTAATACCCGAGAAAATTTTTTGAAGTTTAAAAATTAAAATAAAAGGGAAAGAAAAGAAGTAGAAAATAATTTTTGGGATTTAATTCGGGACCTAAGAAATTGGAAACATGAATTAAATTGGAGAAAGGGATTAAATTAAAAATACAAATTTGTTATTATTTATTTAATTATTAATTAATTTATTTTTAATGATATTTATTTATTTATTTATTATTTAATTATTAATTATTTAATTTTAATTTTATTTATTTATTTATTATAAATATTTTATTATTTAAGGGGGGAAGACGTGGGTTTATTAAAAAGAAAGAAAAGAAAGAAGAAAGAAAAAAGAGAGAAGGGGGATGTACGTGAGAAGAAAAGAGAGAGAGAAGACGAGAGATAGAGAGAGAGAGAGAGAGAGGAGTGGACGGAGGAGGGAGAAGGAGAAGGGGAACTCGGCGGAGAGAGTCGTTCGACGTCGGCCACAACCACTGGAGCTCGACTCCAACATCTTCCACACCTCCCACCAATCGAATCAACGTTGGTAACCCCAATTTCATTTGAAACCCTCAATTTCTCCATTTTTAGGGATTTCTTCTATTGACCTTCGATTGAGTTGTTTCGAGGATTGATTGAGACCTAGAAAGTGTTCTTGAACAATTAGTTGGGGTAGGAATCGAGATTATATTCTCGGAATTGCCCAAATTCGAATTTGGAAGGATTTGGGGTTGAAATTATAATTATTTCCAAATTGGGGAAAATTGTTGATAATTAGGATTGAGCTTGGGTTTGAGTAAATAGGCTTGGATTGATATTATTGAAATTATAATTATTTCCAAATTAGGGGAAATTGTTGATAATTAGGATTGAGCTTGGATTTGAGTAAACAGGCTTGGATTGATATTATTATTGGAATTATATGGTTGGAATATTAGCTGAACAAGACCCGTGAAGAGCTGGCCCGAGGTTACTAAGGTTGAACTTTGACGTTAACGTGCCGGGTCCCTGCTCGGGTTGCCCAAATACACTTTAAGGGTGACATTGAGAGTTTTAAATCTCCTCTCTTCAATGTTAAACATCATAGAACACTCCTAAACATGTTTTTGAGGATTTAAATCACTCCAAGTACCTTCTTGTTTCTCAAGGATGGAAACTTGCGGAACAAATTAAGTCTAACTTCGTAAATTTCAATCTTATTCCTTCACAACCTTTAGGAAACCTTAAGTAGGATAAATTGGAGGTATATTGAGGTTTAGAAACTAGATTTCTTAGAACCCAAGTAGGATCACAGGATCACAAGTTGAATCAAAATGTTTAGACATTCCTAAAAATTATGATTCCTTCCAACCAAGCTAGATAAGCTTCCTTAGATGCGAATACAAGTTAGATAGAGGTCTAATACTCAAATCCAAGTATGTGAAATACTCAAGTAGAGTGTTATATGTGAGTAAGTCAAGTGTCCGAGGAAGGATACGCATAAGTCAAGATAGAGAAGTCTGATAAGACCAAAAGCTTGACTCTGTGGCAACCATGGACTACACGTGAGAGTAATGGAGAGATAAATAACAGGTTAAGCTAAGTAATAATCTTAATGAAGTAAATGTTGTTCTTATAGGAACAACGCACGCAAAAGAGTGCAACAGGAACTCCGAGGAGACTAAAGTCACAGGAGAGGATTGCATGGAAGGTTGGCCAAGGTGAGGGTTCTTCCATCTCTGCTCCTAGGGTTGTATGCTTATGTGGATTACATGAGTATGTATATTCTCTGCTTGTCTGATATGTGTTAGCTAGAGGCATAGAATGCTAAAAGAATAAAGGAACTAGAAAATAGGTTGTGGAAAGTAGCTTAGATAGGAAGACATAGGAGTAGAGAGTAATTGTTTGCTATGATTGGTGTGTTACAAATCCAACTCATACACTCCGGAGGCATGATGAGTATTTTATTAAATATTTTCCACGACGGTGGCAAGAGTCCTTGTACGGAAGGACTAAACTTTTATTTTGAAAACTCGTCTAGACGGTGACTTAAATTATAATCATGCAAAGGGAGTTATTGGTGGGTTTCGGATTTGATTATGCTAGCGATGTGAGACATCGACTAGAACAACGTCAGATAGCACTTGAGACCTCAGTTTTTCTAATCACCATGACGATGGTCATTGCCCTATCCTGGCAATAGGGTCAGAAAGGTTTTATATTGCTTTAACGATAGCTTGAGGCTCAGAGAGTGCATCTGGACGGGTAGATGAGTTATATCCTGTTAAGGATACTCGTCCATATTAATAAGGAGAAGAATTGTTGATCCTTCGGGAAAGATACAAAGAACCTTATTAATATGTGAGACCAAGATAAGGAGACACGGGAGGAACCTACGAGTGAACCGTGAGCCTAATCTTATAGAAGATAAATCATCCTGTTGATTTGGTCCAGGGTGTGTCAGTGGCCATGATTCGAGACGTCGTGCCGTGCCCGCCATGTGGCTTAGTTCGGTAAAGGACGAGTGGGCTCAAGCTATTGCTCCGCAGCAAGGGGTCAGGACGTGCCACGTGGTGGCTAAGCGTAAGTTGTTTGATAGATAGAAGTTGTTTGTGTTTAGTTAACAGAATTGTCACGAGGCGACCAGTACCCAAGTGAATTGGTTAAGTATGTTTCGCCACTCGGTGGCCAGCAACTCGAGTGCACGGTTTCGAAGTGGGAAAGCCACGTAGTGGCTAGTAGATACCCCAGAGTTGGGTGGATTAAGTAGATGTATGCTATAGTATCTGTGTGTAGGTACAACTTGTTTGTGTTCGCATATAATTGCTGATTGTGCAGTGTAGTGGTGACGTACAGGATTACATTACCACAACGTCTTGTTTGATTCAAACATGCTGAACGTGAGAAAACCAGTAAGTAAAAGCCGGCACTATATGTTACATGTTACTTGCTGATTGATGGCGTGGAACAAACTGTTGCATGCTTATATCTGTTAAATGCATGTGAGTGTTTGGGTGAAATTTCTGTTGTTATGTGATCACCAAGAATGTATGCTAACTAACAGTAACTAGTTATTTTTGCATGTGGTTGTGTATGACCCCCAAACCCAGCGCTATGGTACCCACCTTGCGTCGGGGATGGGACAGTCCTTACTGAGTCGCGTGGTTAAGACTCACACCTCATTTTTACTACACAGAGACAGGTTAAGTACAGGTGGAAGATGTCTCGGTGGAACAAGGGTTGAGCAACACTTTCCAAGACCCACAACTTGTTCATGTGGGTGAATAAAGTGTGTTTTCCTATATCTATATCTTGAAGCGGCATTGGCCATGGATTTGCTTGCCTAGGATAGGCCACCATTTCGGTGTAGCCATGGTATTATACTGCATGTGAATGTATTTTCAATAATAGATATTCTGTCAATCTAGTGATAAGGCTTACAGGCATAGGGATATCCCCTGTGTCTATCCCGGTCACGGTTCTCTAAACAGGGGTCGTGACACGAAAACTGATTAAAAATAAATAAAAATAAATATTAAGTTTTTGAAACACTTATCAGCGAAAACTGATTAAAAAAAAGAAAAATGAATATCAAGTTTTCAAAACACTCATCGGCCAAACCTGATTAAAAAAAAGAAAAATTAATATCAAGTTTTCAGAACACTCATCGGCGAAAACTGATCAAAAAAAGAAAAATAATTATCAAGTTTTCGAAAACACTCATCGACGAAAACTGATTAAAAAAAGAAAAATAATTATCAAGTTTTCGAAAACACTCATCGGCGAAAAATCATTAGAAAAAGAAAAATGAATATAAAGTTTTCGAAACACTCATCGATGAAAACTAGTGTTTTCAAAACCGGACCGGACCAGTCGGTCGGACCGGAAAACCGGGAAACCGCCTGCCAGTCCGGTCCGGAATAACCAAAGAACCGGTCAGATATAAGACCGGTCAATAACCGGAAAAACCGATCAAGAACCGTCCAAACCAGTCAGAACCGGTGGTTTAAACGGTTTGACCGGTTGTTCTTTTTTAAAAAAAAAAATTGTGTTGTTTATGATTTAGTATTTGTTGAGAATTTGTTGTGACTTGTAGTTGTAAGGGTTGTTCTATTTCAGTATTTATTGTTTGGTTTGTGATAAGACTTGAGACTTAAATATGTTGATCCTTGAACTTATTTGAAGAGTTTAATATGATATTATGGTAATTTGCAACTTGTTCTATTTCTGATATATTTTAGTATATTTAATTAAGAATATATATTTTAAATGCCACCTGTTCGACCACGGTTCGACCATTGAACCGTGAACCAGTGCCTCGACCGGTTCAATGACCGGTCCGATTTTAAAAACATTGATGAAAACTAATTGAACAAAGAAAAATGAATATCATGTTTTCGAAACACTTATCGGCGAAAATTGATTAAGAATAAGAAAAATGAATGTCAAGTTTTCGAAACACTTATTGGCGAAAACTGATTAAAAGAAAAGAAAAATGAATATCAAGTTTCCAGAACACTCATCGGCGAAAATTGATTAAAAAAAGAAAAAAGAATATCAAGTTTTCGAAAACACTCATCGGCTAAAACTGAGTAAAAAAATGAATATCAAGTTTTCAAAACACTCATCGACAAAAACTTATTAAAAAAAGAAAAATAAATATCAAATTTTCGAAACACTCATCGGCAGAAATTGATTAAAAAAAATAAAAATGAATATCAAGTTTTTAGAACACTCATCGGCGAAAACTGATTAAAAAAAGAAAAATGAATATCAAGTTTTCGAAACACTCATCGGCGAAAACTTATTAAAAAAAGAAAAATGATTATCCAGTTCTCGAAACACTCATCGGCGAAAACTTATTAAAAAAATAAAAATGAATGTCAAGTTTTCGAAACACTCATCGATGAAAACTAATTAAATAAAGAAAAATGAATATCACGTTTTTGAAACACTCATCGGCAAAAACTGATTAAAAAAGGAAAAATGAATATCAAGTTTTCGAAACACTCATCAGCTAAAACTTATTACAAAAAGAAAAATGAATATCCAGTTTTCGAAACACTAATCGACGAAAACTGATTAAAAAATAAAAATGAATATAAAGTGTTTGAAACACTCATCGGCGAAAACTAATTAAAAAAGGAAAAAGAATATCAAGTTTTCGAAACACTCATCGGTGAAAACTGATTAAAAAAAGAAAAATGAATATCAAGTTTTGGAAACACTCATCCACGAAAACTGATTAAAAAAGAAAAATGAATATCAAGTTTTCGAAACACTCATCGGCGAAACATGATTAAAAAAATGAATTTCAAGTTTTCGAAACACTCATCGGCGAAAAATGATTAAAAAAAGAAAAATGGATATCAAGTTTTGGAAAACACTCATCGACGAAAACTGATTAAAAAAATGAATATCAAGTTTTCGAAACACTTATCGGCGAAAACTAATTAAATAAAGAAAAATGAATATCACATTTTGGAAACACATCGGCGAAAACTGATTAAGAAAAAGAAAAACGAATATCAAGTTTTCGAAACAATAATCGGTGAAAACTAATTAAATAAAGAAAAATGAATATCAAGTTTTCAGAACAGTCATCAGCGAAAACTGATGAAAAAAAATGAATATCAAGTTTTCGAAACACTCATTAGCAAAAACTTACTAAAAAAAGAAAAAAGAATATCAGGTTTTCGAAAACACTCATTGGCGAAAACTGATTAAAAAAAATGAATATCAAGTTTTCGAAACACTCATCGGTGAAAACTGATTTTAAAAAGAAAAATGAATATGAGGTTTTGGAAACAGTCATCGGCGAAAACTGATTAGAAAAAGAAAAATGAATATCAAGTTTTCGAAACACTCATCTGCGAAAACTGAATAAAAAAAATAAAAATGAACATCAAGTTTTCGAAACAATCATCGGCGAAAATTAATTATATAAAAAAAATGAATATCACGTTTTCGAAACACTCATCGGCGAAAACTCATTAACAAAAAGAAAAACGAAAATCAAGTTTTCAAAACACTATTCGGTGAAAACTAATTAAATAAAAAAATGAATTTCAAGTTTTCGAAACACTTATCGGCGAAAACTAATTAAAAAAAAAGAAAAATAAATATCATGTTTTTGAAACACTTATCGACAATAACTGATTAAAAAAAAGAAAAAAGAATATCAAGTTTTCAAAACACTCATCAACGAAACCTGATTTTAAAAAAAGAAAAATGAATATCAAGATTTCAGAACAGTCATCGGCGAAAACTGATTAAAAAAAGAAAAATGAATATCAAGTTTTCAGAACACTCATCGGAGAAAACTAATTAAAAAAAGAAAAAATGAATATCAAGTTTTCGAAACACTCATTAGCGAAAACTTACGAAAAAAAGAAAAATGAAAATCAAGTTTTCGAAAGACTTATCGACGAAAACTGATTAAAAATAGAAAAATAAATATCAAGTTTTCGAAACACTCTTCGGCGAAAGATGATTAAAAAAAGAAAAATGAATATCAAGTTTTCTAAACACTCATCGATGAAAACTAATTAAATAAAGAAAAATGAATATCACGTTTTCAAAACACTCATCGGCGAAAACTGATTAAGAAAAAGAAAAATGAATATCAAGTTTTCGAAACACTCATCGGCAAAAACAGATTAAAAAAAGAAAAATGAATATCAAGTATTCAGAACACTAATCGGCAAAAATTTATTAAAAAAAGAAAAATGTATATCAAGTTTTCGAAAACACTCATCGGCAAAAACTGATTAAAAAAAGAAAAATAAATATCAAGTTTTCGAAACACTCATCGGCAAAAACTGATTAAAAAAAAGAAAAATAAATATCAAGTTTTCGAAAACACTCATCGGCGAAAACTGATTAGAAAAAAAAAAGAAAAATGAATATCAAGTTTTCAAAATACTCATCGGGCGAAAATTGATTAAAAAAAGAAAAATAAATATCAAATTTTCGAAAACACTCATCGGCTAAAACAAATAAAAAAAACTAAATGAATATTAAGTTTTCGAAACACTCATCGGTAAAAACTGATTAAAAAAGGAAAATTGAATATCAAGTTTTCGAAAGGCTCATCAGCGAAAACTTACTAAAAGAAGGAAAATGAATACCCAGTTTTCGAAACACTAATCGACGAAAACAGATTAAAAAAATAAAAATGAATATAAAGTTTTCGAAACACTCATCGGCGAAAACTGAATAAAAAAGGAAAAAGAATATCATGTTTTCGAAAACACTCATCGGCGAAAACTGTTTAAATAAATAAAAAATTACTATCAAGTTTTCGAAACACTCATCAGCGAAAACTGATTAAAAAAAAAAAGAAAATTGAATATCAAGTTTTCGAAATACTCATTAGCGGAAACTTACTAAAAAAAAGAAAAATGAATATCAAGTTTTCGAAAAACTCATCAGCAAAAACTGATTAAAAAAAAGAAAAATGAATATTAAGTTTTCGAAACATTCATCGGCGAAAACTGATTAAAAAAAGAAAAATGAATATCAAGTTTTCAGAACACTCATTGGCGAAAATTTATTAACAAAAGAAAAATGAATATCAAGTTTTCGAAAACACTCATCGGCAAAAACTGATTAAAAAAAGAAAAATAAATATTAAGTTTTCGAAACACTCATCGGCGAAAACTGATTAAAATAAAGAAAAATGAATATCAAGTTATCAGAACACTCATCGGCGAAAATTGATTAAAAAAAGAAAAATAATTATCATGTTTTGGAAAACACTGATCGGCTAAAGCTGATTAAAAAAAGAAAAATAAATATCAAGTTTTCAAAACACTCATCGGAAAAAACTGATTAAAAAAGAAAAATGAATATCAAGTTTTCGAAACATTCATCAGCGAGAACTTACTAAAAAAAAGAAAAATGAATATCCAGTTTTTGAAACACTATTCGACCAAAACTGATTAAAAAAATAAAAATTAATATAAATTTTCGAAATACTCATCGGCGAAAACTGATTAAAAAAGAAAATTGAATATCAAGTTATCGAAACACTCATCGGCGAAAACTGATTAAAAATAGAAAAATGAATATCAAGTTTTCGAAACACTCATCTACGAAAACTGATTAAAAATAGAAAAATGAATATCAAGTTTTCGAAACACTCATCTACGAAAACTGATTAAAGAAAATAAAGATGAATATCAAGTTTTCGAAACACTCATCGGCGAAAACTGATTAAAAAATGAAAACAAATATCAATATTTTGAAACACACATCGACGAAAACTGATTAAAAAAAGGAAAATGAATATCAAGTTTTCGAAACACTTATCGGTGAAAAACTAATTAAATAAAGAAAAATGAATATCACGTTTTCGAAACACTCATCGGCGAAAACTATTTAAAAAAAAAAAGAAAAATGAATATTACGTTTTCAAAACACTAATCGGCGAAAACTGATGAAAAAAAAGAAAAATGAATATCAAGTTTTCAGAACTCTCATCGCCAAAAACTGATTAAAAAAATAAAAATGAATATTAAATTTTCGAAACACTCATCGGCGAAGACTATTTAAAAAAAGAAAAATGAATATTACGTTTTCGAAACACTCAACGGCGAAAACTGATTAAAAAAATGAAAAATTACCATCAAGTTTTTGAAACACTTATCGGCGAAGCGAAAACTGATTAAAAAAAATATTAAGTTTTTGAAACACTTATTGGCGAAAACTGATTAAAAAAAGAAAAAGAAAAATGAATATCAAGTTTTCAAAACACTGATCAACGAAACTTGATTAAAAGAAAGAAAAAAGTATATCAAGTTTTCAGAACACTCATTGGCGAAAACTGATTAAAAAAGAAAAATAATTATCAAGTTTTCTAAAACACTCATCGGCGAAAACTAATTAAAAAAGAAAAATGAATATCAAGTTTTAGAAACACTCATCGGTAAAAACTAATTAAAAAAAGAAAAATGAATAACAAGTTTTCGAAACACTCATTAGCGAAAACTTACTAAAAAAATAAAAATGAATATCAAGTTTTTGAAAAACTCATCAGCGAAAATTGATTAAAAATAAATAAATATTAAGTTTTCGAAACTCTCATCGGCGAAAAATTAATTGAAAAAATGAATATCAAGTTTTTAGAATACTCATCGGCGAAAATTTTTTTAAAAAAGAAAAATGAATATCAAGTTTTCGAAAACACTCATCGGCAAAAACTTATTAAAAAAAGAAAAATAAATATTAAGTTTACAAAACACTCATCGGCGAAAATTGATTAAAAAAAATGAATATCAAGTTTTCAGAACACTCATCGGCGAAAATTGATTAAAAAAAGAAGAGTAAAATACACTCTCCTCCCCTCTATTTTGAAAACTTACACTCCCCTCCCTTAAGAAATAAGAAAATATACAATTTCACCCATTTGACCAAAACACCCTTATTTTTATTAGTTATATAATTAAATATGGAGTAAAATATTATTTTAGTCAGTTTTAAATGAAAGATTTCTGAATTTAATCCTTTTTAGATAACTATTCTCAATTGTTATCAATCTAGTCCTTTTATGTCGCTGCCAATAAATGTTGATTGGGTAATATAAACTCCACTTATTTTTTTCTCTCTTATATTCTCACAAATTAATTAAATATTATATCCCAATATAATCACCAATAATACCCTAAATCACATAAACTCTTCACTTGTTGCTTTCTTCTTCTTCCTCTCAAGTGAGTTGAATAATCTAAGTTTGTAAACTTTACGGCTTCTCCTTATTTCTATGACAAAGAAGAACATGAAAATGGAGATGCCTCCCAGATGCCATTGACCTAGACCCGGAGGGAGAAGACAGAGCAATGGAGCGTTTATGTGATATTTAGGATATTTTTGGTGATTATATTGAGGGTATAATATTTAATTAATTTGTGAAAATATAAGAGAAAAAAATTAAGTGCGTTATATATTATCCGATCAGGCCATTAGCATTTTGTTGACAAAAAAATTCAAATCACCAACTTTAAATTCATATCATCACATTTGTTATGATTTAAACGATATGGATTAAATTGATAACAATTCAATTTAAAAAGGATTAAATTGAAAAGATTTATCTAAAAAGGACTAAATTCAGAAATTTATCATCTAAAAAGCACCAAAATAATATTTTACTCCATATTTAATTATATAACTAATAAAAATAAGGATATTTTGGTCAAAATGAGTGAAATTGTATATTTTCTTATCTCTTAAGGGAGGGGAGTGTAAGTTTTTAAAATAGAAGGGAGGAGAGTGTACTTTAAAGATCTATCAGGGGAGGGGAGTGTATTTTACTCAAAAATGAAAAATGAATATCATGTTTTGGAAAACACTCATCGGCTAAAACTGATTAAAAAAAGAAAAATAAATATCAAGTTTTCGAAACACTCATCGGCAAAAACTGATTAAAAAAAGAAAAAAAGAATATTAAGTTTTCGAAACACTCATCAGCGAAAACTAACTAAAAAAAGAAAAATGAATATCCAGTTTTCGAAACAATATTCGACCAAAACTGATTAACAAAATAAATATAAATATAAATTTTCGAAACACTCATCGACAAAAACTGATTAAAAAAGGAAAATGAATATCAAGTTTTCGAAACACTCATCGGCAAAAACTGATTAAAAATAGAAAATGAATATTAAGTTTTTGAAACACTCATATAGGAAAATTGATTAAAGCAAATAAAAATGAATATCAAGATTTTGAAACGCTCATCGGCAAAAACTGATTAAAAAAAGAAAATAAATATCAAGTTTTTGAAACACTCATCGGCGAAAACTGATTAAAAAAGAAAATGATTATCAAGTTTTCGAAACACTCAAAGGCGAAAACTGGTTAAAAAAAGAAAAATGAATATCAAATTTTCGAAACACTCATCGGTGAAAAACTAATTAAATAAAGAAAAATGAATATCACGTTTTCGAAACAATCATCGGTGAAAACTGATTAAAAAAATGAAAAATGAATATCAAGTTTTCGAAACACTTATAGGCGAAAACTAATTAAAAAAAAGAAAAATGAATATTACGTTTTCAAAACACTCATCGGTGAAAACTGATCAAAAAAAGAAAAATGAATATCAAATTTTCAGAACACTCATCGCTGAAAACTGATTAAAAAAATAAAAATGAATATCAAGTTTTCGAAACACTCATCGGCGAAAACTATTTAAAAAAAGAAAAAAGAATATTACGTTTTCGAAACACTCAACGGAGAAAACTGATTAAAAAATGAAAAATTACTATCAAGTTTTCGAAACACTTATCGGCGAAAACTGATTAAAAAAAGAAAAATAAATATTAAGTTTTTGAAACACTTATCGGAGAAAACTGATTAAAAAAAAGAAAAATGAATATCAAATTTTCAAAACACTTATCGGCGAAACCTGATTAAAAAAAGAAAAATGAATATCAAGTTTTCAGAACACTCATCGGCGAAAACTAATTAACAAAAGAAAAATAATTATCAAGTTTTCTAAAACACTCATCGGCGAAAACTAATTAAAAAAAGAAAAATGAATATCAAGTTTTCGAAACACTCATCGGCAAAAACTAATTAAGAAAAGAAAAATGAATATCAAGTTTTCAAAACACTCATTAGCGAAAACTTACTAAAAAAAGAAAAATGAATATTAAGTTTACGAAAAACTCATCAGCAAAAATTGATTAAAAAAAAGAAAAATAAATATTAAGTTTTCGAAACACTTATCGGCAAAAACTGATTAAAAAAAGAAAAATGAATATCAAGTTTTCAGAATCCTCATCGGCGAAAATTTATTAAAAAAACAAAAATGAATATCAAGTTTTTGAAGACACTCATCGGCAAAAATTGATTAAAAAAAAGAAAAATAAATATTAAGTTTTCAAAACACTAATCGGCGAAAGTTGATTAAAAAAAAGAAAAATGAATATCAAGTTTTCAGAACACTCATCGGCGAAAATTGATTAAAAAAAGAAAAATGAATATCATGTTTTGGAAAACACTCATCGGCTAAAACTGATTAAAAAAAGAAAAATAAATATAATGTTTTCAAAACACTCATCGGCAAAAACTGATTAAAAAAAGAAAAATGAATATCAAGTTTTCAAAACACTCATCAGCGAAAACTTACTAAAAAAAGAAAAATGAATATCCAGTTTTTGAAACACTATTCGAACAAAAACTGATTAAAAAAATAACAATAAATATAAATTTTCGAAACACTCATCGGCGAAAACTGAATAAAAAAGGAAAATGAATATCAAGTTTTCGAAACACTCATCGGCGAAAACTGATTAAAAAAGGAAAATGAATATCAAGTTTTCGAAACACTTATCGGTGAAAACTGATTAAAAAAAGAAAAATGAATATCAAGTTTTCGAAACACTCATCGGTGAAAAACTAATTAAATAAAGAAAAATGAATATCACGTTTTCGAAACACTCATCGGCGAAAACTGATTAAAAAAGAAAAAATGAATATCAAGTTTTCGAAACACTCATCGGCGAAATTTATTTAAAAAAAAAGAAAAATGAATATTACATTTTCAAAACACTCATCGGCGAAAACTGATAAAAAGAAAAGAATATCAAGTTTTCAGAAGACTCATCGCCGAAAACTGATTAAAAGAATAAAAATGAATATCAAGTTTTCGAAACACTCATCGGCGAAAACTATTTAAAAAAGAAAAACGAATGTTACGTTTTCGAAACACTCAACGACGAAAACTGATTAAAAAGTGAAAAATTACTATCAAGTTTTGAAAACACTTATCGGGGAAAACTGATTAAAAAAAAGAAAAATAAATATTAAGTTTTTGAAACACTTATCGGCGAAAATTGATTAAAAAAAAGAAAAATGAATATCATGTTTTCAAAACACTTATCGACGAAACCTGATTAACAAAAGAAAGAAAAATGAATATCAAGTTTTCAGAACACTCATCGGCGAAAACTGATTAAAAAAAGAAAAATAATTATCAAGTTTTCTAAAACTCTCAACGGCAAAAATTAATTAAAAAAAGAAAAATGAATATCAAGTTTTCGAAACAATCATCGGCAAAAACTAATTAAAAAAAGAAAGGCAAAAGTACTATTTTGGTCCTCAATGTTTGCATGAAGTTTAATGTTGGTCCTCAATGTTTCAAAAGTTTAATGTTGGTCCTCAAAGTTTTTTTTTTGGTCTATTTTGGTCCTCGAGGCTGACACCGTTTAAGTTTGCCTTTAAGTGATGACGTGGCAGGCTGATGTGGCACACCCTCTCTCCTACGTGTCATATTTTAATGACGTGGCATGCCACATCACGCCACGTCATCCATCTTAGCCACATCATCATCTTCTTCATCTTCATCTTCTTCTTTCCTCTTCCTTCTTCTTCTTCTTCTTCTTCTTCTCTCTCTTTCAATCTATGCTTCCACCACCACCACCACCGCCGCCGGCGCCATCACCGCGCCGGCGCCACCGCCGCCACCACCATTTTTCCGGCGAACCTCCGTCAATCTTCCTCTTCTTTTTCTCTTCATCCGTTCTCTCTCTCTTGATGAGGCGGCTAAGGAATTCCTCAGCTTCATCAATCCTAATTCTCTATGCTTCACTCCAAATCAATGTTTGAAAACCCGGATCGGTCATTAACCCGGTCAAGAACTCGGGTCACTGGGTCACTGGTTCAACCGCTGGGTCACTAAAAAACCGGTTAGCCCGGTCAAATTTTAAAAAATTTTTAAAATATATATACACATGCATACATTAACCAAATAAATATGAAAAACACATAATAAGTTATTATAATTCAAATTCAAAGCTGAAATTGAATATAACAAGTCTAAAATATAAAAATAATAACACATAATAAGTCTTAAACACTTAAGTTTTGATCCCACAAAATGAAATTTTAATAAAAAATTAACACATCAATTAAGTCGTAACTCAAACCACTCTAACACTTTAAACAATACAAAAGCTTGCCAATTTAGTTGATTAAAAAAAATAAAATATTAATACTATAAAAAATCCTATATTTTTCAAAAAAAAAAAAAGAATCGGGTCATGGGTCACTGGGTCATCGGGTTTGCCTAAAACCCGCCGGGTCAACCCGGGTCAATCCGGGTCGTTGCCGGGTCAGTTGTAAAACGGTCCATATGGACCACCCGGACCGGCTTGGTGCCCGGGTCAACCCGGCCGGGTCGGTCCGGGTTTTCAAACTATGCTCCAAATGTAATACCCGAGAATATTCTAACTGGCATCATTAATTAAATTAAATTAAATTAATTAAGTTAAAAGTGGAAAATGAGATAAAATAAACACTATCCTACTACTTACCATTTTGTAAATACCAACCCTTTTTTTTTAAGTCTTAGGTATCCTAATTTTACATTATTATTATTGCTCCATCATATTTCTTTTTTTTATATATGTATATATATAATTATTTATTTGGTATATATATATATATATATATATATATATATATATTATAGAATGAGAAAAGAGGAATAAAGAATAAACAAAGAAAGAAGCAGATAGAGAGGAGGAAGGAGTCGACGGGAGAACGCTACGGAAACGAGAGAGAGTTGGGCGAGCAACGTCAACGGAAAACGCACGGGTTGAGCACGGTGGTGGCCGGACGTACACAAGACGGAGGCCGGAGTCGCGTCCACCGGAGCCGTAGTCGCCTTCGTTGTGCTAGAGAGAGAGAGAATTTGGGCTAGAGAGAGAAACAAGAGGGAGAGAGCTTTCTCGCCAGAAAATGCCGTCTCTTCACCGGGGAAGGTAGCTGGGAGTCTCCTCTACTCCATATCGTCCTTCTTATCGGTTGAATCGAGGTGAGAAGTCCCAAAACTCTCAAACCCCAATTTTATCAATTTTAGGGATTTTTGGAAAGACCCCAATTGATTCAATCTGAGTATTTTGGGTCCTAAATTGAAGTATTTGCATGTTAGGAAGTGAGTTGGAAGCTTAGGAACCGGAACCAAATTGATGGAATTTATCCAGGTTGGAAAAAGTGTATGAAAATGTGGTTGTTAAGGTTTAAGGGTGTTGTGGACTGATTTGGGGTGCATTGAAAGGTTGAAGGGTAATTATATAATTGTTAAAAATTATTGGAATGTACGAGGGATTAAAACCCGAGTACTCACCGTCTCACCGGAACCCTATTCGGGAAAAAAGAGACAATTTTCTAATTTTACGCGTACCCGGATATGTGTATTCATGTGCAAGTAAAGTGTCTAAAGTTAATTCGGTAAATGGAAATTTTAGACAATGAGAATTTATGCCTCTCTTGAGCCATAAATTCAAGACTTGGGTAATGGGAATTTCTTATGGACACATAGAGGTGAAATTGGGTAACCTTGCATTCCCAAATCAAGGCTTCCGAATAGTGTGATTAAGCAAAGGTTGAACACGAATAGAAGCATGCTAGGTGTTCCGAAAACTAGTTGAGGGCATTCCAAGCCAACAACTAGTCTATGGAATTAATTAGAGAGAATATGAGCATTAGCGTTACATGTACACGATAGTGGCTAAATTTCAAGTTCTAAATCTCTCAAGTATATGTGTATAGGGCACCATACTGTGAGTGAACTTTCGGGCGCACCGAGAGCTGATCAGAGGGGCCAACCAGGTGAGGGGTTTTCCTATCCTTGTCCTATACGGTTGACTGCGGATATGGATATATGGTTTTCCTTCTTGCCTACTTGTAGGAATTTTATAATAGATAACATGCTATTGTTGTTCCTAAATTGTAATATATGTGATAACGTGCTGTATGTGTATATGTAAACTGTAAAGGCAATGGTGGCTCAAGGAGCCTTATATGGAAAGAAGGTCCTCGGGACCTAGATGATGTCGGGGGTAGGATCGAGTCAATTTTATTTATGAGGGTCTTGTGGTACTAGAAACAAACCTCATCGATTATTATTTGAAATGTGCGGTTTTGTATGTAAACCCTTAAAGAAAATAAACATAGGTGACCTTGTTTTGAACCAAAAGTCTGAATTAGAAACCACTTGGAAATCTAGATTTGCCTAAGAAGAAGTAAAATGAACAAGTAGTGGTCCATAGGAGTCCTTTATGGTACAACGTGGGAACCGAGTCTATCACGGAGGGTCCGGGTAGATTGAGTATGTTATCTTGAGTCAAACTTACAGAAATACAAAGTACATGAGTACACCACATTGTGGCTATTGCCTTGGGTAAACCGAGGCCAGATGAGTCGCCGGCTATGCTCCAAGAGAAGTCTTGGGGTCAGATTATTGTTCCAAGTAAAGTCTTGGGGCCAAGGGTTCCTAGAATGATCAACTAGGTTCCTATACCGCTCACGTGAGATATATTGCCTTCGGGCCAGATTTTCTCCTAACGGAGATATGCCTTCGGGCCAGTTTATGATTACGGTTCTTTGAACATGGACATTCACATGAAGTTATATGTTAAACTGTGATGTGGCGTATGTATGAATTTAAACGTATGCAAAACCATGCTTTAAATTCTTTATTGTGAATATGATATATGCTAACTGCCTGACCACTTAATATATGGGAATTTAAACCTGTTATATTCGTATGTGTTTGTGATTGGCTCCTCTTCCCCAGTTGTGGTGGTACCCGCTACTACACCAGGGATGGGAAAGCCTCTCACTGAGTTTGTTTGATTGACCCCAATGTTACATGTTACAGACACAGGTGGTATAGGCATCGGGAGCGCTTCCACTTCATCTCAGGGAGGCGGACAAACTTAGAGACCGCACGCATTGTTCGCGTGGGTAGTATTGATATATGTATTTTGTCAGGATGTATATGTATATGATTCTTTTGGTATAGCATTGTTTTGTACAGTTGCTATAGGTTAAAGATTGGTCTTGTTGTTGGGAATATAGGTTATGATATGATGAATATCATGTGTATATATATATGAATGTGACTTCCGCATGTGAATAGGATAGATCACACGCACTGAGCGTGTGATCAATATGTAAATTTATATGTATATGTGACTGAATACTTGATTGGGTGAAAATATGGCTTCCGAATGTGAATAAGATAGGTCACATGCATTGAGGCGTGTGATCAATATGTAAATTATATGCAGGTGTGTGATTGAATATATATACTTGACTGTATATAGGGACTCTGCATGTGAATAGGATAGATCACCGCCTTGAGGCGCGTGATCAATATGTATACTATATGTATGTGCGATTGATTATGTGTATATGTATAGACTGAAGCGGCGTTGAGCGAGCCGTGGATTTCGTGCTACTTAGGTCACCGGATAGGGATGACCATAAATACTATATATTGTTTGTATTAGAAATGGGTAGTTATGCACATACAGAAATGTCAATCAGGGATTAGAGGCTTACGGGATAGGAGAAATCCTACCTCCCGTGGCAGTCACGGACGTCCGATAGGGGGTCGTGACACCAAAATCTTCCCTCCTCTCTGTCTTGCACATCTCAACTCAATGCCTAGTTCACACCAATTATTCCCTCCTACTAACAACAACCAAACGCGCCTTAAATATTGATTTCTTTTTCTTTCTTTTTTTCCCCTCCTTATTCTATAAAAAATATGCACCCGATCCTTGTCCCAATGTGATCAATGCAGGAGCAAGAAAAGAAAGAAGAAATAAAAAGCGATGTCTAAATGTGGATTAAAACAGAGAAGCTCTTGTATGATTGTTTTTTCGATTTCCAGTTAGTTCCAGTCGGAATCTCCAAGATCTGAGATTACCAAAAATGGAACCGTATCAACTATCAAATGTAGTTGTAATTGTAACAGCTAGAGGCAACAAAAATTTCTGTATAAGTAAGCTATTGTCCAAGAAGGCACCATTAAGCTTTAAGTAGTGTGAGACGAATTAAAAGTCGCGACCATCATTAGCCTTTTGATATTCAAAAAGCACAAATAAATAAATAAAGAGAGAGAGAGAGAGAGAGAGAGAACGGATGAAGAGAAAAAGAAGAGGAAGATTGACGGAGGTTCGCCGGAAAAATGGTGGTGGCGGCGGTGGCGCCGGCGGTGGGGTGGTGGTGGTGGAAGCATAGATTGAAAGAGAGAGAAGAAGAAGAAGAAGGAAGAGGAAAGAAGAAGATGAAGATGAAGAAGATGATGATGTGACTAAGATGGATGACGTGGCGTGATGTGGCAGGCCACGTCATTAAAATATGACACGTAGGAGAGAGGGTGTGCCACATCAGCCTGCCACGTCATCACTTAACGGCAAACTTAAACGGTGTCAGCCTCGAGGACCAAAATCGACCAAAAAAAACTTTGAGGACCAACATTAAACTTTTGAAACATTGAGGACCAACATTAAACTTCATGCAAACATTGAGGACAAAAATAGTACTTTATGTGTTGGGATCATAGGTTATGATATGATGAATATCATGTGTATATATATATATGGATGTGACTTCCGCATGTTAATAGGATAGACCACTCGCACTGAGCATGTGGTCAATATGTAAACTTATATATATGTGTGACTGAATACTTGATTGTGTGAAAATACGGCTTCCGCATGTGAATAGGATAGGTCACACGCATTGAGGCGTGTGATCAATTTGTATATTTTATGCAGGTGTGTGATTGAATATATATGCTTGACTGTACACAGGGATTCTGCATGTGAATAGGATAGATCACCCGCCTTTAAGCGCGTGATCAATATGTATATTATATGTACGTGTGATTGATTATGTGTATATGTATAGACTGAAGCGGCGTTGAGCGAGCCGTGGATTGTGTGTTACTTAAGTCATCGGATAGGGATGGCCATATAAATACTATATTGTTTGTATTAGAAATGGGTTGTTACGCATAAATAAGAATGTCAATCAGGAATTAGAGGCTTACGGGATAGGAGAAATCCTACCTCCCGTGCCGGTCACGGGCGCCCGGTAGGGGGTCGTGACAAACTTGGTATCAGAGGCAGGTTAATTTGAACTGTATGAAGCCATAGGTATAACCTGGTGTTGGTTTACCCCTTTTTGTGTACCCGGGCATAACGTGGGAGTAAAAAGGCACTTGTGGAAGTACCTAGGAAATTGTGTCAGCCTTTCTTTCTACTCTCTTTTATACAAAATGTCATTAATATACGTGTATTTATTAGGTGTGGTCCTTGTGCAGTATAGGGATGTCACCTATTACGAGACGGACTAGGGGTGGAGGGAGAACTGCTGCCGAAATTGATCAAGAGTCATTTCGGGAGGAGGCAATGCCCACCCGAGGCCGAGGTAGAGGCCGTACCCGAGGCCGAGGTAGAGGTCGTGCTCGACGTCGAGGTAGAGCACAAGTGAGAGGGGAAGAGAGGAGACCGTCACCGGAACCTCAACCTCAAGTAGAGACAGGTGCACCTTCCGTGGCGGAAATGCTCACGGCAGGATTTCAAGAACTAAGAGAGGAAATGACGAGGCAAATACAGAGGGAGGTACGCCGGTTAGTAGTCGGCGAGGAAGAACAAGAGAGGGTTCCTAGCAATCAAGAGATGGAGGTAGTTGAGGAAGAGGATAGGGAATGACAACAACCACAGGGAATGCCTCGTGAGTCACGGCTAGCACCCAGAGAGCTGCCAATTTCAAAATTTCTGAAGCTTCATCCACCAACTTTCTGCGGGACTAGTGAGAAAGAGGACCCGCAGTACTTTATCAGAGATGTGGTCAGAATTGGGCGCATGCTGAGGTGCTCAGGCCATGAATTAGTGGAATTAGCTTCATTCCAGCTGAGGGGAGCGGCTAGAGTATGGATAGAGTCCGTACAGACGAGGTATTCACGTAGAGTGGCACCGATGACGTGGGAAGATTTTCAGAGGGAATACCTGGGTCGATTTTTACCTGAAGGCACCAAAGATGCGAAGCGTCAGCAATTCGAGGAGTTGTGGATGACGCCTAACATGACCGTGACAGAGTATGAGTTACTTTTTACTGAAGTGGCTCAATTCTCACCTGAGTTAGTTCCTGATGAAGAGGCGAGGATCAAGAGATTCATACACCGACTCACGAAGCCTTTGTTTACTGCTTTGCTACCTCAGAGGAGACAGTTTGAGACTTTTGCCCAAGCTGTAGACTGTGCTAGAATGATTGAAACCAGGAAGAGCTATGGAACGTCTGTTGATCCTAAAGTCAAGTTAATTACAGGTAGTGACAACCAGGGAGGTGGAAGTAAGAAAAGGAAGACAACAGGTGGAAGTGCAGGATACTCAGGGTTCGTAGGAGGACTATCCTCAACTACCACCTATGAAACAGGTACAAGAGGTAATATTCAAGGGGGACAGAGGGAACAAGGGGGTGGAAATGCCGGGAAGACAAAGCCCTAGTGTGTGACTTGCGGCAGATTTCATTCTGGCATATGTCGGAAACTGACAGGTGGATGCTACCATTGTGGCCAGATGGGCCATATGGCTAGAGAGTGTCCAAAGAAGAAAGAGGGTACAAGTGTGAGAAGCAATCCGACACCGAGGAGTACACCTATTCCAGCCCCACCAGTGAGAACCGTGCCACCACAGGTAGCAAGTATAGGTGCAGCTAGAGGCCGTGGTACAGGGTCTAGTGGCCGAGGGCCAGGGGCGGTAGGTGGAGGACAAGCGCGGGTATTCGCACTCTCTCAGCAGGATGCTCATGCATCAAATGCAGTTGTGACAGGTACTCTTATTGTCTGCTCTCTTGAAGCACGAGTCTTATTTGATTCCGGCTCCACTCATTCCTATGTGTCACATGCATTTGCCTCTAAATTCAACAAAAGTCCATCTAGAATGGAAGAAACAGTACTGGTCTCTACACCAATGGGAGAATCGGTACAAGTAGAATATGTGCATAAGTCTTGCATTGTGGAGGTCGATGGTCATGAGACTATGGCAGACCTTCGGTTGTTGTGTATGGTTGATCTGGACGTGATCCTCGGAATGGATTGGTTGTCGTCTTGCCATGCGGTTGTGGACTGCAGGGCTAAATGCTTGAAATTCAATATGCCAAACGAGGAGCCCTTTGTGATACAGGGTGACGGAGCTGCACCGTATCCAAGCTTGATCTCGGCTTTGAAGGCATCCAAATTACTTACAAAGGGATGCAAAGGGTATTTGGCATTCGTCCAAGATACCACGAAAGAAGTACTTTTACCGACTCAAGTACCTGTAGTGCGAGAGTTTTTGGATGTATTTCCAGAAGAATTGCCGGGGTTGCCGCCCGATCGTGAGATTGAATTTGGAATTGAGTTGCAACCTGGCACCCAGCCTATCTCCACACCACCTTACCGTATGGCTCCGAAGGAGCTGAAGGAGCTACATACACAATTGCAAGAATTGCTTGAAAAGGGTTTTATAAGACCCAGTTTCTCTCCTTGGGGCGCACCGGTCCTTTTTGTAAAGAAGAAGGACGGATCTTTGCGGTTGTGTATCGATTACCGAAAGTTAAACAAAGTAACGATCCGCAATCAATACCCACTGCCGAGGATAGATGACCTATTTGATCAGTTGCAGGGTGCGAAGCGGTTTTCCAAAATTGATTTGCGATCTGGGTATCACCAATTAAAGATTCGTGAATCAGACATACCTAAGACCGCATTCCGGATCCGTATGGACACTACGAGTTCTTGGTGATGTCCTTCAGATTAACTAATGCTCCTGCAGCGTTCAAGGACATGATGAACAGAGTCTTTAAACCATTTCTGGACCGATTTGTCATTGTCTTCATTGACGACATATTGGTTTATTCAAAGAATTCTGAAGAACATGTTGAACACTTGAGACTAGCCTTACAGAGGTTGAGAGAGGAAAAACTGTATGACAAGTTCTCTAAGTGTGAATTCTGGCTTGACAGAGTTGCCTTTTTGGGTCACGTGGTATCATCAGAGGGAATCCACGTTGATCCAAGTAAGGTAGAGGCAGTGAAGAATTGGTCCCAGCCTACCTCTGTTTCGGAGATTCGCAGTTTCTTGGGTTTGGCGGGATATTATAGAAGATTTGTGCAGGATTTCTCTAAGGTTGCTGCACCTATGACTAGATTGACACAGAAAGGAGTGAAGTTTGTATGGGATGACAAGTGTGAGCAGAGTTTTCCAAAGCTGAAGGACAGCCTCACTACCGCTCCGGTGCTGACATTACCTGAAGGCATAGGAGGGTACGTGGTATACTGTGATGCGTCGAGGATCAGGTTAGGGTGTGTCTTGATGCAGCATGGCAAGGTGATTGCGTATGCATCGCGACAACTGAGGAAACATGAGAAGAACTACCCGACTCACGACCTCGAAATGGCGGCTGTAGTATTCGCTTTGAAAATATGGAGACACTACTTATATGGTGAGACTTGTGAAATTTATACAGACCACAAAAGCCTTAAATACATTTTCGAGCAGAAAGACTTGAACTTGAGACAACGTCGATGGTTGGAGTTGTTGAAAGACTACGACTGCACGATCTTGTATCATCCAGGAAAGGCTAATGTGGTATCTGATGCTCTGAGTTGGAAATCCATGGGCAGTCTTGCTCATATAAGTGAAGAAAGGAGACCGTTAATTAGAGAACTGCACGAGCTAGAGCAAACGGGAAATCAGTTTAAGATTGGAAGTTCCAACTCACTTTTAGCCCATTTGCAAGCTAAGTCCTCTTTGGTAGAAGAGGTGAAGGCTAGGCAAGATGAAGATACCGACCTCAAGCAAATCAGGGATACCGTAACTAAAGGGAAAGGGGACGACGTCCGATTCTCTATAGATGATTCTGGGATACTTCGGTTGGAGGGACGGTTGTGTGTCCCTATGGTTGATAACTTGAAAGAAAGGATTCTTGAAGAAGCACACCGGACAGCGTATACAATCCATTCGGGAGCTAATAAAATGTATCATGACCTGAAACTATTTTATTGGTGGAATGGAATGAAGAAGGATATCGCAAACTATGTAGCCAGGTGTTTAGTGTGTCAGCAAGTCAAGGTTGAACACCAGAAACCCGCCGAAACATTACAACGGATAGAAATACCTAAGTGGAAATGGGAAAGGATAACGATGGATTTTGTAACAGGGTTGCCAAGATCACAACGGGGATTTGATTCGGTTTGGGTAATAGTGGATCGCATGACTAAGTCCACACACTTTCTGCCAGTTAAGACCACTTACGGAGTGAGTCAATATGCACAGATTTACCTATCAGAAATCGTTAGATTGCACGGTGTGCCAGTGTCCATAATATCTTATAGAGGTCCACAGTTCACTTCTAGGTTTTGGAAGTCAGTGCAGGAAGTGTTGGGAACTAGAGTTGATCTGAGTACTGCGTTCCACCCACAGACCGACGGGCAATCAGAAAGAACCATTCAGATTCTTGAGGACATGCTTCGGGCGTGTATTATGGATTTCGGCGGAAGTTGGGAAAGGTATTTACCCTTGGCTGAGTTTGCGTACAATAACAGTTATCAAGCAAGTATTCAAATGGCACCTTTCGAGGCTCTGTATGGCCGTAGATGCAGATCCCCGATTGGGTGGTTCGAGGTCGGAGAAGCTAGCCTAGTCGGCCCGGAATTGTTACAAGATGCCTTGCAGAAGGTAAAATGTATAAGGGAGAGATTGTTGACGGCTTAGAGTAGGCAAAAGTCTTATGCAGACAATCGAAGAAGAGAACTCGAGTTTGCCGTTGGTGATCAGGTGTTCTTGAGAATATCACCGATGAAAGGCGTAATGCGGTTCGGTAAAGAAAGGGAAGTTGAGTCCTCGGTATATCGGACCGTTTTAAATCTTAGAACGAGTTAGGAATGTAGCGTATCGGTTGGAATTGCCTACAGAATTGGAAGGGGTACACCCTGTCTTTCATATATCGATGCTTCGGAAGTATCTTCCCGATCCCTCGCACGTGATCCAATCTCAAGGCGTGCAACTAACCGGCAATACGACGTATGAAGAGGAGCCATTGGAAATCTTAGATCGGCAGTTGAAGAAACTCAGGACGAAGGAGATTCCATTGGTTAAAGTTCTGTGGAGAAACCACTCGACCGAAGAAGCTACATGGGAGGTCGAGGGTGAAATGTGCAGGACGTATCCTCATCTATTTCGAGACTAAGGTTAGTATTTTGTTTGAAATTCAGGGACCGAATTTCTTAAGGGGGGAAGATTGTGATACCCGAGACTATTCAAATTAGCACCATTAATTAAATTAAAGTAATTAATTTTAAAAGTGGAAAGTGAGATAGAAAGACACACTAGCTTATCACTTATTATGTGGTAAATATAATTTTTGTAAAATCCTAATGCTTATATATATATATATATATATTATTTTTTTATTAAATCAGATTTTTTTTTCTTTCTTAAGTGATATATATATATATATATATATATATATGTGTAATAAGAAGGAAAAAGGAAGCAGATTTGGTGGAATATATATATATATCAATTGATTACTTATATAAATATATATTAATATAAGGCAAGGAAAGAAAACAAGCTACGTGAGAAGCAAAAGAAGAGACGCGTGAGGAAGCACTGAAACGAGAGGCACACGAGAGTGAGAGGCGAGAAGCGAACAGAGCTCACGGACGGGAGTGACCAACGCGTGGTGGCTGGCCGAACGTGCGAGGAGGCCGGCCGGAGTCCGTCGCCGTCGCCGTTGAGCTGAAGGAGGAGAGAGAGAGTCGCGGGTTAGAGAGAAAGCAAAGGGGGAGAGTTTTCTCGCCGGAAAATGCCGTCTCTTCACCAGGGAAGGTAGCTGGGAGTCTTCTCTACTCCGTATTGTCCTTCTAACCGGTTGAATCGAGGTGAGAAGTCCTGAAACTCTCAAACCCCAATTTTATCAATTTTAGGGATTTTTGGAAAGACCCCAATTGATTCAATCTGAGTGTTCTGGGTCCTAAATTGAAGTAAATGCATGTTAGGAAGTGAGTTGGAAGCTTAGGAACCGGAACCAAATTGATGGAATTTATCCGGGTTCGAAAAAGTGTAGGAAAATGTGATTGTTAAGGTTTAAGGGTGTTGTGGAATGACTTGGGGTGCATTGAAAGGTTGAATAATAATTATATAATTATTAAAAATTATTGGAATGTACGAGGGATTAAAACCCGAGTAATTTTGGTCTCACCCGGAACCCCGTTCGGGGAAAAAGAGACAATTTTCTAATTTTACGCGTATTCGGGTATGTGTATTCATGTGTACGTGAAGTGTTCAAGGTTATTTTGATAAATGGAAATATTGGATAAGTAGAATTTATGTCTAGGCATTGGGAGCGCTTCCACTTCATCTCAGGGAGGCGGACAGACTTAGAGACCGCACGCATTGTCCGCGTGGGTAGTACTGTTATATGTATTTTTGACAGGATGTATATGTATATGATTCTTTTGGTATAGCATTGTTTTGTACAGCTGCTATATGCATATATGTATACGTCACACTCTAGAATTGTCGGCTTCATACAGATTAAAGATTGGTCTAGTTGTTGGGATCATAGGTTATGATATGATGAATATCATGTGTATATATATATATATGGATGTGACTTCCGCATGTGAATAGGATAGACCACTCGCACTGAGCGTGTGGTCAATATGTAAACTTATATATATGTGTGACTGAATACTTGATTGTGTGAAAATACGGCTTCCGCATGTGAATAGGATAGGTCACACGCATTGAGGCGTGTGATCAATATGTATATTTTATGCAGGTGTGTGATTGAATATATATGCTTGACTGTACACAGGGATTCTGCATGTGAATAGGATAGATCACCCGCCTTTAAGCGCGTGATCAATATGTATATTATATGTACGTGTGATTGATTATGTGTATATGTATAGACTGAAGCGGCGTTGAGCGAGCCGTGGATTGTGTGTTACTTAGGTCATCGGATAGGGATGGCCATATAAATACTATATTGTTTGTATTAGAAATGGGTAGTTACGCATATATAAGAATGTCAATCAGGAATTAGAGGCTTACGGGATAGGAGAAATCCTACCTCCCACTCATTGGCGAAAACTGATTAAGAAAAAGAAAAATGAATATCAAGTTTTAGAAACACTTATTGGCGAAAACTGATTAAAAAAAAGAAAAATGAATATCAAGTTTTCGAAACACTAATCGGCGAAAACTGATTAAAAAAAGAAAAAATGAATATCAAATTTTCGAAACACTCATCAGCAAAAACTTATTAAAAAAGAAAAATGAATATCTAGTTTTCGAAACACTAATCGACGAAAACTGATTAAAAAAATAAAAATGAATATAAAGTTTTCGAAGCACTCATCGGCGAAAACTGATTAAAAAAGGAAAAAGAATATCAAGTTTTCGAAACACTCATCGGTGAAAACTGATTAAAAAATGAATATCAAGTTTTTGAAACAATAATTAGCGAAAACTTACTAAAAAAAGAAAACTGAATATCAAGTTTTTGAAAACACTCATCGGCGAAAATAGATTAAAAAAAGAAAAATGAATATCAAGTTTTCGAAACACTCATCGACGAAAACTTATTAAAAAAAGAAAAATGAATATCAAGTTTTGAAAACACTCATCGGCGAAAACTAATTAAAAAAAGAAAAATGAATTTCAAGTTTTCGAAACACTAATCGGTGAAAACTAATTAAATAAAGAAAAATGAATATCACGTTTTCGAAACACTTATCGGCGAAAACTGATTAAGAAAAAGAAAAATGAATATCAAGTTTTTGAAACACTCATCGGCGAAAACTAATTAAATAAAGAAAAATGAATATCACGTTTTCGAAACACTCATCGGCGAAAACTGATTAAGAAAAAGAAAAATGAATATCAAGTTTTCGAAACACTAATCGGGGAAAACTATTTAAAAAAAAATGAATTTTAAGTTTTCGAAACACTTATCGGCGAAAACTGATTAAAAAAAGAAAAATGAATATCAAGTTTTCAAAACACTTATCGGCGAATACTGATTAAAAAAAAGAAAAATTAATATCAAGTTTTCAGAACACTTATCGGCGAAAATTGATTAAAGAAAATGAATTTCAAGTTTTTGAAACACTTATCGGCGAAAACATATTAAAAAAAAGAAAAATAAATATCAAGTTTTTGATACACTTATCGGCGAAAACTGATTAAAAAAAAGAAAAATGAATATCATGTAATACCGGAGAATATTTAATTAGCATCATTAGTCTAATTTAATTAATTTATTTAAAGTTGAAAATGGATAGAAGCACACACTATCCTACTACTTATTTTTTTAAATACAAATTAGTTTAAATCCTAATTTTTTTTTATATTTCTTTTTCTTATTTATTATTATACCAGATTTTTTTTGTGATACAAATTAGTTTAAATCCAAATTAGTGTGTGTGTAAAAGAAAAGAATAAAGGAAAGAAAGCGTGAGGGGAAAGAACGGAGGAAGAAACACGGAGAGAGAGAGGGCAGAGGAATTGTCGAACGGAGAAGACACACGGGGAAGGTGAGCAACGCGAGAGGGAGCCGGACGTGCGAGGAGCAGACCGGAGTGCGACGCCGCGCCGTCCGCCGGAGCTCACGTCGCCGTCGTTGCTGGAGGAGAGAGAGAGTGACGGGCTAGAGAGAGAAATCAAAGGGAGAGAGCTTTCACGCCGGAAACTCGCCGAAAAACACCGTCTCTTCATCGGGGAAGGTGGCTGGGAGTCTCCTCTACTCCATATCATCCTTCTAACCGATTGAATCGAGGTCAGAAGTCCCGAAACTCTCAAACCCCAATTTTATCAATTTTAGGGATTTTTAGAAAACCCCCATTGGATTCAATCTGAGTATTCTGGGACCTAAATTGAAGTATTTGAATGTTATGAAGTGAGTTGAAAGCTTAGGAATCAGAACTAAATTGATGGAAATTTATCCGGGTTGGGAAACTTGTAGGAAAATGTGATTGGTAATGGTTAATGGTGTTGTGGACTGATTTGGGGTGCATTAAGAGGTTGAATGGTAATTATATATAATTGTTAAAATTATTGGAATGTACGAGGGATTAAAACCCGAGTAATCACCGTCTCACCCGGAACCCAGCTCGGGGAAAAAGAGACAATTTTCCAATTTTACGCGTATCCGGATATGTGTATTCATGTGTAGGTAAAGTGTTGAAAGTTATTTCGGTAAATGGAAATTTTGGACAAGTAGAATTTATGACTCTCTTGAGCCATAAATTCAAGACTTAGGTAATGGGAATTACATATGGACACATAGAGGTGGAATTGGGTAACCTTGCATTCCCAAATCAAGGCTTCCGAATAGTGTGATTAAGCAAGGGTTAGACACGAATAGAAGCATGCTAGGTGTTCCAAAAACTAGTTGAGGGCATTCCAAGCCAACAACTAGTCTATGGAATTAATTAGAGAGAACATGAGCATTAGCGTTACATGTACACGATAGTGGCTGAATTTCAAGTTTCTAAATCTCTCAAGTATATGTGTATAGGGCACCATACAGTCAGTGGACCTTCGGGCACACTGAGAGCTGATCAGAGGGGCCAACCATGTGAGGGGCTTTCCCATCCTTGTCCTATAGGGTTGACTGCGGATATGGATATATGGTTTGCCTTCTTGCCTACTTGTAGGAATCATATAATAGATAACATGCTATTGTTATTCCTAAATTATAATATATGTGATAACGTGTTATACGTGTATATGTGAATTGTAAAAGCTAGGATGGCTCAGTGAGCCTTATATGGAAAGCAGGTCCTTGGAACCTACATGATATCGGGGGTAGGATCGAGTCAATCTTATATGTGAGGGTCTCGTGGTACTAGAAACCAATCTCATTGATTATTATTCGAAAAATATATCTGTGTATGTAAATTTTCTTTTAAGGAAAATAAACATAGGTGGTTTTGTTCTAACTTGAGAGATTCCGAATTAGAAACCACTTGGAAATTTAGATTTGCCTAAGAAGAAGTAAAATGAATGAGTAGCGGTCCATAGGGGTCGTTTATGGTACAACGCGGGAACCGAGTCTATCACGGGTGGTCCGGGTAGATTGAGTCTGTTATCTTGAGTCAAACTCACAGAAATACAAAGTATATGAGTATACCACATTGTGGCTAGTGCCTTGGGTAAATCGAGGTCAGATGAGTCGCCAGCTATGCTCCAAGTGAAGTCTTGGGGTCAGATTAATGTTCCAAGTAAAGTCTTGGGGCCAGGGGTTCCTAGAATGATCAACTAGGTTCCTATACCGCTCACGTGAGATATGCCTTTGGGCCAAATTCTCTCCTAACGGAGATATGCCTTCGGGCCAGTTTATGATTACGGTTATTTGAACATGGATATCCTCATGAAATTATATGTTAAACTATGATATGAAGTATGTATGAATTTGATCGTATGTAAGACCATGCTTTAAATTCTATGTTGTGGATATGATATATGCTATTTGCATGACCACTTAACATATGGAGATTTAAACCCGTTATATGCGTATGTGATTGTGACTGGCTCCTTTTCCCCCCAGTTGTAGTGGTACCCGCTACTACACCAGGGATGGGAGAGCCTCTCACTGAGTCCGTTTGACTCACCCCAATATTAAATGTTACAGACACAGGTGGTATAGGCATCGAGAGCGCGTCCACTTCATCTCAGGGAGGCGGACAGACTTAGAGACCGCACACATTGTTCGCGTGGGTAGTATTGATATATGTATTTTGTCAGGATATATATATATATGTATATGAATCATTTGGTATAGGATCGTTGTACAGTTGCTATATATATATATATATATATATATATATATATGTATGTATGTATGTATATGTCACACTCTAGAATTGTCGGCTTCATACAGATTAAAGATTGGTCTTGTTGTTGGGAACATAGGCTATGGTATGATATATATCATGAGTATATATATATGTATATGACTTCCGCATGTGAATAGGATAGATCACACGCACTGAGCGTGTGATCAATATGTAATTTATATATATATGTGTGACTGAATACTTGAGTGTATGAAAATACGGCTTCCGCATGTGAATAGGATAGGTCACACGCATTGAGGCGTGTGATTGAATATATATATACTTGACTGTATACAGGGTTTCTGCATATGAATAGGATAGATCACCCGCCCTGAAGTGCGTGATCAATATGTATACTATATGTACGTGTGATTGATTATGTGTATATGTATAGACTGAAGCGACGTTGAGCGAGCCGTGGATTGCACACTACTAACCAGATTTGGATGGCTATAAATACTATATTGTTTGTATTTGAAATGGGTAGTTATGCATATATAAAAATGTAAATCAGGAATTAGAGGCTTACGGGAGAGGAGAAATCCTACCTCCCGTGCCGGTCACGGACGTCCAATAGGGGGTCATGACAAACTTGGTATCAGAGCCTGGTTTTCTTTAATTGTATGAAGCCATAGGTATGACCGGATGTCGGTTTACCCCTCTTTGTGTACCCGGGCACAACGTGGGAGTAAAAAGGTATTTGTGGAAGTACCCAGAAAATTTTGTCAGCCTTTCTTTCTACTCTCTTTGATATGAAATATCATTAATATACGTGTACTTATTAGGTGTGGTCCGATAGGGGGTCGTGACATATCAAGTTTTTAAAACACTCATCGGCGAAACCTGATTAAAAAAAAGAAAAATGAATATCAAGTTTTCAGAATACTCATCGCCGAAAGCTGATTAAAAAAAGAAAAATAATTATCAAGTTTTTGGAAACATTCATCGGCGAAAATTGATTAAAAAAATGAATATCAAATTTTCGAAACACTCATCGGCGGAAAATGATTAGAAAAAGAAAAATGAATATCAAATTTTCGAAACACTTATCGATGAAAAATAATTAAATAAAGAAAAATAAATATCACGTTTTCGAAACACTCATTGGCGAAAACTAATTAAGAAAAAGAAAAATGAATATCAAGTTTTCGAAACACTTATTGGCGAAAACTGATTAAAAAAAAGAAAAATGAATATCAAGTTTTCAGAACACTTATCGGCGAAAATTGATTAAAAAAAGAAAAATGAATATCAAGTTTTCGAAATCGGAAAGGAATTAAAACCTTAAAAAGAATATAGAAAAAGAAAAAAAATGATAGTTAAAAGAAATCGGAAAGGAAATTTTTCAAAGATTATAATACCCGAGAAATTTTTTCGAAGTTTTAAAATAAAATAAAAGGAAAAGAAATGAAGAAGAAAATAATTTTTTAGGATTTAATTCAGGACCTAAGAAATTGGAAACCTGAATTTAATAGGAATTGAAGGTATAATATGAAATTGATAAAATTGTGAAATTGAAGTTAAACATTTTGGCTAAAGAAAATAAAAATAAATTTTTTAGAGTGAAATGAAATTCTTTTTGGGATATAATTAAGATTTCAATAGTTTTTGAGTTGAGAATTTAAGAAATTAAAATAAATATGAAAATTAGGTAGAAAATTATAATTATGTTTAAAAGTAGTCAAATGAATTATTCAGAGCTTATAGTTTAAATTTGAGAATTTTTCGAAAATAAAAATTATACTGGGTAGGAAATTTTCATCTGCAAGACACTCAATAACAGATATTTTTCATAGGCTTATGATAAGCCAAAAATTTCAAATTTTTCCTATTCTTACCTACAAACAAATATAGTTAAGAAAATCCAATCAAAACTCTATTTTACTATACCCCAAAAGTTGCCAATTGCCCAAACTACCCTTAAATTCTCAAACTCCATTTATGAATATCAAGTTTTCGAAACACTCATCGGCGAAAATGATTAAAAAAAAAATGAATATCAAGTTTTCAAAAGACTCATCGATAAAAACTAATTAAATAAAGAAAAATGAATATCACGTTTTCAAAACACTCATCGGCGAAAACTGATTAAGAAAAAGAAAAATGAATATCAAGTTTTCGAAACACTCATCGGCAAAAACTGATTAAAAAAGAGAAAAATGAATATCAACTTTTCGAAAACACTCATCGGCAAAAACTGATTAAAAAAAGAAAAATAAATATCAAGTTTTCGAAACACTCATTGGCAAAAACTGATTAAAAAAAAGAAAAATGAAAATCAAGTTTTCGAAAACACTCATCGGCAAAAACTAATTAAATAAAGAAAAATGAATATCACGTTTTCGAAACACTTATCGGCGAAAACTGATTAAGAAAAAGAAAAACGAATATCAAGTTTTTGAAACACTCATCGGTGAAAACTAATTAAATAAAGAAGAATGAATATCACGTTTTCAAAACACTCATCGGCAAAAACTAATTAAATAAAGAAAAATGAATATCACGTTTTCGAAACACTTATCGGCGAAAACTGATTAAGAAAAAGAAAAACGAATATCAAGTTTTTGAAACACTCATCGGCGAAAACTAATTAAATAAAGAAAAATGAATATCATGTTTTTGAAACACTCATCGGCGAAAACCGATTACGAAAGAGAAAAATGAATATCAAGTTTTCGAAACACTCATCGGTGAAAAACTAATTAAATAAAGAAAAATGAATATCACGTTTTCGAAACACTCATCGGCGAAAACTGATTAAAAAAGGAAAAATGAATATCAAGTTTTCGAAACACTCATTGGCAAAAACTATTTTTAAAAAAAGAAAAATGAATATTACGTTTTCAAAACACTCATCGGCGAAAACTTATCAAAAAAAAGAAAAATGAATATCAAGTTTTCAGAACACTCATCGCCGAAAACTGATTAAAAAAATAAAAATGAATATCAAGTTTTCGAAACACTCATCGGCGAAAACTATTTAAAAAAAGAAAAATGAAGATTACGTTTTCGAAACACTCAATGGCGAAAACTGATTAAAAAAAGAAAAATAAATATCAAGTTTTCGAAACACTCATCGGCAAAAATTATTAAAAAAAGAAAAATAAATATCAAGTTTTCGAAACACTCATCGTCAAAACTGATTAAAAAAAAAAGAAAAATGAATATCTAGTTTTCATAACACTCATCGGCAAAAATTGATTAAAAAAAGAAAAATAAATATCAAGTTTTCGAAAACACTCATCGGCTAAAACAGATTAAAAAAACTAAATGAATATCAAGTTTTCGAAACACTCATCGGTAAAAACTGATTAAAAAAAGGAAAAATGAATATCCAGTTTTCGAAACACTAATCGACGAAAAAAGATTAAAAAAATAAAAATGAATATAAAGTTTTCGAAACACTCATCGGCGAAAACTGATTAAAAAAGTAATGTGATACCCGAGACTATTCTAATTAGCACCATTAATTAAATTAAAGTAATTAATTTTAAAAGTGGAAAGTGAGATATAAAGACACACTAGCTTATCACTTATTATGTGGTAAATATAAATTTTTGTAAAATCCTAATGCTTATATTTTTTTTATTTCAATCAGATTTCTTTTTTTGTTTGTTTTTCTTAAGTGATATATATATATATATATATATGTGTGTGTGTGTGTGTGTGTGTGTGTGTGTGTGTGTAATATAAGAAAAGAGTAGAGGAAAGAAGAAAGAAAGAACCGTGAAGAAAAAGAAAGGGATAAAGACAAGAAAGGGTAAGGAAATCGTGAAGGGGAGTCGAAGGAAGAAAGCACGCACGGAAGCTACGGAAGAGAAGGCAGAGCTCGACGGAGATACGCACGGAGGGTGAGCATGCGTGGGTTGGCCGGAACGCCGCGCCGTTCGTCGGAAAATGCCTCGTGTTGGCTGGAGGAGAGAGAGAGACGGGCTAGAGAGAGAAAGCAAAGGGAGAGAGCTTCCACGCCGGAAAACGCCGTCTCTTCACCGGGGAAGGTGGCTGGGAGTCTCCTCTACCCCATATCGTCCTTCTAACCGGTTGAATCGAGGTGAGAAGTCCCGAAACTCTCAAACCCCAATTTTATCAATTTTAGGGATTTTTGGAAAGACCCCAATTGATTCAATCTGAGTATTTTGAGTCCTAAATTGAAGTATATGCATGTTAGGAAGTGAGTTGGAAGCTTAGGAACCGGAACCAAATTGATGGAATTTATCCGGGTTGGAAAAAGAGTAGGAAAATGTGTTTGTTAAGGTTTAAGGGTGTTGTGGAATGACTTGGGGTGCATTGAAAGGTTGAATAATAATTATAAAAATTGTTAAAAATTATTGGAATGTACGAGGGATGAAAACCCGAGTAATTCCCGTTTCACCCGGAACCCCGTTCGGGGTAAAAGAGACAATTCTCTAATTTTACGCGTATATGAGTATGTGTATTCATGGGTAGGTAAAGTGTTCAAGGTTATTTTGATAAATGAAAATTTTGGACAAGTAGAATTCATGACTCTTGAGCCATAAATTCAAGACTTGGGTAATGGGAACTTCACATGGACACATAGAGGTGAAATTGGGTGACCTTGCATTCCCAAATTCAACGTTTCCGAATAGCGTGATTAAGAGAGGGTTGGACACGAATTAGAAGCATGCTAGGTGTTCCGAAAACTAGTAGAGGGCAATCCAAGCCAACAACTAGTCTATGTAATTAACTAGAAAGAACATGAGCATTAGCGTTACATGTACACGATAGTGGTTGAATTTTCAAGTTCTAAATCTCTTAAGTATATGTGTATAGGGCACCATACTGTGAGTGGACTTTTGGGTGCACCGAGAGCCGATTGGAGGGGCCAACCAGGTGAGGGGCTTTCCTATCCTTGCCCTATAGGGTTGACTGCGGATATGGATATATGGTTTGCCTTCTTGCCTATTTGTAGGAATTACATGTTAGATAACATGCTATTGTTGTTCCTAAATTACAGTATATGTGAAAACGTGCTATATGTGTGTATGTGAATTGTAAAAGCAATGGTGGCTCAAGGAGCCTTATATGGAAAGAAGGTCCTCGGGACCTAGATGATATCGGGGGTAGGATCGAGTCAATTTTATTTGTGAGGGTCTTGTGGTACAAGAAACAAACCTCATCGATCATTACCTGAAAAGTGTGGTTTGTATGTAAATCCTTAAAGGAAATAAAGATAGGTGACTTGTTTTGAATCAAGAGTCCGAATTAGAAACCACTTGGACCACCAGGTGGTAGGAGTACACCTATTCTTGCTCCACCAGTGAGAACCGTGCCACCACAGGTAGCAAGTACAGGTGTAGCTAGAGGCCGTGGTGCAGGGTCTAGTGGCCGAGGGCCAGGGGCGGTAGGTGGAGGACAGGCGCGGGTATTTGCACTCTCCCAGCAGGATGCTCATGGATCAAATGCAGTTGTGACAGGTACTCTTATTGTCTGCTCTCTTGAAGCACGAGTCTTATTTGATTCCGGCTCCACTCATTCCTATGTGTCGCATGCATTTGCCTCTAAATTCAACAAAAGTCCATCTAGAATGGAAGAAACTGTACTGGTCTCTACACCAATGGGAGAATCGGTACAAGTAGAGTATGTGCACAAGTCTTGCATTGTGGAGGTCAATGGTTATGAGACTATGGTAGACCTTCGGTTGTTGTGTATGGTTGATCTCGACGTGATCCTCGGAATGGATTGGTTGTCGTCTTGCCATGCGGTGGTGGACTGCAGGGCTAAATGTATAAAATTTAATATGCCAAACGAGGAGCCTTTTTTGATACGGGGTGATGGAGCTGCACCGTATCCAAGCTTGATCTCGGCTTTGAAGGCATCCAAGTTACTTGCGAAGGGGTGCAAAGGGTATTTGGCATTCGTCCAAGATACTACGAAAGAAGTACTTTCACCGACTCAAGTACCGGTAGTGCGAGAGTTCTTGGATGTATTTCCAGAAGAATTGCCGGGGTTGCCGCCCGATCGTGAGATTGAATTTGCAATTGAGCTACAACCTGGTACTCAGCCTATCTCCACACCACCCTACTGTATGGCTCCGAAAGAGCTGAAGGAGCCACATACACATTTGCAAGAATTGCTTGAAAAGAGTTTTATAAGACCCAGTTTCTCTCCTTGGGGTGCACCGGTCCTTTTTGTAAAGAAGAAGGACGGATCTTTGCGGTTGTGTATCGATTACCGAAAGTTAAACAAGGTGACGATTCGCAATCAATATCCACTGCCGAGGATAGATGACATATTTGATCAGTTGCAGGGTGCGAAGCGGTTTTCTAAGATTGATTTGCGATCTGGGTATCACCAATTAAAGATTCGAGAATCGGATATACCCAAGACCGCATTCCGGACCCGATATGGACATTACGAGTTCTTGGTGATGTCTTTCGGATTAACTAATGCTCCTGCAGCATTCATGGACATGATGAACAGGGTCTTTAAACCATTTCTGGACCGATTTGTCATTGTCTTCATTGATGACATATTGGTTTATTCAAAGAATTCTGAGGAACATGCTGAACACTTGAGACTAGCATTACAGAGGTTGAGAGAGGAAAAACTGTATGCCAAGTTCTCCAAGTGTGAATTCTGGCTCGACAGAGTTGCCTTTTTGGGTCACGTGGTATCATCAGAGGGAATCCACGTTGATCCAAGTAAGGTAGAGGCAGTGAAGAATTGGTCCCAGCCTACCTCTGTTACGGAGATTTGCAGTTTCTTGGGTTTGGCGGGATATTATAGAAGATTTATGCAGGACTTCTCTAAGGTTGCTGCACCTATGAATAGACTGACTCAGAAAGGAGTGAAGTTTGTATGGGATGACAAGTGTGAGCAGAGTTTTCAGAAGCTGAAAGACAGTCTCACCACTGCTCCGGTGCTGGCATTACCTGAAGGCACATGAGGGTATGTGGTATACTTTGATGCGTCGAGGATCAGGTTAGGGTGTGTCTTGATGCAACATGGCAAGGTGATTGCGTATGCATCGCGACAACTGAGGAAGCATGAGAAGAACTACCCGACTCACGACCTCGAAATGGCGGCTGTAGTATTCGCTTTGAAAATATGGAGACACTACTTATATGGTGAGACTTGTGAAATTTTTATACAGACCACAAAAGCCTCAAATACATTTTCGAGCAGAAAGACTTGAACTTGAGACAACGTCGATGGTTGGAGTTGTTGAAAGACTACGACTGCACGATCTTGTATCATCCAGGAAAGGCTAATGTGGTAGCCGATGCTCTGAGTCGGAAATCCATGGGCAGTCTTGCTCATATAAGTGAAGAAAGGAGACCGTTAATTAGAGAACTGCACGAGCTAGAGCAAACGGGAAATCAGTTTGAGATTGGATGTTCTAACTCACTTTTAGCCCATTTGCAAGCTAAGTCCTCTTTGGTCGAAGAGGTGAAGGCTAGGCAAGACGAAGATAACGACCTCAAGCAAATCAGGGATACCGTAACTAAAGAGAAAGGGGACGACGTCCGATTCTCTATAGATGATTTTGGGATACTTCGGTTGGAGGGACGGTTGTGTGTCCCTATGGTTGATAACTTGAAAGAAAGAATACTTGAAGAAGCACACCGGACAGCGTATACAATCCATCCGGGAGCTAATAAAATGTATCATGACCTGAAACAGTTGTATTGGTGGAATGGCATGAAAAAGGATGTCGCAAACTATGTAGCCAGGTGTTTAGTGTGCCAGCAAGTCAAGGCTGAACACCAGAAGCCCGCCGGAACATTACAACAGATAGAGATACCTGAGTGGAAATGGGAGAGGATAACGATGGATTTTGTAACAGGGTTGCCAAGATCACAACGGGGATTTGATTCGGTTTGGGTGATAGTGGATCGCATGACTAAGTCCGCCCACTTTCTGCCAGTTAAGACCACTTACGGAGTGAGTCAATATGCACAGATTTACCTATCAGAAATCGTTAGATTGCACGGTGTGCCAGTGTCCATAATATCTGATAGGGGTCCACAGTTCACTTCCAGGTTTTGGAAGTCATTGCAAGAAGTGTTGGGAACTAGAGTTGATCTGAGTACTGCGTCCCACCCACAGACCGACGGGCAATCAGAAAGAACCATTCAGATTCTTGAGGACATGCTTCGGGCGTGTATTATGGATTTTGGCGGAAGTTGGGAAAGGTATTTACCCTTGGCTGAGTTTGCGTACAATAACAGTTATCAAGCAAGTATTCAAATGGCACCTTTCGAGGCTCTGTACGGCCGTAGGTGCAGATCCCCGATTGGGTGGTTCGAGGTCGGAGAAGCCAGCCTAGTCGGCCCGGAATTGCTGCAAGATGCCTTGCAGAAAGTAAAGTGTATAAGGGAGAGATTGCTGACGGCTCAGAGTAGGCAAAAGTCTTATGCAGACAATCGAAGGAGAGAACTGGAGTTTGCCGTTGGTGATCAGGTGTTCTTGAGAATATCACCGATGAAAGGCGTAATGCGGTTCGGTAAGAAAGGGAAGCTGAGTCCTCGGTACATCGGACCGTTTGAAATCTTAGAACGGGTTGGGAACGTAGCGTATCGGTTGGAATTGCCTGCCGAATTGGAAGGAGTGCACCCTGTCTTTCATGTATCGATGCTTCGGAAGTATCTTCCCGATCCCTCGCACGTAATCCAATCGCAAGACGTGCAACTAACCGAAAATATGACGTATGAAGAGGAGCCAGTGGAAGTCTTAGATCGACAGTTGAAGAAACTCTGAACGAAAGAGGTTCCATTGGTTAAAGTTCTGTGGAGAAACCACTCGACCGAAGAAGCTACATGGGAGGTCGAGGGTGAAATGCGCAGGACGTATCCTCAGCTATTTCGAGACTAAGGTTAGTATTTTGTTTGAAATTCAGGGACCGAATTTCTTAAGGAGGGAAGATTGTGATACCTGAGACTATTCTAATTAGCAACATTAATTAAATTAAAGTAATTAATTTTAAAAGTGGAAAGTGAGATATAAAGACACACTAGCTTATCACTTATATGTGGTAAATATAAATTTTTGTGAAATCCTAATGCTTATATTTTTTATTTAAAGTATATATGTGTGTGTGTGTGTGTGTGTGTGTAATAAAAAGGAAAAAAAAAGAAGCAGATTGGTTTTAGTGAAATATATATATATATATATATATATATATATATATATATATATATATATATATGTAATATAAGAAAATAGTAGAGGAAAGAAGAAAGAAAGAACCGTGAAGAAAAAGAAAGGGATAAAGACAAGAAAGGGTAAGGAAATCGTGAAGGGGAGTCGAAGGAAGCAAGCACGCACGAAAGCTACGGAAGAGAAGGCAGAGCTCGACGGAGATACGCACGGAGGGTGAGCACGCGTGGGTTGGCCGGAACGCCGCGCCGTTCGTCGGAAAACGCCCCGTGTTGGCTGGAGGAGAGAGAGAGACGGGCTAGAGAGAGAAAGCAAAGGGAGAGAGCTTCCACGCCGGAAAACGCCGTCTCTTCACCGAGGAAGGTGGCTAGGAGTCTCCTCTACCCCATATCGTCCTTCTAACTGGTTGAATCGAGGTGAGAAGTCCCAAAACTCTCAAACCCCAATTTTATCAATTTTAGGGAATTTTGGAAAGACCCCAATTGATTCAATCTAAGTATTTTGGGTCCTAAATTGAAGTATATGCATGTTAGGAAGTGACTTGGGGTGCATTGAAAGGTTGAATAATAATTATAAAAATTGTTAAAAATTATTGGAATGTACGAGGGATGAAAACCCGAGTAATTCCCGTTTCACCCGGAACCCCGTTCGGGGGAAAAGAGACAATTCTCTAATTTTACGCGTATTTGGGTATGTGTATTCATGGGTAGGTAAAGTGTTCAAGGTCATTTTGATAAATGGAAATTTTGGACAAGTAGAATTTATGACTCTTGGGCCATAAATTCAAGACTTGGGTAATGGTGTGAAATTGAAGTTAAGCATTTTGGCTAAAGAAAATAAAAATAAATTTTTTAGTGAAATAAAATTTTTGAGATATAAATAAGGTTTTAATAGTTTTAGAGTTGAGAATTTAAGAAATTAAAATAAATATGAAAATTAGGTAGAAAAATTATAATTTTGTTTAAAAGTGGTCATATGAATTATTCAAAGCTTATAGTTTAAATTTGAGAATGTTTCGAAAATAAAAATTTTACTGGGTAGGAAATTTTCATCTGCAAGAGACTCAATGACAAATATTTTTAATAGGCTTATTATTAGCTAAAAATTTCAAAATTTTCCTATTCTTACCTACAAATAAATATAGTTAAAAAAATCCAATCAAAACTCTATTTCACCATATCCTAAAAGTTGCCAATTGCTCAAACTACCCTTAAATGCTCAAACCCACTTTATAAGCAAAGCTCCAGGCACAAGCACGCAGCATTCTTTCTTTCTCTTCCTCTTCTTATTCTCTTCTCTATTTCATTCTTATGTGATAGGCAAAGGGAGAAATCCCAAAATCTCCCACTTCCGACCACTTCCAACCACTTCCTTTGCTTCCAATCATCATTCTTAAGTTTCTTCAAGCCTCCTCCACCATTGTTGAGCCTCAAGGAGCTTGGGCAACTTCCCCAAACTTCCCCAATCAAGTTTTCGAAACACTCATCGATGAAAACTAATTAAATAAAGAAAAATGAATATCATGTTTTCGAAACACTCATCGGCGAAAACTAATTAAGAAAAAGAAAAATGAATATTAAGTTTTCAAAACATTTATTGGCGAAAACTAATTAAAAAAAAAGAAAAATGAATATCAAGTTTTCAGAACACTCATCGGCGAAAATTGATTAAAAAAAGAAAAATGAATATCAAGTTTTCGAAAACACTCATCGGCTAAAACTGATTAAAAAAAGAAAAATGAATATCAAGTTTTCGAAATACTCATTGACAAAAACTGATTAAAAAAAAAGAAAAATAAATATCAAGTTTTCGAAACACTAATCGGCGAAAACTGATTAAAAAAAAGAAAAATGAATATCAAGTTTTCAGAACACTCATCGGCGAAAATTGATTAAAAAAAGAAAAAGAAATATCAAGTTTTCGAAAACACTCATCGGCTAAAACTGATTAAAAAAAGAAAAATGAATATCAAGTTTTCGAAAACACTCATCGGCGAAAACTGATTAAAAAAAGAAAAATGAATATCAAGTTTTCGAAAACACTCATCGGCTAAAACTGATTTAAAAAAAGAAAAATGAATATCAAGTTTTCAGAACACTTAACGACGAAAATTGATTAAAAAAGAAAAATGAATATCAAGTTTTCGAAAACACTCATCGGCAAAAACTGATTAAAAAAAGAAAAATAAATATTAAGTTTTTGAAACACTCATCGGCAAAAAATGATTAAAAAAACAAAAATAAATATCAAGTTTTCGAAACATTCATCGGCGAAAACTTATTAAAAAAAGACAAATGAATATCAAGTTTTCAGAACACTCATCGACCAAAATTGATTAAAAAAAGAAAAATGAATATCAAGTTTTCGAAAACACTCATCGACTAAAACAGATTAAAAAAAACTAAATGAATATCAAGTTTTCGAAATACTCATTGGCAAAAACTGATTAAAAAAAGGAAAAATGAATATCAAGTTTTGGAAACACTCATCAGCGAAAACTTACAAAAAGAAGGAAAATGAATATCCAGTTTCCGAAACACTAATCGACGAAAAACTGATTAAAAAAATAAAAATGAATATAAAGTTTTCGAAACACTCATCGGCGAAAACTGATTAAAAAAGGAAAAAGAATATCAAGTTTTTAAAACACTCAACGGTGAACACTGATTAAAAAAAGAAAAATGAATATCAAGTTTTCGAAACATTCATTAGCAAAAACTTACTAAAAAAAGAAAAATGAATATCAAGTTTTCGAAACCACTCATAGACGAAAACTTATTAAAAAAAGAAAAATGAATATCAACTTTTCGAAACACTCATCGGTGAAAAAAAATTAAATAAAGAAAAATGAATATCACGTTTTCAAAACACTCATCGACAAAAACTGATTAAGAAAAAGAAAAACGAATATCTAGTTTTCGAAACACTCATCGGTGAAAACTAATTAAATAAAGAAAAATGAATATCACGTTTTCGAAACACTCATCGGCGAAAACTGATTAAGAAATAGAAAAATGAATATCAAGTTTTCGAAACACTAATCGGAGAAAACTATTTAAAAAAAAGAAAAATGATTATTACGTTTCAAAACACTCATCGGCGAAAACTAATTAAAAAAAGAAAAATGAATATTAAGTTTTCAGAACACTCATCGGCGAAAACTGATTAAAAAAAGAAAAATGAATATCAAGTTTTCAGAACACTCATTGGCGAAAACTGATTAAAAAATAATAATAATTATCAAGTTTTCGAAAACACTCATCGGCGAAAACTGATTAAAAAAAGAAAAATGAATATCAAGTTTTCGAAACACTCATCGTTGAAAACTAATTAAATAAAGAAAAATGAATATCACGGTTTCGAAACACTCATCGGCGAAAACTGATTAAGAAAAAGAAAAATGAATATCAAGTTTTCAGAACACTCATCGGCGAAAACTGATTAAATAAAATGAATTTCATGTTTTTGAAGCACTTATCGGCGAAAACTGATTAAAAAAAAGTCAAATGAATATCAAGTTTTCAAAACACTCATCGGCGAAACCTAATTAAAAAAAGGGTAAACTACAGTTTGCCCCCCTGTGGTTTGGCCTAAATTCAGTTTGCCCTCCTGTGGTTTAAAATTTGACATTTAACCACCATGTGGTTTGGCTTAAAATTAAGGGTAAACTACAGTTTGCCCCTTGTGGTTTGGCCTAAATTCAGTTTGCCCCCCTGTGGTTTGAAATGCGACACTTAACTACCATGTGGTTTGGCTTAAAATTAATGTGCCCCCTTGTGGTTTAGAGTGTGACACTTGACCCCCCTGTGGTTTGTTATGTTATCACTTAACTACCCTATATTATTTTTTTCCTCAAAATTTAATATAACTTATAAAAGAAATTACCTAAAAATAATTGAATTAATTAATTATTTTATTATATTTATTTTATCTCTAAAATAATAACAATAAACCCTAATCTTCTACTTTCAACTCTTTTTAGTATGGGTGTTCAAAACCGATACCCCGTAACCAAACCAAACCAATTTAAAACCGCAAAAAACCGACCAATTTGCGGTTTAGTTCGATCTGAGAAGTTCGGTTTTTTGCGGTTCGGTTCGGTTTTCGGTTCCAAGAGCTGTGTGACCAAACCGAACTGCATAGGTTTCTTTTTCTTTTTTATTTAATATTTAATATATATTATATTAAGAAAATAGGAATATATCATATAGGAAAAACGCTGCGTTTTTTCTAGGCTCCTCTTAGACTCTCAGTTATGAAAGATGTTGCGTACTGCGTAGATTGAACCCTAAAACAATTTCAATAATGTTAGCATTCAATTCAGGTATGTATGTTCCAAACTTGAACAATAAAAAACTTAAATTTAGTTATATATTTATATTATATTATTCTTTTACAATTTTATTTTGATTGATTTAATAATTCTAAAACATTAAAGATAAAAAATAACAATAAAATGAATAAGTAACTAAATATAAATAATCAATGGAGTAAACAATAAATATTAAATTATTTATTGATTTTTTAAAATTATAATTTATTTTTATATTAATTATAATCTTTTTTGAATCATTTTATAATTCTAGAGTGTTGAATAACAAATTTTAAACATTAAAAGTATAAAAGTGATGATTAATTTGACTAAAATTTGAATAGAAGGTAGGTGAAGGTAGTTAAATGCTAACATAACAAACCACAGGGGAGTCAAGTGTCGCACTCTAAAGCACATGGGGGCACATTAATTTTAAGCCAAACCACAAGGTTGTTAAGTGTCGCATTTTAAACCATAGGGGGCAAACTGGATTTAGACCAAACCACAGGGGGGCAAACTGTAGTTTACCCTAAAGTTAATGTGCCCCCTCTGGTTTAGAGTGTGATACTTGACCCCCCTGTGGTTTGTTATGTTATCACTTAACTACCCTCACCTATCTTCTATCCAAATTTTAGTCAAATTAATCATCATTTAATACTTTTAATGTTTAAAATTTGTCATTCAACACTTTAGAATTATAAAATTATTCAAAAAAAAATTATAATTAATATAAAAATAAAATTATAATTTTAAAAATGAATAAAATAATTTAATATTTATTGTTTACTCCATTGATTATTTATATTTAGTTATTTATTCATTTTATTGGTATTTTTTATCTTTAATGTTTTAGAATTATTAAATCAATCAAAATAAAATTGTAAAAGAATAATATAATACAATATATAACTAAATTTAAGTTTTTTTATTGTTCAAGTTCAGAATATACATACCTAGATTGAATGTTAACATTATTGAGCTTAGAAACTCTAACATTAAACAATAATTTTCTTAGAAAAGTATCCTTAGACTAGGAGCATAATAGTACTCTTGGATATAGTGGAGATATTAGAGGAAAGAAAGAATTTGAAGGAAACGCTAAAAAGAGTTGAAAGTAGAAGATTAGAGTTTATTATTATTATTTTAAAGATAAAATAAATAATTAATTCAATTATTTTTAGGTAATTTCTTTTATAAGTTATATTAAATATTAAATTTTGAAAAAAAAATAATATAGGGTAGTTAAGTGATAACATAACAAACCACACGGGGGTCAAGTGTTACACTCTAAACCACAGGGGGCAAACTTTAGTTTACCCTTAAAAAAAGAAAAATGAATATCAAGTTTTTAGAACACTCATAGGCGAAAACTGATTAAAAAAAGAAAAATAATTATCAAGTTTTCGAAAACACTCATCGGCGAAAATTGATTAAAAACAGAAAAATGAATATCAAGTTTTCGAAACACTCATCGGCAAAAACTAATTAAAAAAAGAAAAACGAATTTCAAGTTTTCAAAACACTCATCGGCGAAACCTGATTTTAAAAAAGAAAAATGAATATCAAGTTTTCAGAACACTCATCGGCGAAAACTGATTAAAAAAAGAAGGTCAAAACCCCAAATTGGTCCTTTATGTTTCACCCAAGTTCCATATTAGTCCTTTATGTTTCAAAAAGTCTAAATTGGTGCTTTATGTTTGCAAGAAGTTCCAAATTGGTCCTTCCGTCCAATTCTGTCTATTTTTTCCGTTAAGTGCTGACGTGGCGTGTTGAGGTGTCACACTCTCTCTCCTACGTGTACTACTTAGCTGGCGTGACCTTAGTTAAACTAAAATCAGGGACTAAAATGAAATAAAATACTTTTTCAAAAGACAAATATGTAATTTTTTCGCTTTTTCATCTTCTTCTTCCTCATTGCTTCTGTGAATACAGTCTTCAACTCTGGAAACGTCTGCAACAATGGTGGAGACCCCTCAAACATGGCTTTTTTTGCAACTTCTCTTAGTCTATTCTCTCTTCTAGCTATAAGAGCTAGACATGAACCCCTCATACCATACTCATATGCTAAATGCTTTTAAAACAAAAATAGAATAAAGAATGTTACTTTGGGTAAATAATGAAGTTGAAACTTTGAAACATTTGACCTCCGACTTCGCCCTCCGCATCGGCATCCCCAAACTTGTCTTTGACGGATTCAGCATCTTCGTCGCTTCCCTCATTGAATCCATCCGAGCACTCCGACCCATATCCGAACCAGAACATGAACCGTGCACCATCCCGGTCCTTCCCCACCCGATTACGATGACCCGATGCCAGCTTCCCGATTACGCCAAATCTTGCGACGGTTTCTTGCAGCTGATGGAAGAGTTCAGAGAGGCAGAGCTGAAGAGTGAAAGATTAAGAAAAAGCAAAGACGATTGGGCTTCTGCACAAGGGTTCTCACCGTGGAAGAAGAAGAAGATGGGAAAGGTCTTATGAAAAAATTACATTTTTGTCTTTAGAAAAATTATTTTGTTTCATTTTAGTCCCTGATTTTAGTTTAACTAAGGCCACGTCAGCTAAGTAGTACACGTAGGAGAGAGAGTGTGACACCTCAGCATGCCATGTCAGCACTTAACGGAGAAAATAGACGGAATTGGATGGAAGGACCAATTTGGAACTTCTTGCAAACATAAAGGACCAATTTAGACTTTTTGAAACATAAAGGACCAATATGGAACTTGAGTGAAACATAGAGGACAATTTGGGGTTTTGACCAAAAAAGAAAAATAATTATCAAGTTTTCGAAAACACTCACATCGACGAAAACTGATTAAAAAAAGAAAAAGGAATATCAAGTTTTCGAAACACACATCGGCGAAGAATGATTAGAAAAAGAAAAATGAATATCAAGTTTTCGAAACACTCATCGATGAAATTAATTAAATAAAGAAAAACAAATATCACGTTTTCGAAACACTCATCGGTGAAAACTGATTAAGAAAAAGAAAAATGAATATCAAGTTTTCGAAACACTTATTTGCGAAAACTGATTAAAAAAAAGAAAAATGAATATCAAGTGTTCAGAACACTCATCGGCGAAAATTGATTAAAAAAAGAAAAATGAATATCAAATTTTCGAAAACACTCATCGGCAAAAACTGATTAAAAAAAGAAAAATGAATATCAAGATTTCGACACACTCATCGAGAAAAACTCATTAAAAAAAAGAAAAATAAATATCAAGTTTTCGAAACACTAATCGGCGAAAACTGATTAAAAAAAGAAAAAAGAATATCAAGTTTTCAGAACACTCATCGGCTAAAATTGATTAAAAAAGAAAAAAGAATATCAAGTTTTGGAAACACTCATCGGCAAAAACTGATTAAAAAATGAAAAACTAATATCAAGTTTTCGAAACACTCATCGACGAAAACTAATTAAAAAAAAGAATGAATATCAAGTTTTCGAAACACTTATCGGCGAAAACTGATTAAAGAAGGAAAATGAATATAAGTTTTCGAAATACTAATCGGTGAAAACTGATTAAAAAAAGAAAAATAAATATCAAGTTTTGGAAATACTCATTAGCGAAAACTAATTAAAAAAAATAAAAATGAACATAATGTATTCGAAACACTCATCGGCGAAAATTGATTAAAAAAGGAAAATGAATATCAAGTTTTCGAAACACTCATCGTCGAAAAATGATTGAAAAAAGAAAAATAATTATCAAGTTTTCGAAACACTAATTGATGAAAAATGATTAAAAAAAGAAAAATGAATGTCAAGTTTTCAAAACACTCATTAGCGAAAACTTACTAAAAAAAATAAAAATGAATATCAAGTTTCCGAAACACTCATCGACGAAAATTGATTAAAAAATATAAAAATGAATATAAAGTTTTCGAAACACTCATCGGCGAAAACTGATTAGAAAAGGTAAATGAATATCAAGTTTTCGAAACACTCATCGGTGAAAACTGATTAAAAAAAATATCAAGTTTTCGAAATATTCATTTGCGAAAACTTACTAAAAAAAGAAAATTGAATATCAAGTTTTCAGACCACTTATTAGCGAAATCTGATTAAAAAAAATAAAAATGAATATCATGTATTCGAAACACTCATCGGCGAGAACTGATTAAAAAAGGAAAATGAATATCAAGTTTTCGAAACACTCATCGTCGAAAAATGATTAAATAAAGAAAAATGATTATCAAGTTTTCGACACACTCATCGATGAAAAATGATTAAAACAAGAAAAATGAATATCAAGTTTTTGAAACACTCATCGATAAAAAATGATTAAAAAAAGAAAAATGAATATCAAGTTTTCAAACCACTCATCGGCGAAAACTGATCAAAAAAAGAAAAATGAATATCAAGTTTTCGAAACACTCATCGGCAAAAACTGATTAAAAAAAGAAAAATTAATATCATGTTTTCGAAACACTCATCACCGAAGACTTACTAAAAAAAGAAAAAAGAATATCAAGTTTCCGAAACACTCATTGACGAAAAATAATTAAAAAAATAAAAATGAATATCAAGTTTTCGAAACACTCATTAGCGAAAAATGATTAAAAAAAGAAAAATTAATATCAAGTTTTCGAAACACAAATAAATGAAAACTAATTAAATAAAAAAAATGAATATCACGTTTTCGAAACACTCATTGGCGAAAACTGATTAAGGAAAAGAAAAATGAATATCAAGTTTTCGAAACACTCAACGACGAAAACTATTTAAAAAAACGAAAAATGAATATTACATTTTCGAAACACTCATCGGCGAAAACTGATTAAAAAAATGAAATATGACTATTAAGTTTTCGAAACACTCATCGTCGAAAACTTATTAAAAAATAAAAATGAATATCAAGTTTTCAGAACACTAATCGGCGAAAACAGATTAAAAAAAAAAGAAAAATGAATATCAAGTTTTTAAAAACACTCATCGGCTAAAACTGATTAAAAATGTAAATCCGAGGGGTATTTTTAGAATCAAGTCAATTGTGTATAGTAAGACTTAACATGGTCATCATTTGGAGTTGGAATGTAAGAACAAAATAAATAAATAAATAAATGAACAATAGAAATAAATAATAATTTTGTGTATACATATAGATAAATAAAATTAAATAGGAATTGATGGGATAATATGAAATTGATAAAAATTATGAAATTTAAGTTAAGCATTTTGGCTAAAGAAAATAAAAATAAATTTTTTAGAGTGAAATATAAAATTTTGGGATATAATTATGATTTTAATAGTGTTAGAGTTGAGAATTTAAGAAATTAAAATAAATATGAAAATTTGGTAGAAAAATTATAATTTTGTTTAAAAGTGGTCATATGAATTATTCAAAGCTTATAGTTTAAATTTGAGAATTTTTTGAAAATAAAAATTATACTGGGTAGGAAATTTTCATCTGCAAGACACTCAATGACAGATATTTTTAATAGGCTTATAATTAGTCAAAATTTTCAAAAATTTCTTATTCTTACCTACAAATAAATATAGACAATAAAATCCATTCAAAACTCTATTTTACCGTACTAAAAAAAATGTCAAATACCAAGTTGCCCTTAAAAACCCCTTACCCATATGAACCCACGAATTGCTCTGCTTCTGCGTTTTTTTTTTCTGCTGCTCCTTCCACTTTCTTTTCCTTCTCTTCACCACATTGTTCATCCTTTCCAATCTCAAGCCTCCACCCTCACTTAATTCTTGTTCCCACATCAATCTAAGATTCCCTCAAGTTTCTCTATTCTTTTGGAACATCAAAGAGCGTGGGTTACTCTTCCAAACCTCCATTTTCGGATTTTTACAAGGTGAGTTCCCAAAAACTTGTTTCCACCACTTGAATCATGATTTTCTTGTTAAGAATGAGTTACCCAATGATAGTATACCACCTTAGGTTCATTCTTGTGTATAAGAATCACCCTAATAATGAGTTTCATGAAGATTTGTACTGTAGGGTTTGTGACCTACGAAATTTGGGGAAATTTATGGAATTGGAGGATTTTCTTGAACTTGATAATATTTATAAACTTTGAATGATTTGTTTGGATATTCTAAACGGTTTGGATAATGCCCAATGGTTGGGTTAGTGATATGTGAACCCTTTTGTGAAGGTAAGAATTTTCCATAATTAATTGATTTTCTATTGGCGGGGCTTGGAGAGCAACCAATGGAATGAATTTAATTGTTTATACATTTCATTATTTTAAAGCTAGAGAAAACACCAAATGATGACCATAGCTTAGGTAGTGGAATTTAGGCATTGATATGTGTAGAAGTGGAAAATTGGTTAATATGGAGTTTATGGAAAGTTTGCTACACACATGTGTAGATAAGTAGTTTAATTGGTGTGGTTCTATTTGTTAGGACTCAAGTGCTTCCTTGGAGACAAGAGTGCTCAAGGGTTACTAAGTAAAACGGCTAAGGTGAGGGGTTTCACATCCTTGCCCTACAGGGTTGATTGAGGATGTGGATATGCGGTTTGCTTACTTGCCTATTTGTAAGAATTGTTTAGTGGTTAACATGCTATTGTTGTTCCTAAATTGTTATCCATGAAAGTATTTGTATATGTGTGTTTGACTACAGGTAAAAAAGGTATTGGAGGGTATCCATGTGATGACATGAGGTACGCCGAACAGTACAAGCAAGGGGGTAAGTTGTTGATTGAGTCCAAGGTTTGGTTTACCATATTAATTAGAAGCTCACCTAAGAAATCATAAAGAAAGTGTTGCTAACGTCAATGTTTTATGGTAATTGAACTTAGGAAAGACCTTAGAGCTAGGTTATGATCTAAACCAAGGATTTGGGAACAATATGAGGATTTATACGATCTCTTAATTGATTAGTGAGTCGTATGGATGTCCACACTACCTAGGTAAAGTCAGTTTACGATCGTAATGGGTAGATAGAGTCAGGATCCCAGCTGAAAGCTTGGGAACAGAAACAAGTTAAAACAATTATCCGTTGAGGCCATTGCCCTAGCCTGGCACTAGGGTCAGTTAAAGAGTAAAACATTTGTCCGTTGAGGCCATTGCCCTAGCCTGGTACTAGGGTCAGTAAAAGACTAAAAGATTTGCCCGTTGAGGCCATTGCCCTAGCCTGGCACTAGGGTCAGTTAAAGATTAAGAGAAATTGCCCGTTGAGGCCATTGCCTTAGCCTGGTACTAGGGTCAGTTGAGTGATTTACAGTTTTTATATGATATGTTAATTATGATTGTTTGATTATGAGAAGCATGATAGAAAAGCATGATCTGTAGGTTTATCTTTGATTTTAATGTTATATTAATAGTGCCTTATCGTAATATAACAATTGATAAACTGGACTTTCATGCGTTTGTGATTGTGGGTGTTTCCCTTTCCCCAACTGTAGTGGTACCCGCCGCTACGCCGAGGATGGGAAGCTTCTCACTGAGTCTGTTTGACTCACTGCCTCTGCTTCAATGTTTCAGATACAGGGATTGGGCAGGCATCGACGTCCGGGCCATACGGACATCAGACCATCCTTACGCACTTGTTCGCGTGGGTGGACACCTTTTGGTTATTTTGATTTCACTTTCTGTACATATTTTAAAGTTGTAAGAGTTGTATATATATATTTACAGCTTTTGATATGTACCTACTCTAGAATTATCGGCTTCACATGAACTTAAAGACAGGGTCTAGTTTGGGGAAGACTAGGATATATGTTTGAGTATATAAACTTCTGCATGTGAATAGGATAGATCGTATGCATTAAGGCGTAAGGTCAATATGATATGGATATATATTATGTGTGCTTGCTGCATGTGAATATGATAGATCGTACGTATTGAGACGTACGGTCAATATGATATTAATATTTACATTATGAGTGCTGATAAATATATCTATACACTGGATTCAGCTGAAGTGGTATTGAGCGAACCGTGGATTGCAGGTTAATTAGGCCACCAGTGAGGTGTGGCCACTAGTATGATATATATATATATATATATATATATATATATATATATATTGATGGTATAGCAGGTTAGTTATAAACATGTTTACAGGATAAGGCTTACGGGTTTAGAGGTAAAAATCTATTCCCGTGCGGGTCATGTACTCCCGATTTGGGGTCGTGACAAAAAAATAAAAATAAAAATGAATATCAAGTTTTCGAAACACTCATCGATGAAAAATGATTAAAAAAAGAAAAATAAATATAAAGTGTTCTGACCACACATCGGCGAAAACTGATCAAAAAAAGAAAAATGAATATCAAGTTTTCGAAACACTCATCGGCAAAATCTGATTGAAAAAAGAAAAATTAATATCATGTTTTCGAAACACTCATCAATGAAAACTTACTAAAAAAACAAAAATGAATATCAAGTTTTCGAAACACTCATCGACGAAAACTGATTAAAAAAAGAAAAATGAATATCAAGTTTTCAGAACACTCATCGGCGAAAACTGATTGAAAAAAGAAAAATAAATATCAAGTTTTCGAAAACACTCATCGGCAAAAACTGATTAAAAAAAGAAAAATGAATATCAAGTTTTCAGAACACTCATCTGCGAAAATTGATTAAAAAAAGGAAAACGAAGATAAAGTTTTCGAAAACACTAATCGACAAAAACTAATTAAAAAAAGAAAAATGAATATCAAGTTTTCGAAACACTCATCGATGAAAAATGATTAAAAAATGAAAAATGAATATCAAATTTTCAGCCCACTCATCGGCGAAAACTGATCAAAAAAAGAAAAATGAATATCAAGTTTTCGAAACACTCATCGACAAAAATTGATTAAAAAAAAGAAAAATTAATATCATGTTTTCGAAACACTCATCAGCGAAAATTTACTAAAAAAAGAAAAACGAATATCAAGTTCTCGAAACACTCATCGACGAAAACTAATTAAAAAAAGAAGAACGAATATAAAGTTTTCGAAACACTGATCGGCGAAAACTGATTAAAAAAGGAAAATGAATATCAAGTTTTCGAAATACTCATCGGTGAAAACTGATTAAAAAAAGAAAAATAAATATCAAGTTTTGGAAACACTCATTAGCGAAAACTGATTAAAAAAATAAAAATGAATATCATGTATTCGAAACACTCATCGGCGAAAACTGATTAAAAAAGAAAAATAAATATCAAGTTTTCGAAACACTCATCGATGAAAAATGATTACAAAAAGAAAAATGAATATCAAGTTTTCGAAACACTCATTAGCGAAAACTTATTGAAAAAAGAAAAACGAATATCAAGTTTTGGAAACACTTATCGACGAAAACTGATTAAAAAAATAAAAATGAATATAAATTTTACGAAACACTCATCGGCGAAAACTGATTAAAAAAGGAAAAAGAATATCAAGTTTTCAAAACATTCATCGGTGAAAACTAATTAAAAAAAGAAAAATAAATATCAAGTTTTCGAAAGACTCATTAGCGAAAACTTACTAAAAAAAGATAAATGAATATCAAGTTTTCGAAACACTCATCGACGAAAATTGATTAAAAAAAATAAAAATGAATATCACGTTTTCGAAACACTCATTAGCGAAAAATTACTAAAAAAAGAAAAATGAATATCAAGTTTTCAAAACACTCATCGACAAAAACTTATTAAAAAAGAAAAATGAATATCAAGTTTTCGAAACACTCATTAGCGAAAAATGATTAAAAAAAGAAAAATTAATATCAAGTTTTCGAAAGACAAATCGGTGAAAACTAATTAAATAAAGAAAAATGAATATCACGTTTTCGAAACACTCATCGGCGAAAACTATTTAAAAAAAAGAAAAATGAATATTACGTTTTCGAAACACTCATCGAAGAAAACTGATTAAAAAATGAAATATGACTATTAAGTTTTCGAGACACTCATCGGCGAAAACTGATTAAAAAATGAAAAATAAATATGAAGTTTTCGAAACTGTCACGACCCCCTATCGGGCGTCCGTGACCGGCACGGGAGGTAGGATTTCTCCTATCCCGTAAGCCTCTAATCCCTGATTGACAGTTTTATATATGCCTAACTACCCGTTTCTAATACAAACAATGTATGGTATATATGGTCATCCCTATCCGGTGACCTAAGTAGCACGCAATCCACGGCTCGCTCAACGCCGCTTCAGTCTATACATATACACATAATCAATCACACATACATATAGTATACATATTGATCACGCGCCTCAAGGCGGGTGATCTATCCTATTCACATGTAGAATTCCTGTGTACAGTCAAGTATATATATTCAATCACACACCTGCATATAATTCACATATTGATCACGCGCCTCAATGCGTGTGACCTATCCTATTCACATGCGGAAGCTGTATTTTCATACCATCAAGTATTCAGTCACACATATATATAAATTTACATATTGACCACACGCTCAGTGCGTGTGATCTATCCTATTCACATGCGGAAGTCACACTCATATATATATATACACATGATATTCAGCATATCATAACCTATAATCCCAACCACAAGACCAATCTTTAATCTGTATGAAGCCGACAATTCTAGAGTGTGACATATACATATATGCATATAGCAACTGTACAAAACAATGTTATACCAAAATGAATCATATACATATATATCTTGTCAAAATACATATAACTGTACTACCCACGCGAACAATGCGTACGGTCTCTAAGTCTGTCCGCCTCCCTGAGATGAAGTGGAAGCACTCCCGATGCCTATACCACCTGTGTCTGTAACATGTAACATTGGGGTGAGTCAAACAGACTCAGTGAGACGCTTTCCCATCCCAAGTCTTGAATTTATGGCTCAAGAGAGCCATAAATTCTCATTATCTAAAATTTCCATTTATCAAACTAACCTTGAACACTTCACCTACACATGAATACACATACCCGAACACGCGTAAAATTAGAAAATTGTCTCTTTTTCCCCGAACGGGGTTCCGGGTGAGACGGGAATTACTCGAGTTTTAATCCCTCGTACATTCCAATAATTTTGAACAATTATATAATTATCATTCAACCTTTCAATGCACCCTAAATCATTCCACAACACCCTTAAACCTCAACAACCACATTTTCCTACACTTTTTCCAACCCGGATAAATTCCATCAATTTGGTTCCGGTTCCTAAGCTTCCAACTCACTTCCTAACATGCATATACTTCAATTTAGGACCTAGAACACTCAGATTGAATCAATTGGGGTCTTTCCAAAAATCCCTAAAATTGATAAAATTGGGGTTTGAGAGTTTCAGGACTTCTCACCTCGATTCAACCGGTTAGAAGGACTATATGGAGTAGAGGAGACTCCCAGCTACCTTCCTCGGTGAAGAGACGGCGTTTTCCGGCGAGAAAGCTCTCTCCCTCTTGTTTCTCTCTCTAGCCCGAACTCTCTCTCTCTCTAGCACAACGAAGGCGACTACGGCTCCGGTGGACACGACTCCAGCGTACGTCGACCACCACCGTGCTCAGCCCGTGCGTCCTCCTTGCTTCCTCCGTGCAGAAACGACGCCCAAGCTGCTCTCTTCCCCTTCGTGTCCGTGCGTGCGTTTTTCATGGTTTGCTCCTCTCTTTTTTTTCTTTCTCTTTTCTTATTCTTTTCTTTCCTCTTTCTTTTATAATATATATATATATATATATATATATATGTACTAAATTAACATGTATCCATATCACTAGAATAAAAAGGAAATCTGATGAAAAAATAATTAAAAGAAATATAGGAATATTAGAATTGTAAAAAGAATTTATATTTACAACATGATAAGTGATAGTCTAGTGTGTATTATTTTATTATTATTTTTTCTCATTCTCCACTTTTAAATTAATTAATTTAATTTAATTAATGGTGCTAGTTAAATTATTCTCGGGTATTACAGAAACACTTATCGTCAAAAACTTATTAAAAAAATAAAAATGAATATCAAGTTTTCAGAACACTAATCGGCAAAAACAGATTAAAAAAAAGAAAAATCAATATCAAGTTTTCGAAGCACTCATTGTCGAAACTTATTAAAAAAATAATAATGAATATCAAGTTTTCAGAAAACTAATCGGCGAAAACAGATTAAAAGAGAAAAATGAATATCAAGTTTTCAGAGCACTCATTGGCGAAAACTGATTGAAAAAAATGAATATCAAGTTTTCGAAAACACTGATCGGCGAAAACTGATTAAAAAAAGAAAAATAAATATCATGTTTTTGAAACACTCATCGGCGAAACTTGATTAAAACAAGAAAAATGAATATTAAAATTTCAAAACATTCATCGGCGAAAACTCATTAAAAAAAGAAAAATGAAGATCAAGTTTTCAGAACACACATCTGCGAAAACTAATTAGAAAATGAAAAATGAATATAAAGTTTTCGAAAACACTCTTCAACGAAAACTGATTAAAAAAAGAAAAATGAATATCAAGTTTTCGAAACACTCATCGGCAAAAACTGATTGAAAAAAGAAAAATTAATATCAAGTTTTTGAAACACTCATCAACGAAAACTTATTAAAAAAAGAAAAATGAATATCAAGTTTTCGAAACACTCATCAACGAAAACTGATTAAAAAGAATAAAAATGAATATAAAGTTTTCAAAACACTCATCGGCGAAAACTGATTAAAAAAGGAAAATGAATATCAAATTTTCGAAACACTCATCAACGAAAACTGATTAAAAAGAATAAAAATGATTATAAAGTTTTCGAAACATTCATCGACGAAAACTGATTAAAAAGGAAGATGAATATCAAGTTTTCGAAACACTCATCAACGATAACTGATTAAAAAGAATAAAAATGATTATAAAGTTTTCGAAACACTCATCGGCGAAAACTGATTAAAAAAGTAAAATGAATATCAAGTTTTCGAAACCCTCATCGGTGAAAACTGATTAAAAAACGAAAAATAAATATCAAGTTTTCGAAACATTAATTAGCGAACACTGATTAAAAAAATTAAAATGAATATCATGTATTCGAAACACTCATCGGCGAAAAGTGATTAAAAAAGGAAAATGAATATCAAGTTTTCGAAAAACTAATCGGCGAAAATTTATTAAAAAAAGAAAAATGAATATCAAGTTTTCGAAACACTCATCGGCGAAAACTGATTAAAAAAAGAAAAATGAATATCAAGTTTTCGAGACACTCATCGGCGAAAACTGATTAAAAAAAGAAAAATGAATATCAAGTTTTCGAAAACACTCATCGGTGAAAACTGATTAAAAGGAAGAAAAATAAATATCAAGTTTTCGAAACACTAATCGGCGAAACTTGATTAAAAAAAGAAAAAAAGAATATCAAACTTTCAAAACACTCATCGGCGAAAACTGATTAAAAAAAGAAAAATGAATATCAAGTTTTCGAAACACTCATTGGCGAAAAATAATTAAAAAAAGAAAAATTAATATCCAGTTTTCGAAACACTATTCGACCAAAACTGATTAAAAAAATAAAAATGAATATAAATTTTCGAAACACTCATCGGCGAAAACTGATTAAAAAAGGAAAATGAAAATCAAGTTTTCGAAACACTTATCGGCGAAAACTGATTAAAAAAAGAAAAATGAATATCAAGTTTTCGAAACACCATTTACGAAAACTGATTAAAGAAAATAAAAATGACTATCAAGTTTTCGAAACACTCATCGGCGAAAACTGATTAAAAAAAGAAAATAAATATGAAGTTTTTGAAACACTCATCGATGAAAACTAATTAAAAAAAATGAATATCAAGTTTTCGAAACACTCATCAGTGAAAAACTAATTAAATAAAGAAAAATGAATATCACGTTTTCGAAACACTCATCGGCTAAAACTGATTAAGAAAAAGAAAAATGAATATCATGTTTTCGAAACACTCATCGGGGAAAAGTGTTTAACAAAAAGAAAAATGAATATTACGTTTTCGAAACACTAATCGATGAAAACTAATTAAATAAATAAAAATGAATATCAAGTTTTCGAAACACTCATCGGTTAAAACTAATTAAAAAAAAGAAAAATGAATATCAAGTTTACAGAACACTCATCGGCAAAAATTGATTAAAAAAAGAAAAATAAAAATCAACTTTTCGAAAACACTCATCAGCTAAAACTGATTAAAAAAATAAAAATGAATATCAAGTTTTCGAAACACTCATCGGCAAAAACTGATTAAAAAAAGAAAAATGAATATCACGTTTTCGAAACACTCATCTGCGAAAACTGATTTTGAAAAAGAAAAATGAATATCAAGTTTTCGAAACACTCATCGGTGAAAACTAATTAAATAAAGAAAAATGAATACCACGTTTTCGAAACACTCGTCGGCGAAAACTGATTAAGAAAAAGAGAAATGAATATCAAGTTTTCAAAACACTCATCGGGGAAAACATTTTTAAAAAAAAGAAAAATGAATATTAAGTTTTCGAAACACACATCGGCGAAAACTATTTAAAAAAAAGAAAAATGAATATTACGTTTTCAAAACACACATCGGCGAAAACTAATTAAAAAAAAGAAAAATAAATATCAAGTTTTTAAAACACTCATCGGCAAAAACAGATGAAAAAAAGCAAAATGAATATCAAGATTTCGAAACACTAATCGGCGAAAACTGAATAAAAAGTGAAAAATTACTATCAAGTTTTCGAAACACTTATCGGCGAAAAGTGTTTAAAAAAATGAATATCAAGTTTTCAAAACACTCAACGGCAAAACCTGATTATAAAAAAAAAAAAGAAAAATGAATATCAAGTTTTCAGAACACTCATCGGCGAAAACGGATTAAAAAAAGAAAAATGAATATCAAGTTTTCGAAACACTAATCGGCGAAAACTATTTAAAAAAAGAAAAAGAAAAATGAATATTACATTTTCGAAACACTCAACGACGAAAACTGATTAAGAAAAAGAAAAATGAATATCAAGTTTTCAAAACACTCATCGGCGAAAACTGATTAAAAAAAACAAAATTGAATATCAAGTTTTCAGAACACTGTCACGACCCCCTATCGGGCGCCCGTGATCGGCTCGGGAGGTAGGATTTCTCCTATCTCGTAAGCCTCTAATTCCTGATTGACATTCTTATATATGCATAACTATCCATTTCTAATACAAACAATATAGTATTTATATGGCCATCCCTATCCGATGACCTAAGTAGCACACAATCCACGGGTCGCTCAACGCCGCTTCACTCTATACATATACCCATAATCAATCACACGTACGTATAATATACATATTGATCACGCGCTTAAAGGCGGGTGATCTATCTTATTCACATGCAGAATCCTTGTGTACAGTCAAGCATATAGATTCAATCACACACCTGCATAAAATATACATATTGATCACACGCCTCAATGCGTGTGACCTATCCTATTCACATGCGGAAGCCGTATTTTCACACAATCAAGTATTCAGTCACACATATATATAAGTTTACATATTGACCACACGCTCAGTGCGAGTGGTCTATCCTATTCACATGCGGAAGTCACATCCATATATATATATACACATGATATTCATCATATCATAACCTATAATCCCAACAACCAGACCAATCTTTAATCTGTATGAAGCCGACAATTCTAGAGTGTGACATATACATATATGCATGTAGCAACTGTACAAAACAATGCTATACCAAAATGAATCATATACATATATATCCTGTCAAAATACATATAGCAGTACTACCCACGCGAACAATGCGTGCGGTCTTTAAGTCTGTCCGCCTCCCTGGGATGAAGTGGAAACGCTTCCGATGCCTATACCACCTGTGTCTATAACATGTAATATTGGGGTGAGTCAAACAGACTCAGTGAGAGGCTTTCCCATCCCTGGTGTAGTAGCGGGTACCACTACAACTGGGGAAGAGGAGCCAATCACAAACACATACGCATATAACCGGTTTAGGTTTTCATATATTAGGTGGTCAGGCAATTAACATATATTATATTCACAATAAAGAATTTAAAGCATGGATTTACATACATTTAAATTCACACATACATCATATCATGATTTAACATACAATTCCATGTGGTCCTCTGTATTCAAGTAATCATAATCATAAACTGGCCCGAAGGCAATATCTCCGTTAGGAGAGAATCTGGCCCGAAGGCAATATGTCACGTGAGCAATATGGGAACCTAGTTGATCATTCTAGGAACCCCTGGTCCCAAGACTTTATTTGGAACAATAATCTGACCCCAAGACTTCACTTGGAGCAATAGCCGGCGACTCATCTGACCTCCGTTTACCCAAGGTAATAGCCACAATGTGGTGAACTCATATACTCTGTATTCCTGTGGTTTGACTCAAGACAAGAGACTCATTCTACCCGGACCACCCGTGATAGACTCGGTTCCCGCGTTGTACAATAAATGACCCCTATGGACCTCTACTTATTCATCTTACTTCTGATTAGGCAACCTAGACTTCCAAGTGGTTTCTAATTCGGACTCTTGATTCAAAACAAGTCACCTATGTTTATTTCCTTTAAGGATTTACATACAAACCACACTTTTCAGGTAATGATCGATGAGGTTTGTTTGTAGTATCACAAGACCATCACAAATAAACTTTACTCCATCCTACCCCCGATATATTCTAGGTCCCGAGGACCTTCTTTCCATATAAGGCTCCTTGAGCCACCATTTGCTTTTACAGTTCACATATACACGTACAGCACGTTATCACATATATTACAATTTAGGAACAACAATAGCATGTTATCTAACATGTAATTTCTACAAATAGGCAAGAAGGCAAACCATATATCCATATCCGCAGTCAACCCTATAGGGAAAGGATAGGAAAGCCCCTCACCTGGTTGGCCCCTCTGATCGGCTCTCGGTGCGCCCGAAAGTCCACTCACAGTATGGTGCCCTATACACATATACTTGAGAGGTTCAGAGACTTGAAAATTCAACCACTATCGTGTACATGTAACGCTAATGCTCATGTTCTTTCTAATTAATTCCATAGACTAGTTGTTGGCTTGGAGTGCCCTCAACTAGTTTTCGGAACACCTAGCATGCTTCTAATTCGTGTCCAACCCTCTCTTAATCACGCTATTCGGAAACGTTGAATTTGGGAATTCAAGGTTACCCAATTTTACCTCTATGTGTCCATGTGAAGTTCCCATTACCCTAGTCTTGAATTTATGGCTCAAGAGTCATAAATTCTACTTGTCCAAAATTTCCATTTATCAAAATAACCTTGAACACTTTACCTACCCATGAATACACATACCCGAGTACGCGTAAAATTAGAGAATTGTCTCTTTTTCCCCGAACGGGGTTCCGGGTGAGACGGGAATTACTCGGGTTTTCATCCCTCGTACATTCCAATAATTTTTAACAATTTTTATAATTATTATTCAACCTTTCAATGCACCCCAAGTCATTCCACAACACCCTTAAACCTTAACAAACACATTTTCCTACTCTTTTTCCAACCTGGATAAATTCCATCAATTTGGTTCCGGTTCCTAAGCTTCCAACTCACTTCCTAACATGCATATACTTCAATTTAGGACCCAGAACATTCAGATTGAATCAATTGGGGTCTTTCCAAAAATCCCTAAAATTGATAAAATTGGGGTTTGAGAGTTTCGGGACTTCTCACCTCGATTCAACCGGTTAGAAGGACGATATGGAGTAGAGGAGACTCCCAGCTACCTTCCCCGGTGAAGAGACGGCGTTTTCCGGCGAGAAGCTCTCTTCTTTTGCTTTCTCTCTCTAACCCGAGCTCTCTCTCTCTCCTCCAGCCACAAGACGGTGACCGGCTCCGGTGGGCAACGATTCCGACCTCCTCTCGCGTTGCTCCAGCCACCACGCGTTGGCCTTCCTCCTCCGTGAGCTCCTTCCCTTCTCCCCGTGCTTCTGTGCGTGTCGACCCTCACCCCACGCCTTCCTTTTGCTTTCTTTTCTTTTCTTCTCTTTTCTCTACCCTCTCTTATCTAATATATATATATATATATATATATATATATATATATATATATATTATAATAAGTTAATATATACATATATACATTACAAACAGCAAATAACAATAAAATAAAAGAAAAAAAAATCTGATTTCTTTTTACATATATATACATTTATATAATTAATTAATATATACATATTAAAAGAAAGTATGTCTGATTATTAATAACTATTAGGATCTAAAATACTTTGTATTCACAACATAGTAGGTGAGAGGATAGTGTGTATTTTTATCTCATCTTCCAGATTCTAAATTAATTAATTAAATTAGACCAAGGACGCTAATTAAATATCTTTGGGTATTACAATCTTCCCCCCTTAAGAAATTCGGCCCCTGAATTTCAAACAACTACTAACCTTAGTCTCGAAATAGATGAGGATACGTCCTGCGCATTTCACCCTCGACCTCCCATGTAGCTTCTTCGGTCGAGTGGTTTCTCCACAGAACTTTAACCAATGGAATCTCTTTCGTTCTGAGTTTCTTCAATTGCCGATCTAAGATTTCCACTGGCTCCTCTTCGTACGTCATATTTTCAATTAGTTGCACGTCTTGCGATTGGATTACGTGCGAGGGATCAGGAAGATACTTCCGAAGCATTGATACATGAAAGACAGGGTGTACCCCCTCCAATTCCGTTGGCAATTCCAACCGATGAGCTACATTCCCAACTCGTTCTAAGATTTCAAACGGTCCGATATATCGAGGACTCAACTTCCCTTTCTTACCGAACCGCATTACGCCTCTCATCGGTGATATTCTCAAGAACACCTGATCACCAACAGCAAACTCCAGTTCTCTCCTTCGATTGTCAGCATAAAACTTTTGCCTACTCTGGGCCGTCAGCAATCTCTCCCTTATACACTTTACTTTCTGCAAGGCATCTTGCAGCAATTCCGGGCCGACTAGGCTAGCTTCTCCGACCTCGAACCACCCAATCGGGGATCTGCATCTACGGCCGTACAGAGCCTCGAAAGGTGCCATTTGAATACTTGCTTGATAACTGTTATTGTATGCAAACTCAGCCAAGGGTAAATACTTTTCCCAACTTCCGCCGAAATCCATAATACACGCCCGAAGCATGTCCTCAAGAATCTGAATGGTTCTTTCTGATTGCCCGTCGGTCTGTGGGTGGAACGCAGTACTCAGATCAACTCTAGTTCCCAACACTTCCTGCAATGACTTCCAAAACCTGGAAGTGAACTGTGGACCTCTATCAGATATTATGGACACTGGCACACCGTGCAATCTAACGATTTCTGATAGATAAATCTGTGCATATTGACTCACTCCGTAAGTGGTCTTAACTGGCAGAAAGTGGGCGGACTTAGTCATGCGATCCACTATCACCCAAACCGAATCAAATCCTCGTTGGGATCTTGGCAACCCTGTCACAATATCCATTGTTATCCTCTCCCATTTCCACTCAGGTATTTCTATCTGTTGTAATGTTCCGGCGGGTTTCTGGTGCACAGCCTTGACTTGCTGGCACACTAAACACCTGGCTACATAGTTTGCGACATCCTTTTTCATGCCATTCCACCAATACAACTGTTTCAGGTCATGATACATCTTATTAGCTCCCGGATGGATTGTATACGCTGTTCGGTGTGCTTCTTCAAGGATCCTTTCTTTCAAGTTATCAACCATAGGGACACATAACCGTCCCTCCAACCGAAGTATCCCAGAATCATCTATAGAGAATCGGACGTCATCCCCTTTCTCTTTAGTTACGGTATCCCTGATTTGCTTGAGGTCGGTATCTTCATCTTGCCTAGCCTTCACCTCTTCTACCAAAGAGGACTTAGCTTGAAAATGGGCTAAAAGTGAGTTGGAGCTTCCAATCTCAAACTGATTTCCCGTTTGCTCTAGCTCATGCAGTTCTCTAATTAACGGTCTCCTTTCTTCACTTATATGAGCAAGACTGCCCATGGATTTCCGACTCAGAGCATCGGCTACCACATTAGCCTTTCCTGGATGATACAAGATCGTGCAGTCGTAGTCTTTCAACAACTCCAACCATCGACGTTGTCTCAAGTTCAAGTCTTTCTGCTCGAAAATGTATTTGAGGCTTTTGTGGTCTGTATAAATTTCACAAGTCTCACCATATAAGTAGTGTCTCCATATTTTCAAAGCGAATACTACAGCCGCCATTTCGAGGTCGTGAGTCGGGTAGTTCTTCTCAGGTTTCCTCAGTTGTCGCGATGCATACGCAATCACCTTGCCATGCTGCATCAAGACACACCCTAACCCAATCCTCGACGCATCACAGTATACCACGTGCCCTCCTATGCCTTCAGGTAATGTCAGCACCGGAGCGGTAGTGAGGCTGTCCTTCAGCTTTTGAAAACTCTTCTCACACTTGTCATCCCATACAAACTTCACTCCTTTTTGAGTCAATCTAGTCATAGGTGCAGCAACCTTAGAGAAATCCTGCACAAATCTTCTATAATATCCCGCCAAACCCAAGAAACTGTGAATCTCCGTAACAGAGGTAGGCTGGGACCAATTCTTCACTGCCTCTACCTCACTTGGATCAACGTGGATTCCCTCTGATGATACCACGTGACCCAAAAAGGCAACTTTGTCAAGCCAGAATTCACACTTAGAGAACTTGGCATACAGTTTTTCCTCTCTCAACCTCTGCAAGGCTAGTCTCACGTGTTCAGCATGTTCCTCAGAATTCTTTGAATAAACCAATATGTCATCAATGAAGACAATGACAAATCGGTCCAGAAATGGTTTAAAGACTCTGTTCATCATGTCCATGAACGCTGCAGGAGCATTAGTTAATCCGAAGGACATCACCAAGAACTCGTAATGTCCATATCGGGTCCGGAATGCGGTCTTAGGTATGTCTGATTCTCGAATCTTCAATTGATGGTACCCAGATCGCAAATCAATCTTGGAAAACCGCTTTGCACCCTTCAACTGATCAAATAGGTCATCTATCCTCGGCAGCGGATATTGATTGTGGATCGTTACCTTGTTTAACTTTCGGTAATCGATACACAACCGCAAAGATCCGTCCTTCTTCTTTACAAAAAGGATTGGTGCACCCCAAGGAGAGAAACTGGGTCTTATAAAACCCTTGTCAAGCAATTCTTGCAATTATGTATGTAGCTCCTTCAGCTCTTTCGGAGCCATACGGTAAGGTGGTGTGGAGATAGGCTGGGTGCCAGGTTGCAGCTCAATTCCAAATTCAATCTCACGATCGGGCGGCAACCCCGGCATTCTTCTGGAAATACATCTAAAAACTCTCGCACTACAGGTACTTGAGTTGGAGAAAATACTTCTTTCGTGGTATCTTGGACGAATGCCAAATACCCTTTGCATCCCTTTGTAAGTAATTTGGATGCCTTCAAAGCCGAGATCAAGCTTGGATACGGTGCAGCTCCGTCACCCTGTATCACAAAGGGCTCCTCGTTTGGCATATTGAATTTCAAGTATTTAGCCCTGCAGTCCACAACTGCATGGCAAGACGACAACCAATCCATTCCAAGGATCACGTCAAGATCAACCATACACAACAACCGAAGGTCTGCCACAGTCTCATGACCAACGACCTCCACAATGCAAGACTTATGCACATATTCTACTTGTATCGATTCTCCCATTGGTGTAGAGACCAGTACTGTTTCTTCCATTCTAGATGGACTTTTGTTGAATTTAGAGGCAAATGCATGTGACACATAGGAATGAGTGGAGCCGGAATTAAATAAGACTCGTGCTTCAAGAGAGCAGACAATAAGAGTACCTGTCACAACTGCATTTGATGCATGAGCATCCTGCTGAGAGAGTGCAAATACCCGCGCTTGTCCTCCACCTACTGCCCCTGGCCCTCGGCCACTAGACCCTGTACCACGGCCTCTAGCTGCACCTGTACTTGCTGCCTGTGGTGGCACGGTTCTCACTGGTGGAGCTGGAATAGGTGTACTCCTCGATGTCAGATTGCTTCTCACACTTGTACCCTCTTTCTTCTTTGGACACTCTCTAGCCATATGGCCCATCTGGCCGCAATGGTAGCATCCACCTGTCAGTCTCCGACATATACCAGAATGAAATCTGCCGCAAGTCACACACTGGGGCTTTGTCTTACCGGCATTTCCACGCCCTTGTTCCCTCTGTCCCCCTTGAATATTACCTCTTGTAGCTGTTTCATAGGTGGTAGTTGAGGATAGTCCTCCTACGGACCCGGAGTATCCTGCTCTTCCACCTGTTGTCTTCCTTTTCTTACTTCCACCTCCATGGTTGTCACTGCCTGTAATTAACTTGACTTTAGGATCAACAGACGTCCCATACCTCTTCCTGGTTTCAATCATTCTAGCACAGTCTGCTGCTTGGGCTAAAGTCTCAAACTGTCTCCTCTGAGGTAGCAAAGCAGTAAACAAAGGCTCCGTGAGTCGGTGTATGAATCTCTTGATCCTTGCCTCTTCATTAGGAACTAACTCAGGTGAGAATTGAGCCAGTTCAGTAAAAAGTAACTCATACTCCGTCACGGTCATCTTAGGCGTCATCCATAATTCCTCGAATTGCTGACGCTTTGCATCCTTGGTACCTTCAGGTAGAAACCGACCCAGGAATTCCCTCTGAAAATCTTCCCAGGTCATCGGTGCCACTCTACGCGAATACCTCTTCTGTACGGACTCTATCCATACTCTAGCCGCTCCCCTCAGCTGGAATGAAGCTAATTCCACTAATTCATGGCTTGAGCACCTCAGCATGCGCCCAATTCTGACAACATCTCTGATAAAGTACTGCGGATCCTCTTTCTCACTAGTTCCGCAGAAAGTGGGTGGATGAAGCTTCAGAAATTTTGAAATTGGCAGCTCCCTGGGTGATGCCCGCGGTTCACGAGGCATCTCCTGTGGTTGTTGCCATTCCCTATCCTCTTCCTCAACAACCTCTATCTCTTGATTACTAGGAACCCTCTCTTGTTCTTCCTCGCCGACTATCAACCGGCGTACTTCCCTTTGTATTTGTCTTGTCATTTCCTCTCTTAGTTCCTGAAATTCTGCCGTGAGCATTTCCGCCATGGAAGGTGCAACCGTCTCTACTTGAGGTTGAGGTTCCGGTGACTGTCTCCTCTCTTCCCCTCTTACTTGTGCTCTACCTCGACCCCGAGCACGACCTCTACCTCGGCCTCGGGTACGACCTCTACCTCGGCCTCGGGTGGGCATTACCTCCTCCCGAACTGACTCTTGATCAATTTCAGCAGGAGTTCTCCCTCTACCCCTAGTCCGTCTCGTAATAGGTGACATCCCTATACTGCACAAGGACCACACCTAATAAGTACACGTATATTAATGACATTTCGTATAAAAGAGAGTAGAAAGAAAGGATGACACAATTTCCTGGGTACTCCCACAAGTGCCTTTTTACTCCCACGTTGTGCCCGAGTACACAAAGAGGGGTAAACCGACACCCGTTCATACCTATGGCTTCATACAGTTTAAAGTAACCAGGCTCTGATACCAAGTTTGTCACGACCCCCAATCGGGCGCCCGTGATCGACACGGGAGGTAGGATTTCTCCTATCTCGTAAGCCTCTAATTCCTGATTGACATTCTTATATATGCGTAACTACCCATTTCTAATACAAACAATATAGTATTTATATGGCCATCCCTACCCGATGACCTAAGTAGCACACAATCCACAGCTCGCTCAACGCCGCTTCAGTCTATACATATACACATAATCAATCACATGTACGTATAATATACATATTGATCACGCGCTTAAAGGCGGGTGATCTATCCTATTCACATGCAGAATCCCTGTGTACAGTCAAGCATATAGATTCAATCACACACTTGCATAAAATATACATATTGATCACACGCCTCAATGCGTGTGACCTATCCTATTCACATGCGGAAGCCGTATTTTCACACAATCAAGTATTCAGTCACACATATATATAAGTTTACATATTGACCACACGCTCAGTGCGAGTGGTCTATCCTATTCACATGCGGAAGTCACATCCATATATATATATATACACATGATATTCATCATATCATAACCTATAATCCCAACAACCAGACCAATCTTTAATCTGTATGAAGCCGACAATTCTAGAGTGTGACATATACATATATGCATGTAGCAACTGTACAAAACAATGCTATACCAAAATGAATCATATACATATATATCCTGTCAAAATACATATAGCAGTACTACCCACGCGAACAATGCGTGCGGTCTTTAAGTCTGTCCGCCTCCCTGGGATGAACTGGAAACGCTTCCGATGCTTATACCACCTGTGTCTGTAACATGTAATATTGGGGTGAGTCAAACAGACTCAGTGAGAGGCTTTCCCATCCCTGGTGTAGTAGCGGGTACCACTAGAACTGGGGAAGAGGAGCCAATCACAAACACAAACGCATATAACCGGTTTAGGTTTTCATATATTAGGTGGTCAGGCAATTAACATATATTATATTCACAATAAAGAATTTAAAGCATGGATTTACATACATTTAAATTCACACATACATCATATCATGATTTAACATGCAATTCCATTTGGTCCTCTGTATTCAAGTAATCATAATTATAAACTGGCCCGAAGGCAATACCTCCGTTAGGAGAGAATCTAGCCTGAAGGCAATATCTCACGTAAGCAATATGGGAACCTAGTTGATCATTCTAGGAACCCCTGGTCCCAAGACTTTACTAGGAACAATAATCTGACCCCAAGACTTCACTTGGAGCAATAGCCGGCGACTCATCTGACTTCAGTTTACCCAAGGTAATAGCCACAATGTGGTGAACTCATATACTCTGTATTGTTGTGGTTTGACTCAAGACAAGAGACTCAATCTACCCGGACCACCCGTGATAGACTCGGTTCCCGCGTTGTACAATAAATGACCCCTATGGACCTCTACTTATTCATCTTACTTCTGATTAGGCAACCTAGACTTCCAAGTGGTTTCTAATTCGGACTCTTGATTCAAAACAAGTCACCTATGTTTATTTCCTTTAAGGATTTACATACAAACCACACTTTTCAGGTAATGATCGATGAGGTTTGTTTCTAGTATCACAAGACCCTCACAAATAAACTTGACTTGATCCTAACGCCGATATCATTCTAGGTCCCGAGGACCTTCTTTCCATATAAGGCTCCTTGAGCCACCATTTGCTTTTACAGTTCACATATACACGTATAGCACGTTATCACATATATTACAATTTAGGAACAACAATAGCATGTTATCTAACATGTAATTCCTACAAATAGGCAAGAAGGCAAACCATATATCCATATCCGCAGTCAACCCTATAGGAAAAGGATAGGAAAGCCCCTCACCTGGTTGGCCCCTCTGATCGGCTCTCGGTGCGCCCAAAAGTCCACTCACAGTATGGTGCCCTATACACATATACTTGAGAGGTTCAGAGACTTGAAAATTCAACCACTATCGTGTACATGTAACGCTAATGCTCATGTTCTTTCTAATTAATTCCATAGACTAGTTGTTGGCTTGGAGTGCCCTCAACTAGTTTCGGAACACCTAGCATGCTTCTAATTCGTGTCCAACCCTCTCTTAATCACGCTATTCGGAAACGTTGAATTTGGGAATTCAAGGTTACCCAATTTCACCTCTATGTGTCCATGTGAAGTTCCCATTACCCTAGTCTTGAATTTATGGCTCAAGAGTAATAAATTCTACTTGTCCAAAATTTCCATTTATCAAAATAACCTTGAACACTTTACCTACCCATGAATACACATACCCGAATACGCGTAAAATTAGAGAATTGTCTCTTTTTCCCCGAACGGGGTTCCGGGTGAGACGAGAATTACTCGGGTTTTCATCCCTCGTACATTCCAATAATTTTTAACAATTTTTATAATTATTATTCAACCTTTCAATGCACCCCAAGTCATTCCACAACACCCTTAAACCTTAACAAACACATTTTCCTACTCTTTTTCCAACCCGGATAAATTCCATCAATTTGGTTTCGGTTCCTAACATGCATATACTTCAATTTAGGACCCAGAACACTCAGATTGAATCAATTGGGGTCTTTCCAAAAATCCCTAAAATTGATAAAATTGGGGTTTGAGAGTTTCGGGACTTCTCACCTCGATTCAACCGGTTAGAAGGACGATATGGAGTAGAGGAGACTCCCAGCTACCTTCCCCGGTGAAGAGACGGCGTTTTTCGGCGAGAAGCTCTCTTATTTTGCTTTCTCTCTCTAACCCGAGCTCTCTCTCTCTCCTCCAGCCACAAGACGGTGACCGGCTCCGGTGGGCAACGATTCCGACCTCCTCTCGCGTTGCTCCGGCCACCACGCGTTGGCCTTCCTCCTCCGTGAGCTCCTTCCCTTCTCCCCGTGCTTCTGTGCGTGTCGACCCTCACCCCACGCCTTCCTTTTGCTTTCTTTTCTTTTCTTCTCTTTTCTCTACCCTCTCTTATCTAATATATATATATATATATATATATATATATATATATATATATATATATATTATAATAAGTTAATATATACATATATACATTACAAACAGCAAATAACAATAAAATAAAAGATAAAAAATGATTTCTTTTTACATATATATACATTTATATAATTAATTAATATATACATATTAAAAGAAAGTATGTCTGATTATTAATAACTATTAGGATCTAAAATACTTTGTATTCAGAACATAGTAGGTAATAGGGTAGTGTGTATTTTTATCTCATCTTCCACATTCTAAATTAATTAATTAAATTAGACCAACGACGCGAATTAAATATCTTCGGGTATTACAAACACTCATCGGCGAAAATTGATTAAAAAGAGAAAAATGAATATCATGTTCTGGAAAATACACATCGGCCAAAACTGATAAAAAAAAGAAAAATGAATATCAAGTTTTCGAAACACTCATCAGCGAAAACTTACTAAAAAAAGAAAAATGAATATCCAGTTTTCGAAGCACTATTCGACCAAAACTGATTAAAAAAATAAAAATGAATATAAATTTTCGAAATACTCATCGGCGAAAACTGATTAAAAAAGGAAAATGAATATCAAGTTTTTGAAATACTCATCGGCGAAAACTGATTAAAAAAAGAAAAATGAATATCAACTTTTCGAAACACTCATCTACGAAAACTAATTAAAGAAAATAAAAATGAATATCAAGTTTTCGAAACACTAATCGGCGAAAACTGATTAAAAAAAGAAAATAAATATCAAGTTTTTGAAACACTTATCGGTGAAAAGTAATTAAAAAAAGAAAAATGAATATCAAGTTTTCGAAACACTCATCGGTGAAAAACTAATTAAATAAAGAAAAATGAATATCACGTTTTCGAAACACTCATCGGCTAAAACTGATTAAGAAAACGAAAAATGAATATCATGTTTTCGAAACACTTATCGGGGAAAACTGTTTAAAAAAAAGAAAAATGAATATTATGTTTTCCAAACACTAATCGATGAAAACTAATTAAATAAAGAAAAATGAAGATCACGTTTTCGAAACACTCATCGGCAAAAACTGATTAAGAAAAAGAAAAATGAATATGAAGTTTTCGAAACACTCATCGGCTAAAACTGATTAAAAAAAAGAAAAATGAATATCAAGTTTTCAGAACACTCATCGGCAAAAATTGATTAAAAAAAGAAAAATGAATATTAAGTTTTCGAAAACACTCATCGGCTAAAACTAATTAAAAAACGAGTAGGGTAAACCGAGTCGGTAGAGAGTGTAACAACCTTGGAAGGGTTGGGTACACTAATGGCACAAAGTATAAACACCTACGTAGGGTGCATGCCGTGTAAGTGGTAAGTCTAGATGTAGAGTAGAGGGTGTAGTAAGATGTAAACAGACTTTTTCTGAAGAAGTCGTTTACAAGGAATATATCGGGGGAATACCGGCATAAGGGTAGCTGCTTGTTAGTGGAGGATACTTAGGTATGGGGACTCCGATGAAGGGGAATACTTCGTCAGTTAGAGTTATAGAAATAAAACCTAGTGTGCTATGCAACTAGCGAGTGTCTTGGCGTGTTCCAAGACGGATATAAGAAGTCGTTACGAAGGTAGTTAGATGAATAGGCAGATTGAGTCAAGGTAAGCCTCACTAGAGAAGACAATAGTTAACTCCTCGGAGAACAAATTTCATCATATCCACCGTCGTGGTTAGGGACAGTCAGGAACTCAGTTGGAAATTAGAGATTTCAACTTGTTTCTAGCCCACATCCAAGCTAAGTCAGCTCTAATCGAAGAAGTTAAAACCAAACAAGATCAAGACGACGACCTCAAACAGGTTGGATGTGGGCTAGATGACATCTAGCCCACATGGATGATAGTGGCATACTTCGGTTGGAGGGACGGTTATGTGTCCCTATGGTTGATAACTTGAAAGGAAGAATTCTTGAAGAAGCACATCGGACAGCGTATACGATCCATCCGGGAGCTAATAAAATGTATCATGACCTAAAATAATTGTATTGGTGGAATGGCATGAAAAAGGATGTCGCAAACTATGTAGCCAGGTGTTTAGTGTGCCAGCAAGTCAAGGCTGAACACCAGAAACCCGCCGGAACATTACAACAGATAGAAATACCTGAATGGAAATGGGAGAGGATAACGATGGATTCTGTAACAGGATTGCCAAGATCACAACGGGGATTTGACTCGGTTTGGGTGATAGTAGATCGCATGACTAAGTCCGCACACTTTCTGCCAGTTAGGACCACTTACGGAGTGAGTCAATATGCACAGATTTACCTATCAGAAATCGTTAGATTGCACGGTGTGCCAGTGTCCATAATATCTGATAGAGGTCCACAGTTCACTTCCAGGTTTTGGAAGTCATTGCAGGAAGTGTTGGGAACTAGAGTTGATCTGAGTACTACGTTCCACCCACAGACCGACGGGAAATCAAAAAGAACCATTCAGATTCTTGAGGACATGCTTCGAGCGTGTATTATGGATTTCGGCGGCAGTTGGGAAAAGTATTTACCTTTGGCTGAGTTTGCGCACAATAACAGTTATCAAGCAAGTATTCAAATGGCACCTTTCGAGGCTCTGTACGGCCGTAGGTGCAGATCCCCGATTGGGGGGTTCGAGGTCGGAGAAGCTAGCCTAGTCGGCCCGGAATTGCTACAAGATGCCTTACAGAAGGTAAAGTGTATAAGGGAGAAATTGCTGATGGCTCAGAATAGGCACAAGTCTCATGCAGACAATCGAAGGAGAGAACTGGAGTTTGCCGTTGGTGAGCAGGTGTTCTTGAGAGTATCGCCAATGAGAGGTGTGATGCGGTTCGGTAAGAAGGGGAAGTTGAGTCCTCGGTATATCGTTTGAAATTTTAGAACGAATTGGGAATGTAGCGTATCGGATGGAATTGCCTACGGAATTGGAGGGGTACACCCTGTCTTCCATGTATCAATGCTTCAGAAGTATCTTCCTGACCCCTTGCACGTAATCCAATCGCAAGACGTGCAACTAACCGAAAGTATGACGTATGAAGAGGAGCACGTATGAAGACGTGCCACATAGTGGCCATTACCTTGGTTTAACCGGGGTCAGACAAGTTGCCGGCTATTACTCTAAGCATGTCTTGGAGTCATAAAGTTCCTGGTGTGATCAACCAAGTTCATACATGAAATTGCCTTCGGGCCAGTATTTCTCTTAGCATAATGCGGGAGACAGAAAGTGAGTACCTACGTGCACAAGTATATGTTAACTATGGAACCATTGTTATATGTTTATGATTGATTTACATGCGGATTAACAAATATGTTAGAAGCATGAATTAGGATTTTACTTGTGGATATGATATATTGATTGCCTGATCACGTTAAAGGCCACAATATAAATCCGTTCCATGCGTATGTGGTTGTGGTTGCTCCCTTCCCCCAGCTGTAGTGGTACCCGCTGCTACGCCAGGGATGGGGGAGCTTCTCACTGAGTCTTTTCGACTCACCCCCCTGTTTACATGTTTCAGATACAGGTGGTTTAGGAGTCGGGAACGCGTCCACTTCTTCTCAAGGAGGCGGACAACTCTGAAGACCGCACGCTTTGTTCGCGTCGGTAGTTATTTTGATATGTATACATGTTGTGATGTATATATATATATATGAATCCTTTTTGGGCGTGGCGTATGTACATTTACATCTGCTGTGTATATATATGTCACACTTGAATTCTAGCATTGTCGGCTTCATACAGATTAAAGTTAGGTCTTGGTGATGGGAATATAGGCTATGATATAATATATATCATGTATATACGTATATATGACTTCCGCATGCGACTAGGATAGGTCACACGCCTTGAGGGGTGTGATCAATATGTAAATTATATATATGTGTGATTGAATACCTAATTGTATGAAAATATGGCTTCCGCATGTGAATAGGATAGATCACACGCATTGAGGCGTTTGATCAATATGTATACTATATGCAAGCGTGTGATTGAATATATGTATGACTGTATACAGGACTTCTGCATGTGAATAGGATAGATCACCCGCCCTGAAGCGCGTGATCAATATGTATACTATATGTACGTGTGAGTGATTATGTGTATATGTATAGACTGAAGCGGCGTTGAGCGAGCCGTGGATTGCACGCTACTTAGGTCACCGGATATGGATGGCCATAATTACTATATATTGTTTGTATTAGAAATGGGTAGTTATAAACATGTGATAATGTCAATCAGGGAATTAGAGGCTTACGGGACCGGAGAAATCCTACTTCCCGTGCCGGTCACGGACGTCCGATAGGGGGTCGTGAAAAACTTGGTATCAGAGGCAGGTTATCTTTAAACTGTATGAAGCCATAGGTATGACCAGGTGTCGGTTTACGCCTCGTTATGAACCCGGGCACAACGTGGGAGTAAAAAGAAACTTGTGCAAGTACCCAGGAAATTGAGTCAGCCTTTTCTTTCCATTCTCTTTGATATGAAATATCATTGATATACGTGTACTCATTAGGTGTGGTCCTTGTGCAGTATAGGGATGCCACCGATCACGAGACAGACTAGGGGTGGAGGGAGAACTCCTGCTGAAATTGATCAAGAGTCAGTTCGGGAGGAGGTAATGCCCACCCGAGGTCGAGGTAGAGGCCGTACCCGAGGCTGAGGTAGAGGTCGTGCTCGTGGTCGAGGTAGAGCACAAGTGAGAGAAGAAGAGAGGAGACAGTCACCGGAACCTCAACCTCAAGTAGAGACAGGTGCACCTTCTGTGGCAGAAATGCTCACGGTAGGATTTCAGGAATTAAGAGAAGAGATGACGAGACAAATACAGAGGGAAGTACGCCGGTTATTAGTCGGCGAGGAAGAAAAAGAGAGAGTTCCTAGCAATCAAGAGATGGAGGTTGTTGAGGAAGAGGATAGGGAATGGCAACAACCACAGGAAATGCCTCGTGAGCCACGGGTAGCACCTAGAGAGCTGCCAATTTCAAAATTTCTGAAGCTTCATCCACCTACTTTCTACGGAACTAGTGAGAAAGAGGACCCGCAGTACTTTGTAAGAGACATAGTCAAAATTGGGCACATGCTGAGGTGCTCAGGACATGAGTTAGTGGAATTAGCTTCATTCCAGCTGAGGGGAGCCGCTGGAGTATGGAAAGAGTCCGTACAGACAAGGTATTCAAGGAGGGTGGCACCGATGACCTGGGAAGATTTTCAGAGGGAATTCTTGGGTCGGTTTCTATCTAAAGGCACCAGAGATGCAAAGCGTCAGCAATTCGAGGAGTTGTGGATGACGCCAAATATGACCGTGACGGAGTATGAATTACTTTTTACAGAACTGGGTCAATTCTCACCTGAGTTGGTTCCTGATGAAGAGGCAAGGATCAAGAGGTTCATACACCGTCTCACGGAGCCATTATTTACTGCTTTATTAACTCAGAGGAGGCAATTTGAGACTTTAGCTCAAGCAGCAAACTGTGCCAGAATGATTGAAACCAGGAAGAGGTACGGGACTTCTGTTGATCCCAAAGTCAAGTTAATTACAGGCAGTGACAACCAAGGAGGTGGAAGTAAGAAAAGGAAGACAACAGGTGGAAGTGCAGGATATTCAGGGTCCGCAGGAGGACAATCCTCAACTACCACCCATGAAACAGGTACAAGAAGTAATTTTCAAGGGGTACAGAGAGTGCAAGGGGATGGAAATGCCAGTAAGACAAGGCCCCAGTGTGCGACTTGCGGCAGATTTCATTTTGGAATATGTCGAAGATTGACAGGTGGGTGTTACAACTGCGGCTAGGTGGGCCATATAGCTAGAGAGTGTCCAAAGAGAAAAGATGGTACAAGTGTGAGAAGCAATCCGACGCCGAGGGGTACACCTATTCCAGCCCCACCAGTGAGAACCGTACCACCACAGACAGCAAGTACAGGTACAGCTAGAGGCCGTGGTGCAGGATCTAGTGGTAGAGGGCCAGGGGCAGTAGGTGGAGGACAAACACAGGTATTTGCACTTTCTCAGCAAGACGCTCATGCATCAAATGCAGTTGTGACAGGTACCCTTATTGTTTGCTCTCTTGAACCACGCGTCTTATTTGATTCCGGCTCCACTCATTCCTATGTGTCTGATAATACCAATATTTACCCTTGTATCTTTTGACATTTGACAAGCTTTTGTTGAGTTTAAAGAGTCATTATGCGTGATTTAGTGTTATTCAAGGGCACTTAAGGACTTAAATCACAATCTTGCTAGTTCCATGTTTTTATTGAATAAATTGTGATAATTCTCTAGTTTATTAACTTGAGGGCCTCACAATTGTTTTGGTTGATTTGTAGGTCAACTAGCTTGAGGAATAGCAAGGATTCAAGTGCTAGAGGTCGAGAAAGAAGCTGGAAAGCGAAGCCGGTACAAGATTTGAGGCTTAGAGGCATTTTTGGGCCTATTCTACTGTTCCACCCGCTGCCAGCGGGTAGCCTTGCAAGCTGCCAGCGGGTGGACTTCAGTTTCAGAGCAAAACGTGCGTTTCGAGTAATCCACCCGCTGCCAGCGGGTAGACCAGTTCTGCACGACTTTCTCGCGATTTTAAGAGCTGAAACGGATGGTGGGCCCACTTTCTCAATGTTTTACCACAAGGGGAGCATACTAGGTCGGATTAGAGGGAATATTCTGAGGTTTTAGAGGCCCTAAACCTAATCAAGGGAGAAACCCACGAATTTGAACACATTCATACACACAAGCTCTCATCCTCTCAAGTCTCTCTACATTTCCAGCCACACTCACCATTTTCTCTTCATCTTCTCCACTCTCCACACCTATTCAGACCAAATTCCAGCAACCTCCATCATCATCCATGGCTAAGCAAGGGTTGGAGGAGCTTGGTGGAGCATTTCTCCCATCCATGAGTGGCTAAACTTCTTGTGCTTTGGAGGAGGATGATTAGGGCTTGAGCTATGGCATCCAATAGGGAGTTTTTTCTTGTTTTCCTACTACTTCTCTTTATGGATTCATGTTTATCTTGTTGATATTGATAAGTTTGTATTGATTGTGGCTCCATGGTTGTGGAACTCAACTAGGTTGTAGTTGGACATTAGGAATTTAAATAGACTAGTGATTTGTATTTTGATTCTCCCATTGTGGGTTTTGATTACATTGGATTTGGTTGAATCTTATTGTAATTTTTAATTCATTGTGGAAGTCACTCTAATGACAATGGTAATTGTTGAGTTGAATTCTAGTTTATGTTAAATTCCTCATTTGCTTCATTGATGGTATTTGATTAGGCTTGTTAATTGTCCGGTTGGCTAATTGCATCCTCTAATTAAATTACCTAGGTTTATTGGTCACTAAACTACTTTAGGAAATGGCCTTTCATTGATTAACTCCATACTTTTTGATAGCAAGGATAGCCCAAAGCATTCTCCAACAAAGCATATTCATCTCATTTCATTCACCTCAATTTACTTTAGCTTTAAAAATATTGAAAATCCCAAAAAGTGTTAGTTCTAGTTTCATTTAGTTGCATTTAATTCCATTTAGTTTCATTGCACACCATAGGCTCCGCGAGAGAGATTCGACCTAGGTTGTGCCACTAGCTGCACTTTCTAGTATTAATTTTATTGGTGCCGGCCTCGCGACAAGGCCGCGTCTCACCAGTGTCGCATGCATTTGCCTCTAAATTCAACAAAAGTCCATCTAGAATGGAAGAAACAGTACTGGTCTCTACTCCAATGGGAGAATCGGTACAAGTAGAGTATGTGCACAAGTCTTGCATTGTGGAGGTCGATGGTCATGAGACTGTGGTAGACCTTCGGTTGTTGTGTATGGTTGATCTTGATGTGATCCTCGGAATGGATTGGTTGTCGTCTTGCCATGCGGTTGTGGACTGCAGGGCTAAATGCTTGAAACTTAATATGCCAAACGAGGAGCCTTTTGTGATACAGGGTGACGGAGCTGCACCGTATCCAAGCTTGATCTCGGCTTTGAAGGCATCCAAGTTACTTGCAAAGGGATGCAAAGGGTCTTTGGCCTTCGTCCAAGATACCATGAAAGCAGTACTTTCACCGACTCAAGTACCGGTAGTGCGAGAGTTCTTGGATGTATTTCCAGAAGAATTGCCGAGGTTGCCGCCCGATCGTGAGATTGAATTTGAAATTGAGCTGCAACCTGGCACCCAGCCTATCTCCACACCACCTTATCGGATGGCTCCGAAAGAATTAAAGGAGCTACATACACAATTGCAAGAATTGCTTGACAAGGGTTTTATAAGACCCAGTTTCTCTCCTTGGGGTGCACCGATCCTTTTTGTGAAGAAGAAGGACGGATCTTTGCGGTTGTGTATCGATTACCAGAAATTAAATAAGGTGACGATCCACAATCAATACCCACTGCCGAGGATAGATGACCTATTTGATCAGTTGCAGGGCGCAAAGCGGTTTTCCAAGATTGATTTGCGATCTGGGTATCATCAATTAAAGATTCGAGAATCAGATATACCTAAGACCGCATTCCGGACCCGATACGGACATTACGAGTTCTTGGTGATGTCTTTCGGATTAACTAATGCTCCTGCAGCGTTCATGGACATGAAGAACAGGGTCTTCAAACCATTTCTGGATCAATTTGTCATTGTCTTCATTGATGACATCTTGGTCTATTCTAAGAATTCAGAAGAACATGCAGAACACTTGAGATTAGCATTGCAGAAGTTGAGAGAGGAAAAATTTTATGCCAAGTTCTTTAAGTGTGAATTCTGGCTTGACCAAGTTGCCTTTTTGGGTCACGTGGTATCATCAGAGGGAATCCACATTGATCCAAGTAAGGTAGAGGCGGTGAAGAATTGGTCTCAGCCTACCTCAGTTACTGAAATTCGCAGTTTCTTGGGCTTGGCTGGATATTATAGAAGATTTGTGCAGGACTTCTCTAAGGTTGCTACACCTATGACTAAGTTGACTCAGAAGGGAGTGAAGTTCATATGGGAAGATAAGTGTGAGTAGAGTTTTCAAGAGCTGAAAGACAGCCTCACTACCGCTCCGGTGTTGGCATTACCTGAAGGTACAGGAGGCTATGTGGTATACTGTGATGCGCCGAGGATCGGGTTAGGGTGTGTCTTGATGCAGCATGGCAAGGTGATTGCGTATGCATCGCGACAACTGAGGAAACATGAGAAGAACTACCCGACTCACGACCTAGAAATGGCAGCTGTAGTATTCGCTTTGAAAATATGGAGACATTACTTATATGGTGAGACTTGTGAAATCTATACAAATCACAAAAGCCTCAAATACATTTTCGAGCAGAAAGACTTGAACTTGAGACAACGCTGATGGTTAGAGTTGTTGAAGGACTACGACTGCACGATCTTGATCATCCAGGAAAGGCTAATGTGGTAGCCGATGCTCTGAGTCAGAAATCCATGGGCAGTCTTGCTCATATAAGTGAAGAGAGAAGACCGTTGATCAGAGAGTTGCACAAGCTAGAACAGACGGGGAATGAGTTTGAGATTGGGAGTTCTAACTCACTTTTAGCCCATTTGCAAGCTAAGTCCTCTCTGGTAAAAGAAGTGAAAGGCTAGACAGGATGAAGATACTGATCTCAAGCAAATCAAGGATGCTGTAACTAAAGAGAAATGGGACGACGTCCGATTCTCTATGGATGATTTCGGGATACTTCGGTTGGCGGGACGGTTGTGTGTCCCTATGGTTGATAACTTGAAAGAAAGAATCCTTGAAGAAGCACACTGGACAGCTTATACAATCCATCCGGGAGCTAATAAAATGTATCATGACCTGAAACAGTTGTACTGGTGGAATGACATGAAGAAGGATGTTGCAAACTATGTAGCCAGGTGTTTAGTGTGTCAGCAAGTCAAGGCTGAACAGCAGAAGCCTGCCGGAACGTTACAACAAATAGAAATACCTGAGTGGAAATGGGAGAGGATAACGATGGATTTTGTAACAGGGTTGCCAAAATCTCAACATGGATATGATTCGGTTTGGGTGATAGTGGATCGCATGACAAAGTCCGCGCACTTTCTGCCAGTTAAGACCACTTACAGAGTGAGTCAATATGCACAGATTTATCTTATAGAAATCGTTAGATTGCATGGTGTGCCAGTGTCCATAATATCTGATAGAGGGCCACAGTTCACTTCCAGGTTTTGGAAGTCATTGCAGGAAGTGTTTGGAACGAGAGTTGATTTGAGTATTGCGTTCCACCCACAGACTGACGGGCAATCAGAAAGAACCATTCAGATCCTTGAAGACATGCTTCGAGCGTGTATTATGGATTTTGGTGGAAGTTGGGAAAGGTATTTACCTTTGGCTGAGTTTGCATACAATAACAGTTATCAAGCGAGTATCCAAATGGCACCTTTCGAGGCTCTGTACGGTCGTAGGTGCAGATCCCCGATTAGGTGGTTTGAGGTCGGAGAGGCTAGTCTAATCGGCCCAGAATTGTTACAAGATGCCTTGCAGAAGGTGAAATGTATAAGGGAGAGATTGCTAACGGCTCAGAGTAGGCAAAAGTCTTATGCAGACAATCGGAGGAGAGAACTCGAATTCGCCATTGGTGAACAGGTGCTCTTTAGGGTATCACTGATGAGAGGTGTAATGCGGTTCGGTAAGAAGGGGAAGCTAAGTCCTCGGTACATCGGACCGTTTGAAATCATAGAACGAGTTGGGAATGTAGCATATCGGTTGGAATTGCCTACGGAATTGGAGGGGGTACACCCTGTGTTTCATGAATCAATGCTTCGGAAATATCTTCCCGATCCCTCGCACGTGATTCAATCGCAAGACGTGCAACTAACCGAAAATCTGACATATGAAGAGGAGCCAGTGGAAATCTTAGATCGACAGTTGAAGAAACTCAGAACGAAGGAAATTCCATTGGTTAAAGTTCTGTGGAGAAACCACTCGACCGAAGAAGCTACATGGGAGGTCGAGGGTGAAATGCGCAGGACCTATCCTCATCTGTTTCAAGACTAAGGTTAGAATATTATTGAAATTCAGGGACCGAATTTCTTAAGGGGGGAAGATTGTAATATCAGAGATATTTAATTGTATTATTATCATTATTATTAATTTATTTTTCTTACAGAAAGAAAAATAAATTAAATTAAAGAATGAAAGAGTTAAAATAAAATAAAAGAAAAAAATAATAGGGACTATATGAATATTTTTTAGGACCTAAAAGAAAAGAGGATTAAAAAGCATGAGGGAAAAATAAGATATAATAAGTAAATAAGTTTTTCAAAAAAAAAATAAAAAAAATAAATAAATATAAGTAAAATAAAATATACATATAATATAATATATATAATAAAATATAAATATATATATATATATATATATATATATATATATATATATATATATATATATATATATATATATATATATATATATATATGGGGGGCCACGTGATCCCCCTTTCCACTAACACATATAATAATAATATATATATACAATATTAAAAACTCACACCCATCCAGCAAAAACACACACACATTAAAGACAAAAATAGAAGTAGAGGCACGAGCATGCACAAGAGAGGAGGATAAGGCAAGGGCATGGCGGGTTTGGACCGGAATCACGCCGGAGGAAGGGTTCCGCCGCCGGAGTTTATCTTGTCCACCCATTCAGCTCCCCATCCGATTGAATCAAGGTATGGAAGCCCCAATCTTTCAAAACCCCAATTTTGGATATTTTAGGAATTCTTCAAATACTTTCAATCGGGGGCATTCCGGGGTTAAATTCAAGCTTAGTGGGTGTTATTGAAAGCTTAGTGAGGTTCGGAATCGAAGATAAACCGTAGGAATTGACCGGGTATGCAAATTAGGAAAATTGGGTTGGGAAATTGCTCAAAAATTCGAAATTGATAATTCGATGCATGTTTAGGCTTGGATTGGAGTAGTATAAGTGTTGTAGTTGCTGGAAATATACAAGGGAATAAAGCTCGAGTATTTACCGTCTCAACCGGAACCCAATCCGGTGAAAAAGAGGCGAAATACTAAGCCACAGTACCGTAAAGAGCTGTGCGGTGGGTTGGACACCTCGGTCTAGTACGTGGTGGACACTTAAGACCCGCTAAATTGGTTCCAAGGCTCTAATTATACCCAATTATATTTTTATATATAATTAAAAAGGTAATAATTAAGCTTTTACTCGGCGAATAAGGGAGACGGTGGAATGAGTAAGCTAAAGCCCCTTTTAAACCGTGAATTTAATTATTTTATTAGTTAAATACTCATGTGAACACATGAAGGGAAATTTGAACAAGTGGAAATCTCTAACCTAAGCAATTAGGGGTTCTAAATGGCTCGAAAGTGTGAAAGTCGAATATGGGGCATTCTGGACTTTCAGAAAGAGCAAATAAGACGACGTAACGAACTAAATAATTAATTCTTGGAAAATAGCTAAAGGGTGCATAAGCATTAGCATGACACGTGCATGGTAGATGCTTAGTTACGCGTTCTAAATTTCTTAAATATAATGTGTATAGGGAACCACAGAGTGATTGAAGCTTCAGGCACTCCGAGTACTGATCAGGAGGGCCAACGAGGTGAGGGGCTCTCCCATCCCTGCCCCACAGGGTTGGATGACTACATGGAAATGTGGTTTGCTCTATTTTGTGTAATTATTATATGAAAGTTATTTATATGAATAAATTGTATCACACGTGTATGATTTCCAAGTATGCAGTCAACGTGCAATTGTACATGTGCTTATATGATTAGTCTCAAGTATATATGTGCAATTGTGGCTCACCGAGCCTTATATGATACGGTGGGTAGGATTGAGTCGGAATTTCATATGTGAGGGTTCATTAATATTAGAAACCCATTTAAATTGTTCATCGTGCAAAGGTTTTGACTGTATGGTACATTGAGGAAAATGAACCTAGGTTGTTAAATATGAGTGAGAGTGTTGCATAATTGAAACGGGGGAAATCTACGCCTAACTAAAGAACACGTATGATATTCAGTTAGTTATTAATAGGGCGTCTTTCAAGGTCGAATATGCTAGTTAGTTATTAATAATGCGGGAGACAGAAAGTGAGTGCCTACGTGCACATATGTTAACTATGGAACCATATGTTATATGTTTATGATTGATTTACATGCGGATTAATAAATATGTTAGGAGCATGAATTAGGGTTTTACTTGTGAATATGATATATTGATTGCATGGTCACGTTAAAGGCCACAATATAAATCCGTTTCATACGTATGTGGTTGTGGTTGCTCCCTTCCCCCAGCTGTAGTGGTACCCGCTGCTACGCCAGGGATGGGGGAGCTTCTCACTGAGTCTGTTTGACTCACCCCCTGTTTACATGTTTCAGATACAGGTGGTTCAAGAGTCGGGAACGCGTCCACTTCTTCTCAAGGAGGCGGACAACTCTGAAGACCGCACGCTTTGTTCGCGTTGGTAGTTATTTTGATTATGTATACATGTCGTGATGTATATATATATATATATATATATATATATATATATATATGAATCCTTTTTGGGCGTGGCGTATGTACGTTTACATCTGCTGTGTATATATATGTCACACTTGAATTCTAGCATTGTCGGCTTCATACAGATTAAAGTTAGCTCTTGGTGATGGGAATATAGGCTATGATATAATATATATCATGTATATACGTAAATTATATATATGTGTGACTGAATACCTGATTGTATAAAAATATGGCTTCCGCATGTGAATATGATAGATCACAGGCATTGAGGCGTGTGATCAATATGTATACTATATGCAAGCGTGTGATTGAATATATGTATGACTGTATACAGGACTTCTGCATGTGAATAGGATAGATCACCCGCCCTGAAGTGCGTGATCAATATGTATACTATATGTACGTGTGGGTGATTATGTGTATATGTATAGACTGAAGCGGCGTTGAGCGAGCCGTGGATTGCACGCTACTTAGGTCACCGGATATGGATGGCCATAAATACTATATATTGTTTGTATTAGAAATGGGTAGTTATAAACATGTGAAAATGTCAATCAGGGAATTAGAGGCTTACGGGACAGGAGAAATCCTACTTCCCGTGCCGCTCACGGACGTCCGATAAGGGGTCGTGACACTCATATACGAAAATTGATTAAAGAAATAAAATATGAATATCAAGTTCTCGAAACACTCATCGGCGAAAACTGATTAAAAAAAGAAAATAAATATCAAGTTTTTGAAACACTCATCGTCGAAAACTGATTGAAAAAAGAAAAATGAATATCAAGTTTTCAAAACACTCATCGGTGAAAAACTAATTAAATAAAGAAAAATTAATATCACGTTTTCGAGACACTCATCGGCTAAAACTGATTAAGAAAAAGAAAAAGAAATATCATGTTTTCGAAATACTCATGGGGGAAAACTATTTAAAAAAAAAAGAAAAATGAATATTACATTTTCGAAACACTCATCGATGAAAACTAATTAAATAAAGAAAAATGAATATCACGTTTTCGAAACACTCATCGGCGAAAATTGATTAAGAAAAAGAAAAATGTATATCACGTGTTCGAAACACTCATCGGCGAAAACTGATTAAAAAAAGAAAAATGAATATCAAGTTTTCGAAACACTCATCGGCGAAAACTGATTAAAAAAAAAGAAAAAATGAATATCAAGTTTTCGAAATACTTATTTACGAAAACTGATTAAAGAAAATAATAATGAATATCAAGTTTTCGAATCACTCATCGGCGAAAACTGATTAAAAAAAGAAAATAAATATCAAGTTTTTGAAACACTCATCGGCGAAAACTGATTAAAAAAAGAAAAATGAATATCAAGTTTTCGAAACACTCATCAGCGAAAAACTAATTAAATAAAGAAAAATGAATATTACGTTTTCGAAACACTCATCGGCGAAAACTGATTAAGGACCAGAAAAATGAATATCGAGTTTTCGAAACACTCATCGGCAAAAACTATTTAAAAAAGAAAAATGAATATTACGTTTTCGAAACACTCATCGGCGAAAACTGATTAAAAACGAAATATGACTATTAAGTTTTCGAAACACTCATCGGCGAAAACTGATTAAAAAAGAGAAAAATAAATATCAAGTTTTCGAAACACTCATCAGCGAAAACTGATTAAAAAAAGAAAAATGAATATCAAGTTTTCGAAACACTCATCATCGAAAAATGATTAAATAAAGAAAAATGATTATCAAGTTTTCGAAATACTAATCGATGAAAAATAATTTTAAAAAAATGAATATCAAGTTTTCGAAACACTCATCGATGAAAAATGATTAAAAAAAGAAAAATGAATATCAAATTTTCAGACCACTCATCGGCTAAAACTGATCAAAAAAAGGAAAATGAATATCAAGTTTTCGAAACACTCATCGGCAAAAACTGATTAAAAAAAGAAAAATTAATATCATGTTTTCGAAACACTCATCAGCGAAAACTTACTAAAAAAAGAAAAAAATGAATATCAAGTTTTCGAAACACTCATCGACGAAAACTAATTTAAAAAATATGAATGAATATAAAGTTTTCGAAACACTGATTGGCGAAAACTTATTAAAAAAGGAAAATGAATATCAAGTTTTCGAAATACTCATCGGTGAAAACTGATTAAAAAAGGAAAAATAAATATCAAGCTTTGGAAACACTCATTAGCGAAAACTGATTAAAAAAATTAAAATGAATATCATGTATTCGAAACACTCATCGGCGAAAACTGATTAAAAAAGGAAAATGAATATCAAGTTTTCGAAACACTCATCGGCGAAAAATGATTATCAAGTTTTCGAAACACACATCGATGAAAAATGATTACAAAAAGAAAAATGCATATCAAGTTTTCGAAACACTCATTAGCGAAAACTTATTAAAAAAAGAAAAATGAATATCAGGTTTTTTGTCACGACCCCCTATCGGACGTCCGTGACCGGCACGGGAAGTAGGATTTCTCCTATCTCGTAAGCCTCTAATCCTTTATTGGCATTTTCTCATGTTTATAACTACCCATTTCTAATACAAACAATATATAATATTTATGACCATCCATATCCGGTGACCCAAGTAACGTGCAATCCACGGGTCGCTCAACCCCGCTTCAGTTTATACATATACACATAATCAATCACACGTACATATAGTATACATATTGATCACGCACCTCAATGCGTGTGATCTATCCTATTCACATGCAGAAGCTATATTTTCATACAATCATATATTCAGCCACACATACGTATAATTTACATATTGATCACACGCCTCAATGCGTGTGATCTATCATATTCACATGCGGAGGTCATATATATTTAAACACATGATATATAGTATATCATAGCCTATGTTCCCATCACCAAGACCTAACTTTAATCTGTATGAAGCCGACAATGCTAGAATTCAAGTATAATATATATATATATATATATGTATACACAGCAGTTGTATACGTACAAAAGCTACGCCAAAAAATGGATATATATATATATATATACATCACTATATATGTACATAGCCAAAATACTACCGATGCGAACTAAGCGTTCAATCTTCAGATCGGTCCACCTCCTTGAGAAGAAGTGGACGCGTGCCCGACGCCCGAACCACCTGTATCTGAAACATGTAAACAGGGGGGTGAGTCGAAAAGACTCAGTGAGGAGCTCCCCCATCCCTGGCGTAGCAGCGGGTACCACTACAGCTGGGGGAAGGGAGCAACCACAACCACATGCGCATGAAATGGATTTATATTGTGACCTTTAATATGATCAGGCAATCAATATATCATATTCACAATTAAAATGCTAGTTCATGCTTCTAAAATATTTATTAATCCCCATGTAAATCAATCATAAACATATAACATATGGTTCCATAGTTAACTTATACTTGTGCACGTAAGCACTCACTTTCTGTCTCCCGCATTACGCTAAGAGAAATACTGGCCTGAAGGCAATTTCATGTACGAACCTGGTTGATCACACCAGGAACTTTATGACTCCAAGGCATGCTTAGAGTAATAGCCGGCAACTTGTCTGACCCCGGTTAAACCAAGGTAATGGCCACTATGTGGCATACTTACTGTTAACTGAATCCTATCTGTCGGACCAGGATAACCGACTCGATCTACCCGAACTAACCTAAACAAGTTCAACTAACATATTCGACCTTGAAAGACGCCCTATTAATAACTCACTGAATATTACACGTGTGAATTAGTTAGGCCTAGTTTCCCCCTTTTCAATTATGCAACCCTCTCACTCACATTCAGCAACCTAGGTTCAGTTTTCCTCAACAAACCATGCGAACAAGGTCTTAACGGTGACGATCGATGTGATTGGTTTCTAATATTACTGAACTCCTCACATATGAAATTATGAATCAATCCTACCCACGGTAACATATAAGGCTCAGTGAGCCACAATAGCACATATACACCTTGAGATTAATCATATAAGCACATATACTATTGCACGTTGACTGCTTACTTGCAAATCATACACGTGTAACACAAATTTATTCATCTAAATATATCCCATATATCAATTTGCACAAATTAGAGCAAACCACATTTTCCACGTAGTCATCCAACCCTGTGGGGCAGGGATGGGAGAGCCCCTCACCTCGTTGGCCCTCCTAATCAGTCCTCAGAGTGCCTGGAGCTCCTATTACCCTGTGGTGCCCAATTCACATATATATTTAAGAAATTTAGAACGCGTAATTAAGCATCTACCATGCACGTGTCATGCTAATGCTTATGCACCCTCTAGCTATTTTCCAAGAACTAATTATTTAGTTCGTTACGTCGTCTTATCTGCTCTTTCTGAAAGTCCAGAATGCCCCATCTTCGACTTTCACACTTTCGAGCCATTTAGAACCTCTAATTGCTTAGGTTAGAGATTTCCACTTGTCTAAATTTCCCTTCATGTGTTCATATGGGTATTTAACTAAAAAAAGAATTAAATTCACGGTTCAAAAGAGGCTTAAGCTTACTCATTCCACCGTCTCCCTTATTCATCGAGTAAAAGCTTAATTACTACCTTTTTAATTATATATAAAAATATAATTGGGTATAATTAGAGCTTTGGAACCAATTTAGCGGGTCTTAGGTGTCTACCACAGACTAGACCAAGGTGTCCAACCCACCGCACTGCTCCTTACTGTACGGTGGCTTAGTATTTCGCCTCTTTTTCACCGGATTCCGGTTGAGATGGTAAATACTCGGGTTTTATTCCCATGTATATTTCCAGTATCTATAACACCTATACTACTCCAATCCAAGCCTATTCATGCTTCAAACCAGCAAAATTCAATTTATAGTAATTTTCTAACTAAATTTTCCTAATTTCCATACCCGATAAAATCCTACGGTTTAACTTCGATTCTGAACCTCACTAAGCTTTCAATAACACCCACTAAGCTCAACTTTAACCCCGGAATGCCCCGATGGGAAGAAATTGAAGCATTCCTAAAATACCCAAAATTGGAGAAATTGGGGTTTTGAAGGATTGGGGCTTTCTCACCTCGAATCAATCGGCTAGAAGGCTAGTGAGTGTTGAGAGAAGACTCCGTCACCTTCTCTGGCGAGAATCCGGTCGGTTCCCATCGAGCTCTTCCTCCCTCTCCTTCGTGCGTCTTGTGTGTGTGTGTGCGTCGAAGCTGCTTCTGCCTTCTTCTCTCTCTCTCTCTCTCTTTTTTTTTTATGTTTTTGCGTTTTGCTTATCTTGCTTTCTCTTTTATTTTTAAATTGTGTGTGTGTGTTTATGGGAGAATGGCGGTCACGGTTTTGACCCCCATTTTACATATTATATATATATATATATATATATATATATATATATATATGTTTCTTTTGCTTTTCATTTTTTTCATTTTTTTTTTATTTTATATTTACTTTCCTTTTTTTTTATCAAATAGAAAAACTTATTTACTTGTCATATCCTCTTTTTTTTCCCTCTTACTTTTTAATCCTCTTTTCTTTTAGGTCCTAGAAAAATTATAAATATTTCCTATTACTTTCTTCTTTATTCTATTTTTAACCCTATAATTCTTTAATTTAATTTATTTTTCTTTCTGAAAGAAAAAAATTAATAATAATGAAAATAATTAAATTTAAATATCTCGGATATTACATTTTCGAAACACTTATCGACGAAAACTGATTAAAAAAAATAAAAATGAATATAAATTTTTCGAAACACTCATCGGCGAAAACTGATTAAAAAAGGAAAATGAATATCAAGTTTTCGAAACACTCATTGGTGAAAACTGATTAAAAAAAGAAAAATAAATATCAAGTTTTCGAAACACTCATTAGCGAAAACTTACTAAAATAAGAAAAATGAATATCAAGTTTTCGAAACATTCATCGACGATAACTGATTAAAAAAAATAAAAATGAATATCACGTTTTCGAAACACTCATTAGCGAAAACTTACTAAAAAAGAAAAATTAATATCAAGTTTTCGAAACACTCATCGACGAAAACTAATTAAAAAAAGGAAAATGAATATCAAGTTTTCGAAACACTCATTAGCGAAAAATGATTAAAAAATAAAAAATTAATATCAAGTTTTCGAAACACAAATCGGTGAAAACTAATTAAATAAAGAAAAATGAATATCACGTTTTCGAAACACTAATCGGCGAAAACTATTTAAAATAAATAAATAAATATTACATTTTCGAAACACTCATCGACGAAAACTGATTAAAAAATGAAATATGACTATTAAGTTTTCGAAACACTCATCGGCGAAATCTGATTAAAAAAAGAAAAGTAAATATCAAGTTTTCGAAACACTCATCGTCGAAATCTTATTAAAAAAATAAACATGAATATCAAGTTTTCAGAACACTAATCGGCGAAAACTGATTAAAAAAAGAAAAATGAATATCAAGTTTTCGAAAACACTGATCGGCGAAAACTGATTAAAAAAAAGAAAAATAAATATCAAGTTTTCGAAACACTCATCGCCGAAAACTGATTAAAAAAGGAAAATGAATATCAAGTTTTTGAAACACTCATCGGTGAAAATTGATCAAAAACGAAAAAAAAATATCAAGTTTTCGAAACACTAATTAGCGAACACTGATTAAAAAAATAAAAATGAATATCATGTATTCGAAACACTCATCGACGAAAACTGATTAAAAAATGAATATCAAGTTTTCGAAACACTCATCGGCAAAATCTGATTAAAAAAAATTAATATCAAGTTTTTGAAACACTAATCAGCGAAAACTTACTAAAAAAAGAAAAATGAATATCAAGTTTTTGAAACAATCATCGACGAAAACTAATTAAAAAAATAAGAATGAATATAAAGTTTTCGAAATACTAATCGGTGAAAACTGATTAAAAAAAGAAAAATAAATATCAAGTTTTGGAAACACTCATTAGCAAAAACTGATTAAAAAAATAAAAATGAATATCATGTATTCGAAACACTCATCGGCGAAAATTGATTAAAAAAGGAAAATGAATATCAAGTTTTCGAAACACTCATCGTCGAAAAATGATTAAAAAAGAAAAATGATTATCAAGTTTTCGGAACACTCATCGATGAAAAATGATTAAAAAAAATGAATATCAAGTTTTCGAAACACTCATTAGCGAAAACTTACTAAAAAAAATGAATATCAAGTTTTCGAAACACTCATCGACGAAAACTGATTAAAAAATAAAAATGAATATAAAGTTTTCGAAACAGTCATCGGCGAAAACGGATTAAAAAAGGAAAATGAATATCAAGTTTTCGAAACACTCATCGGTGAAAACTGATTAAAAAAAGAAAAATAAATATCAAATTTTCGAAATATTCTTTTGCGAAAACTTACTAAAAAAAGAAAATTGAATATCAAGTTTTTGAAACCCTCATCGACGAAAACTGATTAAAAAAATAAAAATGAACATCATGTAATCGAAACTGTAATACCCCGGAAAATTTTGAGGATTAAAGAATGATTATTTAAAAAATTTCGAGGATTTAAGAATGATTTATTCCGGGGCTAGGAATTAAAACCTCAAAATGGAATATAGAAAAAAGTATGAGAGTTAAAAGAGACCGGAAAGGAAATTTTTTTTTAAAGATTGTAATACCTAAGAAATTTTTTGAAGTTTAAAATAAAATAAAAGGGGAACAAAAGAAGTAGGAAATAATTTTTAGGATTTAATTCAGGACCTAAGAAATTAGAAACCTGAATTAAATGGGAAAAGAGACTAGGGAATATTTTTGGGTATCTAATTTGGGACATAAGAGAAAATAGAAGTTTAATTGGAAAGAGGAGGGATTAAATTGAGGATATTTTTCAAACCCTTCTATAATATTATAATTATTATTATTTACTTAATGTATTATTTAATTATATATATATATATATATATATTATTTTAATTACTTAAAAAGGCGGGTGTCGTTTTGTTTAAGAAAGAAAAGAAAGAAAGAGAAAGAAGAATAGAAAGAAAAGGAGATTAGAGAGAGCTACGGGCAGAAAGAAGAGAAAGAGAGAGAAAGAAGAGAGAGAGAGGAGGAGAGGCGTGAGGAAGAAGAAGAGGAAGGGTTGGGGTCCACCGGAAAAGCGACCGGGGAGAGCTAGCCGACGCCGGAGAAGTCACCGGAGCTCGGGTACGATGTCTCCTACACCTTCCACCAATCGAATCAAAGGTTGGTAACCCCAATTTCATTCGAAACCCTCAATTTCTCCATTTTTAGGGATTTCTTCGATTGACCTTCGATTGAGTTGTTTCGAGGGTAGATTGAGATGTAGAAAGTGTTCTTGAACACTTAGTTGGGGTAGGAATCAAGATTATATTCTCGGATTTGCCCAAATTCGAATTTGGAAGGATTTGGGGTTGAAATTATAATTATTTTCAATGTTGATAATTTGGATTGAATTTGAATTTGGAAGTATAGAATGCTAAAAGAATAAAAGAACTAGAAGATAGGTTGTGGAAAGTAGCTTGGATAGGAAGACATAGCAGTAAAGTGTGATTGTTTGCTATGATTGGTGTGTTACAAATCTAACTCGTACACTCCGGAAGCATGATGAGTATTTTACTAAATCTTTTCCACGATGGTGGCAAGAGTCCTTGTACGGAAGGACTAAGCTTTTATTTTGAAAACTCGTCACGACGGTGACTTAGATTATAATCATGCAAAAGAGTTATTGGTGGGTTTCGGATTTGATTATGCTAGCGATGTGATACATCGACTAGAACAACGTCAGATGGCACTTGAGACCTTAGTTTTATAATCACCATGACAATGGTCATTGCCCTATCCTGGCAATAGGGTCAGAAATGATTTATATTGCTATGACGATAGCTTGAGGCTTAGAGAGTGCATCTGGACGGGTATATAAGTTATATCATGTTGAGGATACTTGTACATATTAATAAGGAGAGGAATTGTTGATCCTTCGGGAAAGATACAAAGAATCCTATTAATATGTGAGACTAAGATAGAAATCATCCGGTGGAGTTGGTCCAGGGTGTGTCAGTGGCCATGCTTCGAGACGTCATGTCGTGCCCGCCATGTGGCCTGGTTGGGTAATGGACGAGTGGACTCAAGCTATTGCCCCGCAGCAAAGGGTCAGGACGTGCCACGTGGTGGCTATACATATCAGTTGTTTGATAGATAGAAGTTGATTGTGTTTGGTTAACAGAATTGTCACGAGGTGACCAGTACCCAAGTGAATGGGTTAAGTATGTTTTGCCACTTGGTGGCCAGCAACCCGAGCGTGCGGGTTCGAAGTTGAAAAGCCACGTAGTGGCTAGTATATATACCCTAGAGTGGGGGAGATAATTAAGTAGATGTATGCTATAGTATTTGTGTGTAGGTACAAATTGTCTGTGTTTGCATGTAATTGCTGACTGTGCAATGTAGTGGTGATGTACAGGATTGCATCACCACAACGTCTTGTTTGATTCGAATATGCTGAACGTGAGAAGACCGATAAGTAAAAGCCGACACTATATGTTCTGTGATTACTTGATGATTGATGATATGAAACAAACTGCTGCATGCTTATATCTGTTAAATGCATGTGAGTGTTTGGGTGAAATTTCTATTGTTGTGTGATCACCAAGAATGTATGCTAACTAACAGTAACTAGTTGTTTTTGCATGTGGGTGTGTATGACTCTCAAACCCAGTGCTAGGGTACCCACCTTGCGTCGGGGATGGAAGAGCCCTCACTGAGTCGCGTGGTTAAGACTCACAACTCATTTTTACTACACAGAGACAGGTTAAGTACAGGTGGAAGAAGGCTCGGTGGAACGAGGGTTGAGCGACATTTTCCAAGACCCACAACTTGTTCATGTGGGGTGAATAAAGTGTAATTGTAATTTTATTTACTTTATTATTGTATCATAAAGTAAAGGGTAGACGTACCCAATTAGATTGTATTACTAAATCTAGAACTGTCAGCTTCACACACCTTAAAGATCCGGATTTATTTTACTGCGATACAGGGAAAATTTGTTTTCAAAATATATATATATACATATATCTGTTGCATTTGAATAGGATAGGCAGCATCTTCGGATGTGTAGCCGGTACACAGGTTATATATTATGTGTGTTTTCCTATATCTATATCCTGAAGCGGCATTGGCCGTGGATTTGCTTGCCTGGGATAGGCCACCATTTCGGTGTAGCCATGGTATTATAATGCATGTGAATGTATTTTTCAATAACAGCTATTCTGTCAATTAGGTGATAAGGCTTACAAGCATAGGGGTATTCCCTGTGTCTGTGCCGGTCACGGTCCTCTAAACGGGGGTCGTGACAGAAACACTAATCGGCGAAAACTAATTATAAAAGGAAAATAAATATCAAGTTTTCGAAACACTCATTGGCGAAACTTGATTAAAAAAAAGAAAAATGAATATCAAATTTTCAAAACACTCATCGACGAAAACTTATTATAAAAAGAAAAATGAATTCAAGTTTTCGGACCACTCATCGGCGAAAACTGATCAAAAAAAGAAAAATGAATATCAAGTTTTCGAAAACACTCATCGGCGAAAACTGATTAAAAAAAGAAAAAAAGAATATCAAGTTTTCGAAACACTCATCAGCAAAAACTGATTAAAAAAAGAAAACTTAATATCAAGTTTTCGAAACACTCATCAGTGAAAACTTACTAAAAAAAGAAAAATGAATATCAAGTTTTCGAAACACTCATCGAAGAAAACTAATTAAAAAAATAAGAATGAATATAAAGTTTTCGAAACACTTATCGGCGAAAACTGATTAGAAAAGGAAAATGAATATCAAGTTTTCGAAATACTAATCAGTGAAAACTGATTAAAAAAAGAAAAATAAATATCAAGTTTTAGAAACACTCATTAGCGAAAACTGATTAAAAAAATAAAAATGAATATCATGTATTCGAAACACTCATCGGCGAAAACTGATTAAAAAAGAAAAATGAATATCAAGTTTTCGAAATACATATCGTCGAAAAATGATTCAATAAAGAAAAATGATTATCAAGTTTTCGAAATACTCATCGATGAAAAATGATTAAAAAAAGAAAAATGAATATCAAGTTTTCAGACCACTCATCGGCGAAAGCTGATCAAAAAAAGAAAAATGAATATCAAGTTTTCGAAACACTCATTGGGAAAAACTGATTTAAAAAAGAAAAATTAATATCAAGTTTTCGAAACACTCATCAGCGAAAACTTACTAAAAAAACAAAAATGAATATCAAGTTTTCGAAACACTCATCGACGAAAACTATTTAAAAAAATAAGAATGAATATAAAGTTTTCAAAACACTGATCGGGGAAAACTGATTAAAAAAGGAAAATGAATATCAAGTTTTCGAAATACTCATCGGTGAAAACAGATTAAAAAAAGAAAAATAAATATCAAGTTTTGGAAACACTCATTAGCGAAAACTGATTAAAAAATTAAAATGAATATCATGTATTCGAAACACTCATCGGCGAAAATAGATTAAAAAAGGAAAATGAAAATTAAGTTTTCGAAACACTCATCGGCGAAAAATGAATAAAAAAAATGATTATCAACTTTTCGAAACACACATCGATGAAAAATGATTACAAAAAGAAAAATGAATGTAATACACGGGAAAAATATTTCGAAGTTTAAAATGGAATGAAAGGGAAAGAAAAGAAGTAGAAAATAATTTTTGGATTTAATTCAGGACTTAAGGAATTGGAAACCTGAATTTAATTGGGAAAAAGAGAGTAGGGAATATTCTTGGGTATTTAATTTGGGACATAAAAAAACTTAATTAGAAAGAGGAGGGATTTACTTGGGAATATTATTCCACCTTTTCTTTATTATAATTATTATTATCATTATTTAGTATTAATATTTAGTTATTATTATTTTTTAATTTGTTTTTTTAAAATGGGGTAGGTACCGTGTGTAATACCCCGGAAAATTTCGAGGATTAAAGAATGATTTATTTGAAAATTTTGAGGATTTAAGAATGATTTATTCCGGGGCTAGGAATTAAAACCTTAGAAATAAAATAAAATAAAATAAAATATATGTGAAAGTTAAAAGAAACCGGAAAGAAATTTTTTCGAGGTTTAAAATAAAATGAAAGGGAAAGAAAAGAAGTAGAAAATAATTTTCAGGATTTAATTCAGTACCTAAGAAATTGGGACTTAATTGAAAAGAAATTTCTGAAAGTGGAAAAGACTATAATTTTTTCCAAAAGATAATAAACACACTCATAAACCCCCATCCAGCCACCATTCACGCATAACACATCCATTTTTCACATTTTAGAGAGAGGAAGTGAGGGTTAGGGTTTTGGAGAGAAGGGAGAGCAATTGGGAGGAAGCTTGAAGGTTGAAGGTGAAGGGTGGCCGGAATCTGGTGGCCGGTGACCGGAGCAACACTCAAGTGACCTTTTCAAGCTTCATCTTCATCTATATTCATCCATCAAAGGTAGGTTTAGTAATCTCCTCCATCTATGATTTTTCTCATCCTCACCATTTCTTGAATTTATGAACAATGGAGGCTCAAACTTTGCATTCTTGATGTTATGAACATTTCTATTGGATGTTTTAATTGTTGGTTGTGCTGAGATTTTGCTGGGTTAGAGATTTGAGTTTAGGGTTTGAGTTTGTTCATCATGTTCTTCTAAAAACAACAATCTTTGATGGTATAAGACGCAAGAAATTCGTGGAACATGTTTTTTTGTCAAAAACTGAGTTTTTGAATCTGACCTTGCTCTGTTTAAACGTGTTTTCTAAATTCGTTTATTGATGGATTTGCATGATTCCAAATCCATATGAAAGCTAACATCCTAAGCTTTCTAAATTGTATTTTCCCAAAATATTCCAACGGTTAGATCTTCTGGAAATTTCCTCGAAAGTCAGCAGTTCTGTTTTCTAAACTGATGCGGAATTTTTGTATAATTGGCTACTGTTTTTAAATTACTGCTCTTAAATGGCTCAAATACTTTCTGTAATGAATTTATAATTAGAATATTTTATCTCTAAGCTTGATTTAGAAAGAAGAATCAAATAATTTCGTTAAGTATGGAAGGAGATATGACCATTTCAATGAAGCATGCCAAATGTTGCATGCTGTTTTGAATCTGATCTTGCTCTATTTAAATGTGTTTTCTGAATTCGTTACTTAATGGATTTGAGTGATTCTAAAGCCATATGAAAGCTAACATCCTAAGCTTTCTAAGTTGTATTTTTAATAAAAAGTCCAACGGTTAGATTTTCTGGGAAGTTTCTCGAAAGTTAGCAGTTCTGTTTTACACACTACCAAGTTTCTAGTTTTTGAAAAGTTGTTATTTCTTCCTTAATTTGAATGGTTCCTTTTCCTTCAACTGAAATGAGTTTAATCAACTTTTAAGTGTCATTTCAAAGATCAAACAACATCCTAGATAAAGAATTGTTGGTTTGTTTGGGTTCCAAATGAATTGCTTACACTTTTTAAATGAAATGAGAGATTGCCCAATGGTTGGATTTTTTTTTATGTGTGGACCCATGGTGAAAATGAGTTTCCATATTTGGCAAAATCCTTCATTGAAGGAGCTTGGAGAGTGAGCAAGTGGCAAGACTTTTTTACTTAAGCATAAATTGTTTTTAACTTAAAAAAGAACTCTAAATGATGACCTTAGCTTAAAAAGGGGTTTTGGGTTAGCCTTGAATGTAGTTTTAAGTTGCTATGTAATTATGAATTTAGAATATGGTGGAAATGATTATATGTGATAGGACTTATGTGGTGAAATAGAAGTTGATGTATGAAAATTCATATGGATTGAATTGGTTGTATGTGATAGGATTCGAGTACTTCCTTGGAGACAAGAGTGCTCAAAGGGAATGTTAAGTAAAGTGACCAAGGTGAGGGTTCTTCCATCTCTGCTCCTAGGGTTGTATGCTCATGTGGATTACATGGGTATGTATATTCTCTGCTTGTCTGGTATGTGTTAGCTAGAGGTATAGAATGCTAAAAGAATAAAGGAACTAGAAAATAGGTTGTGGAAAGTAACTTGGATAGGAAAACATAGGAGTAGAATACAACTGTATGTTATGATTGGTGTGTTACAAATCCAACTCATACACTCCGGAGGCATGATGAGTATTTTATTAAATCTTTTTCCACGACGGTGGCAAGAGTCCTTGTACGGAAGGACTAACCTTTCATTTTGAAAACTCGTCACGACAGTGACTTAAATTATAATCATGCAAAGGGAGTTATGGGTGGGTTTCGGATCTGAGTATGCTAGCAATGTGAGACATCGACTAAAACAACGTCAGATGACACTTGAGACCTCAGTTTTATAATCACCATGACAATGGTCATTGCCCTATCCTGGCAATAGGGTCAGAAAGGTTTTATATTGCTATGACGATAGCTTGAGGCTCATAGAGTGCATCTGGACGGGTATATGAGTTATATCCTGTTGAGGATACTTGTACATATTAATAAGGAGAAGAATTGTTGATCCTTCGGGAAAGATACAAGGAATCCTATTAATATGTGAGACTAAGGTAAGGAGACACGGGAGGAACCTTCGGGTGAACCGTGAGCCTAACCTAGTAAAAGAGAAACCATCATGTGGAGTTGGTCCAGGATGTGTCAGTGGCCATGCTTCGAGACGTCGTGCCGTGCCCGCCATGTGGCCTGGTTGGGTAATGGACGAGTGGACTCAAGCTATTGCCCCGCAGTAAGGGGTCAGGACGTGCCACGTGGTGGCTATGCGTCAGTTGCTTGATAGATAGAAGTTGATTGTGTTTGATTAACAGAATTGTCACGAGGTGACCAGTACCCAAGTGAGTGAGTTAAGTATGTTTTGCCACGTGGTGGCCAGTAGCCCGAGTGCACGGGTTTGAAGAAGAAAAGTCACGTAGTGGCTAGTAGATACCCCAAAGTGGGGGAGATTAAGTAGATGTATGTTTAGCATCTGCGTGTATGTAAAAATTGTCTGTGGTTGTATATAATTGTTGATTGTGCAGCATAGTGGTAACGTACAGGACTACGTCACCACGCGTTTTGTTGATTCAAACATGCTGAACGTGAGAAGACCGGTAAGTAAAAGCCGGCACTATATGTTACATGTTTACTTGCTGATTGATGACGTAGAATAAACTGTTGCATGTTTACAGTTATTAAATGCATGTGGGTGTTTGGGTGAAATTTCTGTTATTGTGTGATCACCAAGAATGCATGCTAACTCACAGTAACTAGTTGTTTGTGCATGTGATTGTGTATGACTCCCAGTCCCAGTGGTGAGGTACCCGCCTTGCGCCGGGGATGGGAGAGTCCTCACTGAGTCGCGTGGTTAAGACTCACACCTCATTTTTACTACACAGAGACAGGTTAAGTACAGGGGGAAGAAGTCTCGGTGGAGCGAGGAACGAACAAAACTTTCCAAGACCCACAACTTGTTCATGTGGGTGAATGAATTGTAATTGTTATTTAATTTACTTTCCAACGTACCCAATTAGATTGTATTACTAAATCTAGAACTGTCAGCTTCACACACCTTAAAGATCAGGATTTAATTTACTGCGATACAGGAAAAACTTGTTTTCAAAATATATATATATACATATATCTATTGCACGTGAATAGGATAGGCAGCATCTTCGGATGTGTAGCTTATAGGACCCTGCAATTTCTAGCACACAGAATCTAGAGACACAAATATGATGAAATAATGCTTCCCAATATATTAATTAAGGCCAAAACCAGCAACCAGCAACAGTATATGAGCAGCAGTTACAGAAGCAGCAAAATAGAAACTAATAGCAAAAGCAGTAAAATAGTGATTAGCTTTCGAGAGGCCAATCTCTCTCCCACAAACAAGATTCCAATTCCCTCCTAGCCACTATTCCATTCCACCCTTTATGGCCCTCCAGCTTGGCTACTGTCAGAGTTAGTTACACTCTGATGGTTTTCCCAGTTTGCCCCTTTCGTCTGATCTGTTCCTTCCTTTGGGCCTGCTGAATTAGGTAGCTTCTTGGGCTTGTTCTTCCTATTGTAGGTTTGCTTAATTGGGGGTCAATCATTACCCTCCCCTATAAGCTTCACCTTGTCCTCAAGGTGAAATTGAGGAAATTGCACGTCTATGGTGTCATACTCTTCCCAAGTGCTGTCGCAATCCGGTAAATGAGCCCACTTGATTAACACTTCAGTTTTGCCATTGGTCATTTTCCTCACTTTGGTCACTTTTTCAGGCTGAACTTGCATTTCCATGTCTTCTGTTAAACCAGCAGGTAGCTCTTGAACCGGGGTGGTGGGTTGTACTGATTTTTTTAATTGGGAGACATGGAACACAGCATGGATGCAGGCTGTAGGTGGTAACTTCAAACGATAGGCTACCTCCCCATATTTTTCAAGGATTTCGTATGGCCCATAAAATCGTGGACTCAACTTCTCATTCTTCTTTTTCGCCAAGGACTTAAACCTATACGATTTCAACTTGATGTACACCCAATCCCCAACAGCATACTGAACCTCTCTCCGGTGCCTATTGGCTTGTGTTTTCATCCGTTCCTGAGCCTTCTCCCAATGAATCTTCAATTCTTCCAACACTCCATTTCTAGCCTCAATCTGAACATTGACTTCGTCCACCGGAGATTGATAATCATCCCATCGGAGCAAGATAGGGGGATCCCGACCATAGAGAGCCTTAAACGGTGTCATGTCGGCCGCACTGTTATAAGAAGTATTAATCCAATATTCTGCCCATGCAACCATTTCTGCCACTGTTTCGGTTTCTCCCCCATGAAACACCTTAGATATGTCTCTAAGGTTCGATTGACGACCTCAGTTTGGCCATCCATTTCTGGATGGTAACCTGAGCTGTATTTCAGAGTGGTCCCGGCAAGTTTAAACAGTTCCCGCCAAAACATGCTGATAAAAATCCGGTCCCTATCCGAGACAATGGACCTTGGGAACCCATGCAGCCTTACTACCTCCTTGTTGAACACTGCTGCCACTTCTTGAGCTGTAAAAGGATGGGCTAACAGTACAAAATGAGCGTATTTTGTCAGTCGGTCCACAACCACCATGATGGTGTCAAACCCGTGTGATTTAGGCAGCCGTATGATGAAATCCATGCTGATATCTTCCCATACCTGCTTGGGAATAGGAAGGGGCTGAATCAATCCGGCTGGGCTCATAGCTTGGTACTTGTTTTTCTGACAAGTTTCGCACTTCGCCACATAGTTCTGTATATCCTTCTTCATTCCTTCCCAATACACATTCTCAGCCATTCTCTTTAGGGTTCGTAAATACCCCGAATGCCCACCAATAGGAGAGGAATGGAATTCTGCTATTAACCTGGGAATCCGAGAAGAGTTTTTAGGAATGACTAACCTGTTCTGAAAGGTTAGACAACCATTCTGCAAGCTGTATCCGGGAGTCTCTGCTGTTCCCGTAATCAGTTGTTGCTTGATTCGGGTTAATTTTTCATCCTGTTGAATCTCCTTGTCCCAATCTTCGAAGTCATCATACTTCCAAACCGAGAACGCCTTCAACTCCATGTCTGCCCCCCTTCTTGAGAGAGCATCCGCTGCCCTATTTTCTGATCCCGGTTTATACTGGATTTCAAAATTATACCCCATTAATTTAGACACCCACTTCTGCTGATCCGGGTCCATGATCCTCTGCTCTAACAAGAATTTCAAGGCCTTTTGATCCGTCTTTATCACGAATTTGTGGCCTAAAAGGTAGTGTCTCCACTTTTTGACTGCAAACACAATCGCCATTAACTCCCGCTCATAAACCGAATTTTTCCAGGCTCGACTAGATAAAACATGACTGTAAAAGGCTATTGGACATTTGTTTTGCATCAGAACAGCTCCAATCCCAGTACCGGAAGCATCGGTTTCAAGCTCAAAGGGTTTGGAGAAATCGGGCATCGCTAGAACCGGCACGGTAGTCATTGCTTTTTTCAAATCTTCAAAAGCCTTTTGAGCACCTTCTCCCCATTTAAAAGCATCTTTTTTCAGAAGTTCAGTGAGAGGGGCAACAATTTTGCTGTAATTTTTAACGAATCTGCGATAATAGCCCGTGAGTCCCAAAAAGCCTCTTAATGACTTCAAGTCCTTCGGTTTAGGCCACTTTACCATGCTGTCTATCTTCGCTGGATCTGCTTGCACCCCTACTGCCGAGATAATGTGGCCAAGGTATTCAACTTTGTCTCTCCCAAAAGCACACTTCTTCCGGTTAATCACCAACTGATGCTTCTTTAGAATATCTAAAGCGACTCTTAAATGCTCCACATGAGTTTTCATGTCAAGGCTGTAAATCAAGATGTCATCAAAGAATACCAGCACGTACTTTCTCAACTGCTCCTTAAAAATGTCATTCATCAAAAACTGGAAGGTAGAAGGGGCATTGGTTAATCCAAATGGCATAACCATGAACTCATAGTGTCCTTCGTTCGTCCGGAAGGCAGTTTTGGCTTCGTCTCCTGGCTTGACCCGTATCTGATGATACCCTGACTTCAAGTCCAGCTTTGAGAACACGGTTGCTTTGCCCAACTCATCTAACAACTCGTCTATGGCTGATATGGGAAATTTATCAGGTACAGTGATCCTGTTCAAGGCCCGATAGTCAACACAGAATCTCCAGCTCCCATTTTTTTTAACTAATAAAACCGGGCTAGAATAGGGGCTGCTACTTGGACGAACGATCCCAGCAGTTAGCATCTCTTGAACCAGCTTCTCAATTTCAGCTTTCTGAGAGTGAGGGTATCGATACGGCCGTATGTTAGGTGGTTGTTCACCTGTTTTAATGAGTATTGCGTGATCACGAGAACGATGGGGCGGAAGTCCCTCCCCCGGGGTGCAAACTTCCGTATACTCCCTCAGCACCTTCTGGATTCGCTCGTCTATCTCCACCTCAGGTTTAGCTTGTATGCTTATCTCGTTCAACTCCAGTAGGAACCCATTCCCACCCTTCCTCACCGATCGGATCAGATTCTTCATTGACACTAGAGACTTAGCCAGTGCAGGATCACCCACTAAACACACCGTTCCATCATCAACCTTGATTTTCATGGTGAGCTGCTTCCAGTTCACCCTCACCTCCCCAAGAGACTCTAACCATTCCATGCCCAAAATCATGTCCACGTCTCCCAGCTTGAATAAGTAGAAGTTTTCTTGAACCTGTAACCCCTGCAACTCAATCTCCACCCCTCGGCACTTCCCTTCTTGCTGGACACTGTACCCATCCCCCAAGGTGACTCGGCAGGCCTTGGTCTTCTCCACCGTCAACCCCAATTTTTTTACAAATTCCGTAGAGATGAAATTGTGAGTGGCACCACTGTCTATCATGATTAGTGCCTCCTTGCCGTTGATTTTTCCTAACAGCTTCATCGTTCGGCCTCCTATAATCCCCACCACTGACTTTAAGGGAAGGGACATTAGCGTTCCTGCGAGATTTCCTTCCCTCTCACCCTCGGTTTCGGAAACATCTTCATCTCTGTCGTCTTCTTCGTCCTCTAGCTCCGAGAGGATGATGAGATTGATCCTCTTATTTTTACACTGATGTGCAGGGCTCCATTTATCGTCACAGGTAAAGCACTCACCACGTTCTCGCTTCCGCTTCATCTCCTCATCCGTCAGTCGGCGATAATTTTTCTTGCTGGGTGTGGATAGTGTCGAGTTTCCTTTCTTCTCTGTACTGCCCTTGACTTCCGAAGCTTGGGATGTCGTGGCTGCGTCAGAATGCACGACACTGGCAGGAGTGGTGACACTCTTGATGAAATTGGGCTTTAGTGGTCCATTAGTCCACTTAGGCACTTGGATGGGCTTAAGAGCCTTTTTTAGCTTCTCTTCCCTCATACGTTCCACAACCTCGTTCCTCTCCTCTATTTTTTGTGACATGTCCATGACATCAATTAGACTTTGGGCCTGCGTCATCCTTAGTTCGGCCCTAACCTCCTCCTTGAGCCCACTTTGGTAAAATCCGACCAGCATCTCCTCACTCGCCTCCTTCAATGGAGCCGATAGAAGCTCGAACTTCTCCCTGTATTTGCCAACAATGCTGGTTTGTTTGTGTGCTATGAGAATCTCATAACCATTCCCCTGTTGTGACTGGTGGAATCGCCGGATCAACTCCTTCTTGAACCCGCTCCAGCTCTGTAACGGATTCCTCACCTCCATCCATTGTATCCAGTTCAACGCCTTGCCTTCCATACAGACTGCCACCGCATCAAGCTTTTCCTCTCCCGGAACAGCATTCACCGGAAAATACCTCTCGACCCTGAACAGCCACCCAATCGGGTCCTCGCCATCAAAAATGGGTAACTCAAGTTTCCGGTAGCGTCCGTTGTCTCTCTCGGCTCCACTGTCATCGCCTTGGGGTATTCTCCTCCTTTCTCGATTCTCTCCGCCACCCTCTTCTTCCTGGCGCTCCTCTTCTTGCTCTTTTTCTCCTTCTAACCTTGACCCTCCAGTATCGTGTTCTTGGGTTTTCTTGCCTTCCAACCGTCCCAATGAGTCCTTCATCTCCAGCATAAACTCTTTGATGCTTGTGATATCCACCTGTATAGCTGCAATCTCTCCCTTCATCGCACCCATCTCAGTCTCCATTGTATCAACTCTGCCTTCCATCCTCGTACTTACCATTCCAGGACCTCACCGCTCTGATACCAAAAGTGATAGGACCCTGCAATTTCTAGCACACAGAATCTAGAGACACAAATATGATGAAATAATGCTTCCCAATATATTAATTAAGGCCAAAATCAGCAACCAGCAACAGTATATGAGCAGCAGTTACAGAAGCAGCAAAATAGAAACTAATAGCAAAAGCAGTAAAATAGTGATTAGCTTTCGAGAGGCCAATCTCTCTCCGACAAACAAGATTCCAATTCCCTCCTAGCCACTATTCCATTCCACCCTTTATGGCCCTCCAGCTTGGCTACTGTCAGAGTTAGTTACACTCTGATGGTTTTCCCAATTTGCCCCTTTCGTCTGATCTGTTCCTTCCTTTGGGCCTGCTGAATTAGGTAGCTTCTTGGGCTTGTTCTTCCTATTGTAGGTTTGCTTAATTGGGGGTCCATTAGTAGCCAGTACACAGGTTATATATATTATGTGTGTTTTCCTATATCTATATCCTGAAGCGGCACTGGCCGTGGATTTGCTTGCCTAGGATAGGCCACCATTTCGGTGTAGCCATGGTATTATACTGCATGTGGATGTATTTTCAATAATAGATATTCTGTCAATTAGGTGATAAGGCTTACAAGCATAGGGATATTCCCTGTGTCTGTGCTGGTCACGGTCCTCTAAATGGGGTTCGTGACACCGTGGGTTGTTTTAAAAGAAGAAAAGAAAGGATTAAGAAAAGAATAAGAGGGAGAGAGAGAGAAACGTGAGAGCACGAAAGGAAAGAAAGAAAAGAGAGGAAGAGAGAGAGAGGGTGGAGACGCGTGAGGGAAGAAGAAGGGGGAAGAAGGAGGAGGAATCTCACCGGAATCTCACTGGAGGAGAGCTAGTCGACGTCGGAGAAGTCACCGGAGCTCGGGTACGACGTCTCCTACACCTCCCACCAATCGAATCAAAGGTTGGTAACCCCAATTTCATTCGAAACCCTCAATTTCTCCATTTTTAGGGATTTCTTCGATCCACCTTCGATTGGGTTGTTTCGAGGGTAGATTGAGACCTAGGAAGTGTTCTTGAACACTTAGTTGGGGCAAGAATCGAGGCTATACCCTCGGGTTTAGTCGAATTCGAATTTTGAAGGATTTGGGGTTGAAATTATAATTATTCCTAATTTGGAAAAATTGTTGAAAATTAGGATTGAGCTTGGATTTGAGTAAATAGGCTGGATTGGTATTATTGAAATTTTATTGTTGAAATATTAGCTGAACAAGACCCGTAAAAAGCTGGCCCGAGGTTACTAAGGTTGAACCTTGACGTTAACGTGCCGGGTCCCTGCTCGATTTGCCCAAATACACTTTAAGGGTGATCTTGAGGGCTCCAAACCTCTTCTTTTCAATCTTAAACACCCTAGAAAAATTCTAAATATGCTATCAAGCATCAAGAATTATTTTACGTACTTTCTTGTTTCTCAAGGATGGAAACTTGCAGAACAATAAAGTCAAAATTTTAAAATGGCAATTTAATTCCTTCGTAATTATTAGGAAACCTTAAGTAGGATAATTTAGAAGCATATCGAGGTTTAGTAACTCAAATCCAAGGCTCCAAAATCAATTCAAGGTGAGCGATAATTATACGAAACTAAGTGTGTAGCACTTAAGACTCTCATTGAAGAAAGGGAAGACGGATAAGACCAAGAACTCGGTTCTTGGCGATGTTTAGGTGCATTTTTAGGCACGAGCATACCATAAACATTTGAGTTGCATATAGTTAAGATTGTTAACCACGTAAATGCGTTTGTTAGGAAACCACGACTCGTCCGGAGTGGGAGTTACTCCAGGACAAGCACAAGGGAGCCGTCCAGGTGAGGGGTTTCCCATCCTTGCCCTACAGGGTTGATTGAGGATGTGGATATGTGGTTTGCCTACTTGCCTATTTGTAAGAATTATTTAGTGGTTAACATGTTATTGTTGTTCCTAAACTATTATATGTGAAAGTATCTGTATATGTGTGCTTGACTACAGGTAAAGAGGTACTGGAGGCTATCCATGTGGTGACATGAGATACGCCGAACAGTACAAGCAAGGGGGTAAGTTGTTGATTGAGTCCAATGTTTGGTTTACCATATTAATTAGAAACTCACCTAAGAAATCATAAAGAAAGTCTTGCTAACGTCGACGTTTTATGGTAATTGAACTTAGGAAAGACCTTAGAGCTAGGTTATGATCTAAACCAAGGGTTTGGGAACAATATGAGGATTAATACGATCTCTAATTGATTAGTGAGTCGTAGGGATGTCCACACTAGCTAGGTAAAGTCAGTTTAGGATAGTAATGGGTAGATAGAGTCAAGATCCCAGCTGAAAGCTTGGGAAGAGAAACAAGTTAAAACAATTGCCCGTTGAGGCCATTGCCCTAGCCTGGCACTAGGGTCAGTTAAAGAGTAATAGATTTGCCCGTTGAGGCCATTGCCCTAGCCTGGTACTAGGGTCAGTTAAAGAGTAAAGCATTTGCCCGTTGAGGCCATTGCCCTAGCCTGGTACTAGGGTCAGTAAAAGACTAAAAGATTTGCCCATTGAGGCCATTGCCCTAGCCTGGCACTAGGGTCAGTTAAAGATTAAGAGAAATTGCTCGTTGAGGCCATTGCCCTAGCCTGACACTAGGGTCAGTTGATTGGTTTACAGTTTTCATATGATATGTTAATTATGATTGTTTGATTATGAGAAGCATGATAGAAAAGCATGATCCGTAGGTTTATCTTTGATTTTAATGTTATATTAATATTGCCTGATCGTAATATAACATTTGATAAACTGGACTTTCATGCGCATGTGATGTGGGTGTTTCCCCTTCCCCAGCGGTAGTGGTACCCGCCGCTACGCCGAGGATGGGAAGCTTCTCACAGAGTCTGTTTGACTCACTCCCTCTGCTTCAATGTTTTAGATACAGGGATCGGGCAGGCATCGACGTCCGGGTAGTGATACGGACTTCAGACCATCCTTACGCACTTGTTCGCGTGGGTGGACACCTTTTGGTTATTTTGATTTCACTTGTTGTATATATTTTAAAGTTGTAAGACTTGTATACATACATTTACAGCTTTTGATATGTACTTGCTATAAAATTGTCGGCTTCACATGTACTTAAAGACAGGGTCCAGTTTGGGGAAGACTAGGATATATGTTTGAGTATATAAACTTCTACATGTGAATAGGATAGATCGTACGCATTGAGGCGTACGGTCAATATGATATGGATATATATTATGTGTGCTTGCTGCATGTGAATAGGATAGATCGTACGTATTGAGACGTACGGTCAATATGATATTAATATTTACATTATGAGTGCTGATAAATATATCTATACACTGGATTGAGCTGATGCGGTATTGAGCGAACGGTGGATTGCAGGTTAATTAGGCCACCAGTGAGGCGTGGCCACTAGTATGATATATATATATATTGATTGTATAGCAGGGTAGTTATAGTCATGTTTACAGGATAAGGCTTACGGGTTTAGAGGTAAAAATCTATTCCCGTGCCGGTCACGTACTCCCGATTTGGGGTCGTGACAATGAATATCAAGTTTTCGAAACACTTATCGACGAAAACTGATTAAAAAAATATAAATGAATATAAATTTTACGAAACACTCATCGGCGAAAATTGATTAAAAAATGAAATATGACTATTAAGTTTTCGAAACACTAATCGGCGAAAACTGATTAAAAAAGAAAAATAAATATCAAGTTTTCGAAACACTCATCGTCGAAAACCTATTAAAAAAATAAAAATGAATATGAAGTTTTCAGAACATTAATCGGCAAAAACAGATTAAAAAAAAAGAAAAATGACTATCAAGTTTTCGAAAACACTCATCGGCTAAAACAGATTAAAAAAAAATGAATATCAAGTTTTCGAAATACTCAATGACAAAAACTAATTAAAAAAGAAAAATGAATATCAAGTTTTCGAAACACTAATCGGCGAAAACTGATTAAAAAAAGAAAAATGAATATCAAGTTTTCAGAACACTCATCGGTGAAAACTGATTAAAAAAAGAAAAATGAATATCAAGTTTTCGAAAACACTGATCGGCGAAAACTGATTAAAAAATAAATAAATATAAAGTTTTCGGAACACTCATCGGCGAAACTTGATTAAAAACAGAAAAATGAATATTAAAATTTCAAAACACTCATCGGCTAAAACTGATTAAAAAAAGAAAAATTAATATCAAGTTTTCAGAACACTCATTTGCGAAAACTGATTAAAAAAAAGAAAAATGAATATAAAGTTTTCGAAAACACTCATCGACAAAAACTGATTAAAAAAAGAAAAATGAATATCAAATTTTCGAAACACTCATCGGCAGAAACTGATTAAAAAAAGAAAAATGAATATCAAATTTTCGAAACACTCATCGGCAGAAACTGATTAAAAAAAGAAAAATTAATATCAAGTTTTCGAAACATTCATCAGCGAAAACTGACTAAAAAAACAAAAATGAATATCAAGTTTTCGAAACACTCATCAACGAAAACTGATTAAAAAGAATAAAAATGAATATAAAGTTTTTGAAACACTCATTGGCGAAAATTGATTAAAAAAGGAAAATGAATATCAAGTTTTCGAAACACTCATCGGTGAAAACTGATTAAAAAACGATAAATAAATATCAAGTTTTCGAAACACTAATTAGCGAACACTGATTAAAAAAAATAAAAATGAATATCATGTATTCGAAACACTCATCGGCGAAAAGTCATTAAAAAAGAAAAATGAATATCAAGTTTTCGAAACACTCATCGGCGAAAATTTATTAAAAAAAGAAAATGAATATCAAGTTTTCGAAACAGTCATCGGCGAAAACTGATTAAAAAAAGAAAAATGAATATCAAGTTTTCAGAACACTCATCGGCGAAAACTGATTAAAAAAAGAAAAATGAATATCAAGTTTTCGAAAACACTCATCGGCGAAAACTGATTAAAAAAAAGAAAAATAAATATCAAGTTTTCGAAACACTAATCGGCGAAACTTGATTAAAAAAACGAAAATGAATATCAAATTTTCAAAACACTCATCGGCGAAAACTGATTAAAAAAAGAAAAATGAATATCAAGTTTTCGAAACACTTATCGGCAAAAAATAATTAAAAAAAGAAAAATTAATATCAAGTTTTCGAATCGCAAATCGGTGAAAACTAATTAAATAAAGAAAAATGAATATCACGTTTTCGAAAAACTCATCGGCGAAAACTGATTAAGGAAAAGAAAAATGAATATCAAGTTTTTGAAACACATCAGTGAAAACTATGTAAAAAAGAAAAATAAATATTATGTTTTCGAAATACTCATCGGTGAAAACTGATTAAAAAACGTAATATGACTATTAAATTTTCGAAACACTCATCGGCGAAAACTGATTGAAAAAAAGAAAAATAAATATCAAGTTTTCTAAACACTCATCGGCAAAAACTGATTATAAAAAGAAAAATGAATATCAAGTTTCCAGAACACTAATTGACGAAAACAGATTAAAGAAAAGAAAAATGAATACCAAGTTTTCGAAAACACTAATCGGTGAAAACCGATTAAAAAAATAAAAATGAATATCAAGTTTTCGAAATACTAATCGGCAAAAACTAATTAAAAAAGAAAAATGAATATCAAGTGTTCGAAACACTAATCGGTAAAAAATGATTAAAAAAAGGAAAAATAAATATCAAGTTTTCGAAACACTAATCGGTGAAAACTGATTAAAGAACAGAATATGACTATTAAGTTTTTGAAACACTCATCAGCGAAAACTGATTAAAAAAAGAAAAATAAATATCAAGTTTTCGAAACATTCATTGGCGAAAACTGATTAAAAAAAAGAAAAAAAGAATATCAAGTTTTCAAAACAATCATCGGCGAAAACTTATTAGAAAAAAGAAAAATGAATATCAAGTTTTCGAAAACACTCATCGGCGAAAACTGATTAAAAAAAATGAATATCAGGTTTTCGAAACAGTCATTGGCAAAAACTGTAATACCCGAGAATATTAAATTAGTATCATTAATCTAATTTAATAAATTTATTTAAAGTTGAAAATGGGATAGAAGAAAACACTATCCTACTACTTATATTTTGTAAATATGAATTATTTTATATCCTAATCATCCTATATATATTTTTTTATTATGATTATTATTACCTTACTTATTACTAAGTCAGACTTTTTTTTTTTATATGTATATATATATTTTAATTATATATATATATATATATATATAAATTATATAAGTAAAAGAAAAGAAGAATAAGGGAAAGAAAAAGAAAGAAGCAGAACCGTGAGTGAGGAAAGGAAACGGGAACACGCACGGAGAGAAAGAGAGGGCTGAGGCAACGTATTGGCTGGAGGAAGCTCACGGACGGAGAAGCACGCGTGGGTGGCCGGACGTGCGAGCCGGTGCCGGAGTGAGACGCCGTCGCCGGAAAACGCCATCGTTGTGCTGGAGGAGAGAGAGTCGCGGGCTAGAGAGAGAAACCAAGAGGGAGAGGGTTTCTCGCCGGAAAACGTCGTCTCTTCACCGGGGAAGGCGGCTGGGAGTCTCCTATACTCCATATCGTCCTTCTAACCGGTTGAATCGAGGTGAGAAGTCTCGAAACTCTCAAACCCCAATTTTATCAATTTTAGGGATTTTTGGAAAGACCCCAATTGATTCAATCTGAGTATTCTGGGTCCTAAATTGAAGTATTTGCATGTTAGGAAGTGAGTTGGAAGCTTAGGAACCGGAACCAAATTGATGGAATTCATCCGGGTTGGAAAAATTGTAGTAAAATGTGGGTGTTAAGGTTTAAGGGTGTTGTGGACTGATTGGGGGTGCATTAATAGGTGGAAATTGTGATTATATAATTGTTAAAATTATTGGAATGTACGAGGGATTAAAACCCGAGTAATCCCCGTCTCACCCGGAACCCGGTTCGGAGAAAAAGAGACAATTTTCTAATTTTATGCGTATCCGGATATGTGTATTCATGTGTTGGTAAAGTGTTGAAGGTTATTTTGGTAAATGGAAATCTTGAGCAAATAGGAACTTCACATGGACACATGGAGGTGAAATTGGGTAACCTTGCATTTCCAAATCAAGGTTTCCAAATAGTGCGATTAAGAAAGGGTTGGACATGAATAGAAGCATGCTAGGTGTTCCGAAAACTAGTTGAGGGCATTCTAAGCCAACAACTAGTCTATGGAATTAATTAGAAAGAACATGAGCATTAGCGTCACATGTACACGATAGTGGTTGAATTTTCAAGTTTCTAAATCTCTCAAGTACATGTGTATAGGACACCATACAGTGAGTGGACCTTCGTGCACACCGAGAGCCGATCCGAGGGGCCAACCAGGTGAGGGGCTTTCCTATCCTTGTCCTATAGGGTTGACTGCGGATATGGATATATGGTTTGCCTTCTTGCCTATTTGTAGAAATTATATATTAGATAATATGCTATTGTTGTTCCTAAATTACAATATATGTGAAAACGTGCAATATGTGTGTATGTGAATTGTAAAAGTGATGGTGGCTCAAGGAGCCTTATATGAAAAGAAGGTCCTCGGGACCTAGATGATATTGGGGGTAGGATCGAGTCAATTTTATTTGTGAGGGTCTTGTGGTACTAGAAACAAACCTCATTGGCTATTATATGAAAAGTGTGGTTATGTATGTAAATCCTTAAAGAAAATAAACCTAGGTGACCTTGTTTTGAACCAAGAGTCCGAATTAGAAACCACTTGGAAATCTAAATTTACCTAAGAAGAAGGGAAATGAGTAAGTAGTGGTCCATAGGGGTCATTTATGGTACAACGTGAGAACCGAGTCTATCATGGATAGTCCGGGTAGATTGAGTCTGTTTGTCTTGAGTCAAACCCACAGAAATACATATGAGTACACCACATTGTGGCTATTGCCTTGGGTAAACCGAGGTCAGACGAGTCGCCGGCTATGCTCCAAGTGAAGTCTTGGGGTCAGACTAATGTTCCAAGTAAAGTCTTGGGGCCAGGGGTTCCTAGAATGATCAACTAGGTTCCTATATTGCTCACGTGAGATATTGCCTTCGGGCCAGATTCTCTCCTAATGGAGATATGCCTTCCGGTCAGTTTATGATTACGGTTATTTGAAAATGGATATCCACATGAAGTTATATGTTAAACTGTGATATGACGTATGTATGAATTTAAACGTATGTAAAACCATGCTTTAAATTCTTTATTGTGAATATGATATATGCTAATTGCCTGACCACTTAATATATGGAAATTCAAAATCTGTTATATGCGTATGTGATTGTGATTGGTTTCCCTTCCCCCAGTTGTAGTGGTACCCGCTACTACACCAGGGATGGGAGAGCCTCTCACTGAGTCCGTTTGACTCACCCCAATGTTAAATGTTACAGACACATGTGGTATAGGCATCGGGAGCGCTTCCACTTCATCTCAGGGAGGCGGACAGACTTAGAGACCGCACGCATTGTTCGCGTGGGTAGTATTGATATATGTATTTTGTCAGGATATATATATGTATCTGATTCTTTTGGTATAGCATTGTTTTGTAAAGTTGCTATACATATACATGTATATGTCATACTCTAGAATTGTCGGCTTCATATAGATTAAAGATTGGTCCCGTTGTTGGGAATATAGGTTATGATATGATGAATATCATGTATATATATATATATATATAAATGTGACTTCCGCATGTGAATAGGATAGATCACACGCACTGAGCGTGTGGTCAATATGTAAATTTATATATATGTGTGACTGAATACTTGGTTGTGTGAAAATACGGCTTCCGCATGCGAATAGGATAGATCACACGCATTGAAGCGTGTGATCAATATGTAAATTATATGCAGGTGTGTGATTGAATATATATACTTGACAGTACACAGGAATTCTGCATGTGAATAGGATAGATCACCCGCCCTGAAGCGCGTGATCAATATGTATATCATATGTAAGTGTGATTGATTATGTGTATATGTATAGACTGAAGCGGCGTTGAGCGAGCCGTGGATTGCGTGCTACTTAGGTCACCGGATAGGGATGACCATAAATACTATATATTGTTTGTATTAGAAATGGGTAGTTATGCACATACAGGAATGTCAATTAGGGATTAGAGGCTTACGGGATAGGAGAAATTCTACATCCCGTGCCGGTCACGGACGCCCGATAGGGGGTCGTGACAAAAACTTATTAAAAAAAGAAAAATGAATATCAACTTTTCGAAACACTAATCAGCGAAAACTTACTAAAAAATGAATATTAAGTTTTCGAAACACTCATCGGCGAAAACTGATTAAAAAAGGAAAATAAATATCAAGTTTTCGAAACACTATCGGCGAAAACTGATTAAAAGAAGAAAAATAAATATCAAGTTTTCGAAATACTCATTAGCGAAAACTTACAAAAAAAAAAGAAAAAAGAATATAAAGTTTTCAAAACCCTCATCAGCGAAAACTTATTAAAAAAAATAAAAAAGAATATCAAGTATTCGAAACACTCATCGGCGAAAACTGATTAAAAAAGGAAAATGAATATCATGTTTTCGAAACACTCATCGGCGAAAAATGATTAAAAAAAGAAAAATGATTATCAAGTTTTCGAAACACTCATCGATGAAAAATGATTAAAAAAAGAAAAATGAATAACAATATATTCGAAACACTCATTAGCGAAAACTTACTAAAAAAAAATGAATATCAAGTTTTCGAAACACTCATCGACAAAAACTGATTCAAAAAGGAAAATGAATATCAAATTCTCGAAACACTCGTAGTCGAAAACTGATTAAAAAAGAAAAATGAATATCAAGTTTTCGAAACACTCATTAGCGAAAACTTACCAAAAAAAGAAAAAAGAATATAAAGTTTTCGAAACCCTCATCAGCGAAAACTTATTAAAAAAATAAAAATGAATATCATGTATTCTAAACACTCATCGGCGAAAACTGATTAAAAAAGGAAAACTAATATCAAGTTTTCGAAACACTCATCGGCGAAAAATGATTAAAAAAAGAAAAATGATTATCAAGTTTTCGAAACACTCATCGATAAAAAATGATTAAAAAAAGAAAAATGAATATCAAATATTCGAAACACTCATTAGCGAAAACTTACTAAAAAAAAGAAAAATGAATATCAAGTTTTCGAAACACTCATCGACGAAAACTGATTCAAAAAGGAAAATGAATATCAAATTTTCGGAACACTCATTGTCGAAAACTGATTAAAAAAAGAAAAATGAATATCAAGTTTTCGTAACACACATTGGCGAAAATTATTTTAAAAAGAAAAATGAATATAACGTTTTCGAAACACTCATCGGCGAAAACTGATTAAAAAACAAAATATGACAATTAAGTTTTCGAAACACTCATTGGCGAAAACTGATTAAAAAAAGAAAAATAAATATCAAGTTTTCGTAACACTAATCGGCGAAAACTGATTAAAAAAAAGGAATATCAAGTTTGCAGAACACTAATTGGCAAAAATAGATTAAAAAAAGAAAAATGAATACCAAGTTTTCGAAAACACTCATTGGCAAAAACTGACTAAAAAAAGAAAAATGAATATCAAGCTTTCGAACCACTCATCGGCAAAAACTGAATAAAAAAAGAAAAATGAATATCAAGTTTTCGATAAACTCATCAGCGAAAACTTACTAAAAAATGAAAAATGAATATCAAGTTTTCGAAACACTCATCGACGAAAACTGATTAAAAAAATTAAAATGAATATAAAATTTCGAAACACTCAGCGGTGATAACTGATTAGAAAAGGAAAATGAATATCAAGTATTCGAAACAATCATCGGTGAAAATTGATTAAAGAAAGAAAAATAAATATTAAGTTTTCGAAATACTGATTAACGAAAACTTACTAAAAAAAGAAAAACAAATATCAAGTTTTCGAAACTCATATCGACGAAAACTTATTAAAAAAATAAAAATGAATTTCATGTATTCGAAACACTCTTCGACGAAAACTTATTAAAAAGGGAAAAATGAATATCAAGTTTTCGAAACACTCATCGACGAAAACTGATTAAAAAAATGAATATAAAGTTTTCGTAACACTCATAAGCGAAAACTGATTAAAAAAGGAAAATGAATATCAAGTTTTCGAAACACTCATCGGTGAAATCTGATTAAAAAACAAAAATAAATATCAAATTTTCGTAACACTCGTTAGCGAAAACTGATTAAAAAAAATAAAAATGAATATCATGTATTCGATACACTCATCGGCGAAAACTGATTAAAAAACAAAAATGAATATCAAGTTTTCGAAACACTCATCGGTGAAAAATGATTAAAAAAAGAAATATGAATATCTAGTATTCGAAACACTAATTAGCGAAAACTTACTAAAAAAAGAAAAATGACACTCATCGACGAAAACTGATTAAAAAAGGAAAATTAATATCAAATTTTCGAAACACTCATTGGCGAAAACTGGTTCGAAAAAGAAAAATGAATATCAAGTTTCAAAACACTCATCGGTGAAAACTTATTAAAAAAAGAAAAAAAGAATATTAAGTTTTCGAAAGACTTATCGACCAAAAGTAATTAAAAAAGAAAGATGAATATCAAGTTTTCAAAACACTAATCGGCGAAAACTTATTAAAAAAGAAAAATGAATATCATGTTTTCGAAACACTCATCGGTGAAAACTGATTAAATAAAAGAAAAATGAATATTAAGTTTTCGAAACACTCATCGGAGAAAACTATTTTTAAAAAAAGAAAAAGAAAAATGAATATTACGTTTTCGAAACACTCAACGACCAAAACTAATTAAAAAAGATAAATGAATATCAAGTTTTCGAAACACTTATCTGTGAAAACTTATTAAAAAAAGAAAAATGAATTCCCTGATTGGCATTTTCACATGTTTATAACTACCAATTTCTAATACAAACAATATATAATATTTATGGCCATCCATATCCGGTGAGCTAAGTAACGTGCAATCCACGGCTCGCTCAACGCCGCTTCAGTCTATACATATACACATAATCACTCACACGTACATATAGTATACATATTGATCACGCGCTTCAGGGCGGGTTATCTATCCTATTCACATGCAGAAGTCTTGTATACAGTCATACATATATTCAATCACACGCTTGCATATAATTTACATATTGATCACACGCCTCAATGCGTGTGATCTATCCTATTCACATGCGGAAGCCATATTTTCATACAATCAGGTATTCAACCACACATACATATAATTTAAATATTGATCACACGCCTCAATACGTGTGATCTATCCTATTCACATTCGGAAGTCATATATATATATATATATACACATGATATATACTATATCATGGCCTATGTTCCCATCACCAAGACCTAACTTTAATCTGTATGAAGCCGACAATACTAGAGTTCGACATATATATATACAACAGTTGTATATGTACAAAAGCTACATTCAAAAAGGAGTCATATATATACATATGGATCATGATTTATTTACATAAACCAAAATACGCTACCCACGCGGACTATACGTGCGGTCTTCAGAGTTGTCCGCCTCCCTGAGAAGAAGTGGACGCGTTCCCGACGCCTGAACCACCTGTATCTGAAACATGTAAACAGGGGGTGAGTTGAAAAGACTCAGTGAGGAGCTCCCCCATCCCTGGCGTAGCAGCGGGTACCACTACAGCTAGGGGAAGGGAGCAACCACAACCACATGCGCATGAAATGGATTCATATTGTGATCTTTAACATGATTAGGCAGTCAATATATCATATTCACAATTAAAATCCTAATTCATGCTTCTAATATAGTTTTTACTCCGCACGTAAATAATTCATAAATATATATCATACGATTCCATAGTTAACACCTACTTATACACATAGGCATTCACTTTCTGTCTCCCGCATTACGCTAAGAGAAATACTGGCCCGAAGGCAATTTCATGTTCAAACCTGGATGATCACACCAGGAACTTTCTGACTCCAAGGCACGCTTAGAGTAATAGCTGTCAACTTGTCTGACCTCAGTTTCAACCAAGGTAATGGCCACTATGTGACATACTTGCTGACGTCATAATCTTGTCTGTCAGATCAGGATGACCGACTCGATCTACCCGAACAACCTAAACAAACTCAACTAACATATTTAACCTTGAAAGATGCCATATTAGTAACTAACTGATTATCATACGTGTTCTTTAGTTAGGCCTAGATTTCCCCCGTTTCAATTATGCAACACTCTCACTCACATTTAACAACCCAGGTTCATTTTCCTCAATGTACCATACGGTCAAAACCTTTGCACGATGATCAATTTAAATGGGTTTATAATATTAATAAACCCTCACATATGTAATTCCGACTCAATCCTACCCACGGTATCATATAAGGCTCGGTGAGCCACAATATCGCATATTCACTTGAGAATGAACATATAACCATATAAACAGTTTGCACGTCCACTGTTTACTCACTAATCATATAAGCGTAACATAAATACATTTAGATAGACATATTTCATATATCAATTTGCACAAAATAGAGCCAACCATATTTCCACGTAGTCATCCAACCCTGTGGGGCAGGGATGGGAGAGCCCCTCACCTCGTTGGCCCTCCTGATCAGTCCTCGGAGTGCCTGGAGCTCTAATTACCCTGTGGTGCCCTATACACATATATTTAAGAAACTTAGAAACGTGTAGCTAAGCATCTAACATGCACGTGTCATGCTAATGCTCATGCACCCTCTAGATATTTTCCAAGAACTAATTATTTAGTTCATTACGTCGTCTTATTTGCTCTTTCTGAAAGTCCAGAATGTCTCATATTCGACTTTCACACTTTCGAGCCTTTTAGAACCTCTAATTGCTTAGGTTAGATTCCCACTTGTCTAAATTTCCCTTCATGTGTTCATATGGGTATTTAACTAATAAAAGAATTGAATTCACGGTTCAAAATTGGCTTTAGCTTACTCATTCCACCGTCTCCCTTATTCGCCGAGTAAAAACTCAATTACTACCTCTTTAATTATATATGAAAATATAATTGGGTATAATTAGAGCCTTGGAACCAATTTAGCGGGTCTTAGGTGTCCACCACGGACTAGACCAAGGCGTCCAACCCACCGCACAGCTCCTTACTGTACGGTGGCTTAGTATTTTGCCTCTTTTTCACCGGATTAGGTTTCGGTTGAGACGGTAAATACTCGGGCTTTATTGCCTTGTCTATTTCCAGCAATTACAACAGTTATACTACTCCAATCCAAGCCTAATCATGCATCAAACTATCAATTTCGAATTTTAGAGTAATTTCCTAACCCAATTTCCATGATTTCCATACCGGTCAAATCCTATGGTTTCACTTCGATTCTAAACCTCACTAAGCTTTCAATAACACCCACTAAGCTCAAATTTAACCCTGGAATGCCCCGAATGGAAGAAATTTAAAAATTCCCAAAATACCCAAAATTGAAGAAATTGGGGCTTTCTCACCTTGAATCAATCGGCTAGAAGGCTAGTGTGTGTTGAGAGAAGACTCCGGTCACCTTCTCCGGCGAGAATCCGGCCGGTGCCCTTCTCCCCGTGGCTCCCCTTCCTTCCGTGCTTCTTCTCGTGCGTGCGTGTGTGCGTGCTTCTGCCCTGGTGTTTTGCTACTGCTTTCTATTTCTATTTTTTGTTTCTGATTTGTATGTTGGCTGGTCCTAGTTTGGCCTCAATTTTAACATTAATAATAAATAAAAAAATATTTTGTAGTAATTCCCCTTTTTCTCCCACTCCATTAACCTCATTTCTTTTATGTCCTAGAAAAATTATATATATATATCCCTATTTTTCCCTTCTTCCTTTTATTTCAACTTTTTAATTTAATTTATTTTACTTTCCCAAAGAAAAATAAATTAATAATAATGATAATAATAAAAATTAATATCTCGGATATTACAATCACGTTTACGAAACACTCATCGGCAAAAACTAATTAAGAAAAAGAAAAATGAATATCAAGTTTTCGAAACACTCATCGGTAAAAACTATTTAAAAAAAAAGAAAAATGAATATTACATTTTCGAAACACTCATCGGCGAAAACTGATTAAAAAATGAAAAATGACTATCAAGTTTTCGAAACACTCATCGGCGAAAACTGATTAAAAAAAGAAAAATAAATATCAAGTTTTCGAAACACTTATCAGCGAAAACTGATCAAAAAAAAAGAAAAAAGAATATTAAGTTTTCTAAACACTCATCGGCGAAAACTGATTAAAAAAAGAAAAATGAATATCAAGTTTTCGAAAACACTCATCGGCGAAAACTAATTAAAAAAATAAAAATGAACATAAAGTTTTCGAAACAATCATCGGCGAAAATTGATTAAAAAAGGAAAATGGTTATCAAGTTTTCGGAACACTCATCCGTGACAACTGATTAAAAAAAGAAAAAAGAATATAAAGTTTTCGAAACTTTCATCGGCGAAAACTTATTAAAAAAGCATAACGAATATCAAGTTTTCGACACACTAATCGGTGAAAACTGATTAAAAAAAAGAAAAATGACTATCAAGTTTTCGAAACACTCAACGGCAAAAATTGATTAAAAAAAGAAAAATAAGTATCAAACTTTCGAAACACTCATCGGTGAAAACTAATTATATAAAGAAAAATGAATATCACATTTTCGAACTCTCATCGACAAAAACTAATTGAAAAAGAAAAATGAATATCAAGTTCTCGAAACACTCATCGGTGAAAACTAATTATATAAAGAAAAATGGATATCACATTTTCGAAACTCTCATCGACCAAAACTAATTAAAAAAGAAAAATGAATATCAAGTTTTCAAAACACTCATCGGCAAAAACTGATTAAAAAAAAGAAAAATGAATATTAAGTTTTCGAAACACTCTTTGACAAAAACTAATTAAAAAAGAAAAATGAATATCAAGTTTTCGAAATACTCATTGGTGAAAACTAATTATATAAAGAAAAATGAATATCACGTTTTCGAAACTCTCATCGACAAAAACTAATTAAAAAAGAAAAATGAATATCAAGTTTTCGAAACTCTCATCGATGAAAACTGATTAAAAAAAATAAAAATGAATATCATGTATTCGAAACACTCATCGACGAAAACTAATTAAAAGGGGAAAATGAATATCAAGTTTTCGAAACACTCATCGGTGAAAACTGATTAAAAAAAGAAAAATGATTATCAAGTTTTCGAAACACTCATCGGCGAAAACTGATTAAAAAAAAGAAAAATAAATATCAAGCTTTCGAAACACTCATCGGTGAAAACTTATTAAAAAAAATGAATACCAAGTTTTCAAACACTCATCGACCAAAACTAATTAAAAAAGAAAAATGAATATCAAGTTTTCAAAATACTCATCGGCGAAAACTGAATAAAAAAGAAAAATGAATATCAAGTTTTCGAAACAATCATCGGTGAAAACTAATTCAATAAAGAAAAATGAATATCAAGTTTTCGAAACACTCACCGGTGAAAACTAATTAAATAAAGAAAAATGAATATCACATTTTCGAAACACTCATCGACGAAAATTGATTAAAAAAATGAATAGCATGTATTCGAAACACTCATCAGCGAAAAGTTATTAAAAAAGGAAAATGAATATCAAGTTTTCGAAACACTCATCGGCGAAAATTGATTAAAAAAAAGTAAAATGAATATCAAGTTTTCGAAACACTCTTCTGTAATACCCTGGAAAAATTTTGAGGATTAAAGAATGATTTATTTAAAATTTCAAGGATTAAAGAATGATTTATTCCGGGGCTAGGAATTAAAACCTTTAAAAAAAAGAGCATAGAAAAAGTATGAAAGTTAAAAAGAAACGGGAAAGGAAATTTTTTCTTTCAAAGATTGTAATACCCAATAAAATTTTTCGAAGTCTAAAATAAAATAAAAAGGGGAAGGAAAAAGAAGTAAAAAATAATTTTTAGGATTTAATTCAGGACCTAAGAAATTGGAAACCTGAATTAAATATGAAAATGGATTAAATTAAAAATACATATTAGTTATTATTTATTTAATTATTAATTAATTTATTTAATTTATTATAATCATTAATTATTAGTTATCTTATTATTTAATTAATTAATTAATTATTATTATTATTATATATATATATATATATATTATTTATTTTATTATTATTATTATTAAATTGGGGTGGGGGATACGTGGGGTTTGGTGAATAAAGAAAAAAAAAGTATGAAAGAATGAAAAGAGTGAGACGTGGCTATTAAAAGAGAAAAAGAAAGAAAAAGAGAGAAGAGAAAGAGAGGGAGAGAAGGGAGGACGAGAATAGAGAGAGAGAGGATGACCGGAGAAGAAGAAGGGGGAAGAAGGAGGACCGCCGGAATCTCGACGGAGAAGAGCTAGCCGACGCTGGGAAAAGTCACCGGAGCTCGGTTACAACATCTTCCACACCTCCCACCAATCGAATCAAGGTTGGTAACCCCAATTTCATTCTAAACCCTCAATTTTTATATTTTTAGGGATTTCTTCGAATGACTTTCGATTGAGTTGTTTCGAGGGTTGATTTAAACTTAGAAAGTGTTCTTTGACACTTAGTAGGGGTAGGAATCGAGATTATATTCTCGGATTTGCTCAAATTCGAATTTGGAAGGATTTTGGGTTAAAATTCTAATTATTTATAAATTGGAGAAATTGTTAATAATTAGGATTGAGCTTGTATTTGAGTAAATAGGTTTGGATTGGTGTTATTAAAATTATATGGTTGGAATATTAGCTGAACAAGACCCGTGAAGAGCTGGCCCGAGGTTATTAAGGTTGAACCTTGACGTTAATGTACCAGGTCTTTGCTCGATTTGCCCAAATACACTTAAGGGTCACGTTGAGAGTTTTAAACCTCCTCTCTTCGATCTTAAACACCATAGAATAATTCTAAGTACGCTACCAATAATCAAGAATTAATTTAGGTACCTTCTTGCTTCTCAAGGAATGAAACTTGCGGAACAATGAAGTCCAAATTCTAAAATGGTAATTTTATTCCTTCATAATTATTAGGAAGCCTTAAGTAGGATGAATTAGAGGTGTATTGAGGTTTAGAAACTAGATTTCTTAGAACCCAAGTAGGAATACAAGTTGGATCAAAATGCTTAGGCCTTCCTAAAATTAGGATTCCTTCCAACCAAGCTAGATAAGCTTCATTAGATGCGAATACAAGTTAGATAGATGTCTAATACACAAATCCAAGTATGTGAAACACTCAAGTAGAGTGTTATATGCGAGTAAGTCAAGTGTCCGAGGAATGATACACATAAGTCGGGATAGAGAAGTCTAATAAGACCAAGAGCTTGACTTTGTGGCAACCATGGACTACACGTGAGAGTAATGGAGAGATAAATAACGAGTTAAGTTAAGTAATAACCTTAATGAAGTCAATGTTGTTCTTATAGGAACAACGGCACGCAATAGAGTGCAACAGGAACTCCGAGGAGAGTAAAGTTACAGGAGAGGATTGCATGGAAGGTTGGCTAAGGTGAGAGTTCTTCCATCTCTGCTCCTAGGGTTGTATGCTTATGTGGATTACATGAGTACGTACATTCTCTGCTTGTCTGGTATGTGTTAGCTAAAGGTATAGAATGTTAAAAGAATAAAGGAACTAGAAAATAGGTCGTGGAAAGTAGCTTAGATAGGAAGACATAGGAGTAGAGAGTAATTGTTTGCTATGATTGGTGTGTTACAAATCCGACTCATACAATCCGGAGGCATGTTGAATATTTTATTAAATCTTTTCCACGACGGTGGCAAGAGTCCTTGTACGGAAGGACTAAACTTTTATTTTGAAAACTCGTCACGACGGTGACTCAAATTAGAATCATGCAAAGGGAGTTATTGGTGGGATTCGGATTTGGTTATGCTAGCGATGTGAGACATCGACTAGAACAACGTCAGATGACACTTGACACCACAGTTTTATAATCACCATGACGATGGTCATTGCCCTATCCTGGCAATAGGGTCAGAAAGGTTTTATATTGCTATGACGATAGCTTGAGGCTCAGAGAGTGCATTTGGACGAGTATATGAGTTATATCCTGTTGAGGATACTTGTACATATTAATAAGGAGAGGAATTGTTGATCCTTCGGGAAAGATACAAAGAATCCTATTAATATGTGAGACCAAGATAAGGAGACACGGGAGGAACCTACGGGTGAACCGTGAGCCTGATCTTGAAGAAGAGAAATCATCCTGTGGAGTTGGTCCAGGGTGTGTCAGTGGCCATGCTTTGAGACGTCTTGTCGTGCCCGCCATGTGGCTTGGTTGGGTAATGGACGAGTGGGCTCAAGCTATTGCACCGCAGCAAGGGGTCAGGACGTGCCACGTGGTGGCTATTCGTCAGTTGTTTGATAGATAGAAGTTGATTGTGTTTGGTTAATAGAATTGTCACGAGGTGACCTGTACCCAAGTGAATGGGTTAAATATGTTTTGCCACTTGGTGGCCAGCAACCCGAGTGTACGGGTTCGAAGTGGGAAAGCCACGTAGTGGCTAGTAGATACCCTAGAGTTAGAGAGATTAAGTAGATGTATGTTTAGCATCTGTGTGTATGTACAAATTATCTGTGTTTTCATATAATTGTTGATTGTGCAGCGTAGTGGTAAAGTAAAGGATTACGTCACCACACGTCTTGTTTGATTCAGACATGCTGAAACGTGAGAAGACCGGTACGTAAAAGCCGGCACTATATGTTACATGTTTACTTGCTGGTTGATGACGTGGAATAAACTGCTGCATGTTTACAGTTATTAAATGCATGTGAGTGTTTGGGTGAAATTTCTGTTGTTGTGTGATCACCAAGAATGTATGCAAACAACAGTAACTAGTTGTTTTTGCATGTGGTTGTGTATGACTCCCAAACCCAGCGCTATGGTACCCACCTTGTGCCGGGGATGGGAGAGTCCTTACTGAGTCGCGTGGTTAAGGCTCACACCTCATTTTTACTTCACAGAGACAGGTTAAGTACAGGTGGAAGAAGTCTCGGTGGAATGAGGGTTGAGCAACATTTTCCAAGACCCACAACTTGTTGATGTGGGTGAATAAAGTGTAATTGCAATTTAATTTACTTTATTGTTGTATGATAAAGTAAAGGGTAGACGTACCCAATTAGATTGTATTAATAAATCTAGAACTGTCAGCTTCACACTCCTTAAAGATCAGGATTTATTATACTGCGATACAGGGAAAGTTTGTTTTCAAAATATACATATATATACTTATATCTGTTGCATGTGAATAGGATAGGCAGCATCTTCAGATGTGTAGCCAGTACACAGGTTATATACATTTTGTGTGTTTTCCTATATCTATATCCTGAAGTGGCACTGGCCTTGGATTTGCTTGCCTAGGATAGGCCACCATTACGGTGTAGCCATGGTATTATAATGCATGTGAATGTATTTTCAAAAGTAGATATTCTGTCAATTAGGTGATAAGGCTTACAGGCATAAGGGTATTCCCTGTGTTTGTGCTGGTCACGGTCCTCTAAATGGGGGTCGTGACAAACTTGGTATCAAAGCCTGGTTATTCTTCAAGGGTGTGAAGCTAACTTGTAGTCTCGAGTGTCAGTCGGGCTATCCATTACGAATCCGGACGTAACGGTGGATCCGACGGACACTTGTGAGGTTGCTTAGGATGTTGAGTCATAAATTCTTTCGAGTCATCGCTTGAGGCATAGAATTTGTATGTGAAATTCTATGCAAAGCATATAACCTGTACAGTACACAAGTGCCGATGAGCACTAAGGCGTAAGGTGGGGTGGTAGTGACCCTGGGAACTTTAGGACGCCATAATAGGAAAAGGAGACATCCATGGAGGATGCTACTTAGACACAGACACATTTGGTTGAATTGTAGGCAGGAATGTGCTACAATGTGTGATTGTTTTGCAGGTGTTAAATGAGATGATGCGTCTGCTCTGTTAGCGGCGCATTGTGTGTTATGGTATATGCGCAAGTTGTTTGATTATAGTATGGGATGCAAGTAGAATAGAAGTATGCAGTGAATGGTAGTTTAGGCTAAGAATGGGTTGTAAAGTGAAAGAAAAGACATCCTTGGCGCGTAGAAAAGAAAGTGAGCCCATGGGGCGAGTGAAATGGAAAGTTACAGACAAGAGTAAACAGGGCCATGAGGCATGAGATCGACAGGAAGATGACCAAGTGAATGGGTCAAAACTGTGCAGTATGCTATGGCTGAAGGAAGTGAGTTGTCCTTCCTAGAAAGTAAACAGAAAAGAGGTGGTGTATGCCACAGTATAGAAGTAGAAGTCTACGGATTAGAAAATCAGGATACGGTATATGGAAGGGCAAAGTGACCGAACCATATGCCATAGAGATAGATGTTAAGAAGTAGAGGCATATGTAAACGTGTAGAGCGTGACCGTATGCCGAGCAGGAGACAGAGTAAATGGTAAGGCACAGGGAAGTAGCCTAGTCCAACCCTGCGCTCGATCCATGAACTGCTAGTTCCTTAAGCAAACAAGGGGGCAAAGAAGGGATTAAGCCCAACCAAACTCTCTTGGGTTGCTTAAGGAAGAGCATAAAGAATAGGATATTGACCACATGAGAAATTTTTGTAAAAATCTTTTTGGTCTTTCTGGATGAGAGGTTCTGAAAGACCCTCAAACTTTTCCTGAAAGTACTAGGGATAACCATTGGAAGGCAAATTTTCATGAAAACTCTTTCTCAATTTGTGTCATTCCAATTGGTTAAACCCTAACCATTTACGATAACCTTAGGCGTCATTTTCTAAGAAATAAACTTGGATTATTTTTTAAAACCCGTAGGGTGCCTAAGAAAACTAACTCATGTGACCAATACCCTACCAAACAATAGTCCTCTTACAGGTAAGCTATATAAGGATGGTAGATGTAATTGAGAAATCACTCGCTTGGAGTGATTAAAGTTAAGTAGACATCGAAAAGCACTAGAGAGTGCTAAAGTGCCAAGAGATTATACAGGTAAACCTAAGGGTTATCAATTAAGGGGCCATAGGGTGGTTATGGTCCCGAAAGCATTAGACCGGAGCAGGTCTAGAAGTGGAAATGGGCGTAGACCTTCTGGTACCGTCCAGAGATAAGAAAATGAGTGTTATTGCAGTACATAGCTCTCGAACGAGATAACGTGAGAGATAAACCCCAAAGGGACTCGTGGAGGCATGAGGGGAGAGAAAGTAGACAGGGATAAGTAGTCCCATAAGGGGGGAAGAGCGGAGGCCTATAGGACCTCATATGATAAGAGTCAAGTAGGAGGTGGAGAACCAACTACTACCGCAAGTGCATGTATAGTACACAGATTGTAGTGGACATAGCTAGGTAAGCTAGTTCCACAAGTTGGTGAACCGTAAATCCGTTAGTCTGAAGCCCGTGTATGGGTGGAGACTGAGTGGACAAACCAAATGTACAAATGGCCATGTGGGTGCCATAAAGGGAAAATTAACCGTAAGGACGGTTAATCGAGAAGGAGAATTTAGTGAGTAACGAGTATTGAGAAATACTCAAAGAAAGAGTACCACGTAGGTACAAAATAGAAAAGAAGAGAGTGAATACGAGAACGGAGTCTGGTAAGCATCTGGGGATGCGAGCCAAATGATAAAACAGGTATGCTATCGTTGGGGCGATTGGAATGCAACGGGTAACAACTTGCAAGAGGCGGTAGATGTTCGTGAACATATGTCACACCGTAAGAAAGGAAAGAGTCCAACCGTGGGAACGGATCCCGTTTGGTCAAGGGGAGTAGAGCATGTCTGGAAAGGTTCATGCTGGAGTTAACGGATCAAGTATTCCAAGTAGGAATACAGGATCTAAGTGAGTTGAGGAGTCCGAGTGGGCAAAGTTGGGGTAAAAGCCAATGGAAACCCAATGAGTAGAGTTAGCATAGGAGTGCAATTCTAAGTGGACTAACCTGAGGATGGTATAGATCCATAGTCATAGTCATGTTAAGCGAGGTCTTCGGATGAGAAGGTCGAACTGAGCTTGAGGCAGAGTAATGAGTATGATGGTAAGAAGGAGACTAGTGAGTTTCCATTATAAATAGAAATGACTACAAGTAGTAGTCAGAGAAGAGTCTAAGTCAATCAGACATAGGATGTCGACAGTGAGTAACCTGAAGTGGTTATGGAAACCACTAAGGATAAGTGTAGAAGTCCGAAAAAGAAAGGGAAACATGAGTCAAAAACGTAAGATCCTTTACTGTTTGGTGTAGAAATGGTAAGTGTAATACATAGTTGTGCTAGTGCCATGGCATTTAGCTTCGTTAGGACACGAGTAGAGTAAACTAAGTCGGTAGTGAGTGTAACAACCTCGGAAGGGTTGGGTACACTGATGGCACAAAGTATAAACACCTACGTATGGTGTATGCCGTGTAAGCGATAAGTCTAGATGTACAGTAGAGGGTGTAGTAAGCTGTAAACAGACTTTTCTGGAGAAGTCGTTTACAAAGAATATATCGGGGAAATACCGGCAGAAGGGTAGCTGCTTGGTACTAGAGGATACTTAGGTACAGGGACTTTGATGTAGGGGAGTACTTCATCGGTTAGAGTTTATAGAAATATAACCTAGTGTGCTATGCAAATAGCTAGTGTCTTGGCGTGTTCCAAGACGAATATATGAAGGTAGCTAGTCGGACAAGCAGATTGAGTCAAGGTAAGCCTCACTAGAGAAGACAATAGTTAACTCCTCAGAGAACTAAATTGGAGCATGACAAGTGGTAACGTGCCAGACACCCCATGGCGAAATTAGTAGCACAAAGTGAATTGAAACTAGGAAAGTTAGGTATCCTCGGGGAAGGATACGACGACAAATGGAGTCTATCATTTAACACCTCGTGAAGGGGTGGTTAACTACGAAACTAGAAATGCAAACGATTACATAAAGAATATGTAGAAACCAGATAGAGACCTTGAGCCTCTAGGAAAGAAAGAAGAAACGTAGGGTAAAACGGTAGAACCTCCACATTGAGGGAAACCATAGATGAAATTGAGCCAATGGATGGCAGCAAGCCAACAACCCCACGAAGAAGATGAAATTCGGGGACTGAATTTCTTAAGGGGGGAAGAATGTAATACCCTTGAAAAATTTTGAGGATTAAAGAATGATTTAACCTGGGGCTAGGAATTAAAACCTTAAAAAAAATGAATATAGAAAAAGTATGAAAGTTAAAAAGAAACCGGAAAGGAAATTTTTTTTTTCAAAGATTGTAATACCCAATAAAATTTTTCGAAGTCTAAAATAAAATAAAAAGGGGAAGGAAAAAGAAGTGAAAAATAATTTTTAGGATTTAATTCAGGACCTAAGAAATTGAGAACCTGAATTAAATAGGGAAAGGGATTAAATTAAAAATACATATTAGTTATTATTTATTTAATTATTAATTTATTTAATTATTAAAATCATTAATTATTAGTTATATTATTATTTAATTAATTATTTATTTTTATTATTATATATATATTATTTATTTTACTATTATTATTATTAAATTGGGGTGGGGGATACGTGGGGTTTGGTGAATAAAGAAAAAAAAAGTAGGAAAGAATGAAAAGAAAGTGAGAGAGTGAGACGTGGCTATTAAAAGAGAAAAAGAAAGAAAAAGAGAGAAGAGAAAGAGAGGGAGAGAAGGGAGGACGAGAATAGAGAGACGGATGACCGGAGAAGAAGAAGGGGGAAGAAGGAGGACCGCCGGAATCTCGCCGGAGAAGAGCTAGCCGACGCCGGGAAAAGTCACCGGAGCTCGGTTACAACATCTTCCACACCTCCCACCAATCGAATCAAGGTTGGTAACCCCAATTTCATTCTAAACCCTCAATTTTTATATTTTTAGGGATTTCTTCGAATGACTTTCGATTGAGTTGTTTCGAGGGTCGATTGAAATCTAGAAAGTGTTCTTGAACACTTAGTAAGGGTATGAATCGAGATTATATCCTCGGATTTGCCCAAATTCGAATTTGGAAGGATTTTGGGTTAAAATTCTAATTATTTATAAATTGGAGAAATTGTTAATAGTTAGGATTGAGCTTGTATTTGAGTAAATAGGTTTGGATTGGTGTTATTAAAATTATATGGTTGGAATATTAGCTGAACAAGACCCGTGAAGAGCTGGCCCGAGGTTACTAAGGTTGAACCTTGACGTTAATGTATCGGGTCCCTGCTCGATTTGCCCAAATACACTTAAGGGTGACGTTGAGAGTTTTAAACCTCCTCTCTTCGATCTTAAACACCCTAGAATAATTCTAAGTACGCTACCAATAATCAAGAATTAATTTAGGTACCTTCTTGCTTCTCAAGGATGGAAACTTGCGGAACAATGAAGTCCAAATTCTAAAATGGTAATTTTATTCCTTCATAATTATTAGGAAGCCTTAAGTAGGATGAATTAGAGGTGTATTGAGGTTTAGAAACTAGATTTCTTAGAACCCAAGTAGGAATACAAGTTGGATCAAAATGCTTAGGCCTTCCTAAAATTAGGATTCCTTCCAACCAAGCTAGATAAGCTTCGTTAGATGCGAATACAAGTTAGATAGAAGTCTAATACTCAAATCCAAGTATGTGAAACACTCAAGTAGAGTGTTATATGTGAGTAAGTTAAGTGTCCGAGGAAGGATACACATAAGTCGGGATAGAGAAGTCCAATAAGACCAAGAGCTTGACTCTGTGGCAACCATGGACTACAAGTGAGAGTAATGGAGAGATAAATAACGAGTTAAGTTAAGTAATAACCTTAATGAAGTCAATGTTGTTCTTATAGGAACAACGACATGCAATAGAGTGCAATAGGAACTCCGAGGAGACTAAAGTTACAGGAGAGGATTGCATGGAAGGTTGGCCAAGGTGAGGATTCTTCCATCTCTGCTCCTAGGGTTGTATGCTTATGTGGATTACATGAGTACGTACATTCTCTGCTTGTCTAGTATGTGTTAGCTAGAGGTATAGAATGTTAAAAGAATAAAGGAACTAGAAAATAGGTTGTGGAAAATAGCTTAGATAGGAAGACATAGGAGTAGAGAGTAATTGTTTGCTATGATTGGTGTGTTACAAATCCGACTCATACATTCCGGAGGCATCATGAATATTTTATTAAATCTTTTCCACGACGGTGGCAACAGTCCTTGTACGGAAGGACTAAACTTTTATTTTGAAAACTCGTCACGACGGTGACTCAAATTGTAATCATGCAAAGGGAGTTATTGGTGGGTTTCGGATTTGGTTATGCTAGCGATGTGAGACATCGACTAGAACAACGCCAGATGACACTTGAGAACTCAGTTTTATAATCACCATGACGATGGTCATTGCCCTATCCTGGCAATAGGGTCAGAAAGGTTTTATATTGCTATGACAATAGCTTGAGGCTCAGAGAGTGCATCTGGACGGGTATATGAGTTATATCCTGTTGAGGATACTTGTACATATTAATAAGGAGAGGAATTGTTGATCCTTCGGGAAAGATACAAAGAATCCTATTAATATGTGAGACCAAGATAAGGAGACACGGGAGGAACCAACGGGTGAACCGTGAGCCTGATCTTGCAGAAGAGAAATCATCCTGTGGAGTTGGTCCAGGGTGTGTCAGTGGACATGCTTCAAGACGTCGTGTCGTGCTAACCATGTGGCCTGGTTGGGTAATGGACGAGTGGGCTCAAGCTATTGCCCCGCAGCAAGGGGTCAGGACGTGCCACGTGGTGGCTATGCGTCAGTTGTTTGATAGATAGAAGTTGATTGTGTTAGGTTAACAGAAATGTCACGAGGTGACCAGTACCCAAGTGAATGGGTTAAATATGTTTTGCCACTTGGTGGCCAGCAACCCGAGTGCACGAGTTCGAAGTGGGAAAGCTAAGTAGTGGCTAGTAGATACCCCAGAGTTGGAGAGATTAAGTAGATGTATGTTTAGCATCTGTGTGTATGTACAAATTATCTGTGTTTTCATATAATTGTTGATTGTGCAGCGTAGTGGTAACGTAAAGGATTACGTCACCACACGTCTTGTTTGATTCAGACATGCTGAAACGTGAGAAGACCGGTACATAAAAGCCGGCACTATATGTTACATGTTTACTTGCTGGTTGATGACGTGGAATAAACTGTTGCATGTTTACAATTATTAAATGCATGTGAGTGTTTGAGTGAAATTTCTGTTGTTGTGTGATCACCAAGAATGTATGCAAACAACAGTAACTAATTGTTTTTGCATGTGGTTGTGTATGACTCCCAAACCCAGCGCTATGGTACCCACCTTGCGCCGGGGATGGGAGAGTCCTCACTGAGTCGCGTGGTTAAGGCTCACACCTCATTTTTACTTCACAGAGACAGGTTAAGTACAGGTGGAAGAAGTCTCGGTGGAACGAGGGTTGAGCAACATTTTCCAAGACCCACAACTTGTTCATGTGGGTGAATAAAGTGTAATTGCAATTTAATTTACTTTATTGTTGTATCATAAAGTAAAGGGTAGACGTACCCAATTAGATTGTATTACTAAATCTAGAACTGTCAGCTTCACACTCCTTAAAGATCAAGATTTATTATACTGCGATACAGGGAAAGTTTGTTTTCAAAATATACATATATATACTTATATCTGTTGCATGTGAATAGGATAGGCAGCATCTTCAGATGTGTAGCCAGTACACATGTTATATACATTATATGTGTTTTCCTATATCTATATCCTGAAGCGGCACTGGCCGTGGATTTGCTTGCCTAGGATAGGCCACCATTTCGGTGTAGCCATGGTATTATAATGCATGTGAATGTATTTTCAAAAGTAGATATTCTGTCAATTAGGTGATAAGGCTTACAGGCATAAGGGTATTCCCTGTGTTTGTGCCGGTCACGGTCCTCTTAATGAAGGTCGTGACATCATCGATTAAAACTAATTCAATAAAGAAAAATGAATATCAAGTTTTCGAAACACTCATCGGTGAAAACTAATTATATAAAGAAAAATGAATATCACGTTTTCGAAACACTTATCAACGAAAAATGATTAAAAAAAATAAAAATGAATATCATGTATTCGAAACACCCATCAGCGAAAACTTATTAAAAAAGGAAAATGAATATAAAGTTTTCGAAACACTTATCGGTGAAAACATATTAAAAAAAGAAAAATGAATATCAAGTTTTCGAAACACTCATCGGCGAAAACTGATTAAAAGAAATAAAAATGAATATCATGTATTCGAAACACTCATCGGCAAAAACTGATTAAAAAAGGAAAATGAATATCAAGTTTTCGAAACAATCATCGGCGAAAACTTATTAAAAAAAGAATAATAAATATCAAGTTTTCGAAACACTAATCGGCATAAAGTGATTAAAAAAAGAAAAGTAAATGACAAGTTTTTGAAATACTCATCGGCGAAAAATGATTAAAAAAGAAAAATAAAAATTAAGTTTTTGAAACACTCATCGGTGAAAACTAATTAATTAAAGAAAAATGAATATCACGTTTTAGAAACACTTATCGGCGAAAACTGATTAAGAAAAAGAAAAATGAATATCAAGTTTTCGAAACACTCATCGGCGAAAACTATTTAAAAAAAAAGAAAAATGAATATTACGTTTTCGAAACACTCATCGGCGAAAACTGATTGAAAAAGGAAAATGAATATCAAGTTTTTGAAACACTCATCGATGAAAACAGATTAAAAAAGAAAAATAAATATCAAGTTTTCAAAACACTCATTAGCGAAAACTTACTAAAAAAAGAAAAATGAATATCAAGTTTTCGAAACACTCATCGACGAAAACTGATTAAAAAAATAAAAAAGAATATCAAGTTTTCGAAACACTCATCGGCGAAAAATGATTAAAAAAAGAAAAATGAATATCAAATTTTCGAAACAATCATCGGCGAAAAATAATTAAAAAAAGAAAAATGAATATCAAGTTTTCGAAACACTCATCGGTGAAAACTAATTCATTAAAGAAAAATGAATATCACATTTTCGAAACACTCATCGACGAAAACTGATTAAAAAAAATAAAAATGAATATCAAGTTTTCGAAACACTCATCACCGAAAAATGATTAAAAAAATTAAAATGAATATCAAGTTTTCGAAACACTCATCGATGAAAACTAATTAAATAAAGAAAAATAAATATCACGTTTTCGAAACACTCATCGGTGAAAATTGATTAAAAAAAGAAAAATGACTATCAAGTTTTCGAAACACTCATCGACGAAAATTGATTAAAAAAAAGAAAAATAAATATCAAGCTTTCGAAACACTCTGTCACGACCCCCAATCGGACGTCCGTGACCGGCACGGGAAGTAGGATTTCTCCTATCCCGTACGCCTCTAATCCCTTATTGACATTTTCACATGCTTATAACTACCCATTTCTAATACAAACAATATATAGTATTTATGGCCATCTATATCCGGTGACCTAAGTAGCGTGCAATCCACGGCTCGCTCAACGCCGCTTCAGTCTATACATATACACATAATCACTCACACGTACATATATTATACATATTGATCACACGCTTCAGGGCTAGTGATCTATCCTATTCACATGCAGAATTCCTGTATACAATCAAGAATATATTCAATCCCACACCTGCATATAGTTTACATATTGATCACACGCCTCAATGCGTGTGATCTATCCTATTCACATGCGGAAGCCGTATTTTCATACAATCAGGTATTCAGTCACACACATATATAATTTACATATTGATCACACCCCTCAAGGCGTGTGACCTATCCTAGTCGCATGGGGAAGTCATATATACATATACATGATATACGCTATATCATAGCCTAAAGTCCCAATACCAAGACCTAACTTTAATCTGTATGAAGCCGACAATGCTAGAATAGGACGTATATATATATATATATATATATATATATATATACTACAGCTGTATCTGTACAAACGCTACACCCAAAAAGGATTCATATACATATACATCACAACATATGTACGTAATCAAATTAACTACCGACGCGGACTAAGCGTACGGTCCTCAGATCTATCCGCCTCCCTGAGAAGAAGTGGACGCGTTTCCGACTCCTGAACCACCTGTATCTGAAACATGTAAACAGGGGGTGAGTCGAACAGACTCAGTGAGAAGCTCCCCCATCCCTAGCGTAGCAGCGGGTACCACTACAGCTAGGGGAAGGGAGAACCACAACCACATGCGCATGAAACGAATTTATATTGTGACCTTTAATATGATCAGGGAATCAATATATCATATTCACAATTAAAAATCCTAATTCATGCTCCTAAATTGTTTATTAATCCGCATGTAAACCAATCATAAACATATATCATATCTTTTCATAAGTCATACATAGTTATGCTCGTAGGCATTCACTTTTTGTCTCCTGCATTACGCTAAGAGAAATACTGGCCCGAAGGCATTCACTTTCTGTCTGCCGCGTTACGCTTAGAGAAATACTGGCCCGAAGGCAATGTCTTATTCGAACCTACTTGATCAAACTAGGAACTTTCTGACTCCAAGGCACGCTTAGAGTAATAGCCGACAACTTGTCTGACCCCGGTTAAACCAAGGTATTGGCCACTATGTGGCATACTTACTGTTAATTGAATCTTGTCTGTCCGACCAGGATAACCGACTCGATCTACCCGAACTAATCTAAACAAGTTCAAATAACCTATTTGACCTTGAAAGACGCCCTATTAATAACTAACTGAATATTACACGTGTGAATTAGCTAGGCCTAGTTTCCCCCTTTTCAATTATGCATCACTCTCACTCACACTTAACAACCTAGGTTCATTTTCATCAATGTACCATACGGTCATAACCTTTGCACGATAATCAGTTTAAGTGGGTTCATAATATTAATAAACTCTCACATATGAAATTCTGACTCAATCCTACCCACGGTATCATATAAGGCTCGGCGAGCCACAATAACACATATACTCCTTGTGATTAATCATGTAAGCACATATACTATTGCACGTTGACTGCTTACTTGCAAATCATACACGTGTATCACAAATTTATTCATATAAATATATTCCATATATCAATTTGCACAAAATAGAGCAAATCACATTTTTCACGTAGTCATCGAACCCTGTGGGGCAGGGATGGGAGAGCCCCTCACCTCGTTGGCCCTCCTGATCAGTCCTCGGACTGCCTGAAGCTCCAATTACCCTGTGGTGCCCTACACATATTATATTTAAGAAATTTAGAACGCGTAACAAAGCATCTACCATGCATGTGTCATGCTAATGCTTATGCACCCTCTAGCTATTTTCCAAGAACTAATTATTTAGTTCGTTACGTCGCCTTATTTGCTCTTTCTGAAAGTCCAGAATGTCCCATATTCGACTTTCACTCTTTCGAGCCATTTAGAACCTCTAATTGCTTAGGTTAGAGATTTCCACTTGTCTAAATTTCCCTTCATGTGTTCCTATGGGTATTTAACTATTAAAAGAATTAAATTCACGGTTCAAAAGAGGCTTTAGTTTACTCATTCCACCGCCTCCCTTATTCGCTGAGTAAAAGCTTAATTACTACCTCTTTAATTATTTATAAAAATATTATTGGATATAATTAAAGCCTTGGAACCAATTCAGCGGGTCTTAGGTGTCCACCACGAACTAGACCGAGGTGTTCAACCCACCGCACAGCTCTTTACAGTACTATGGCTTAGTATTTCGCCTCTTTTTCACCGGATTAGGTTCCGGTTGAGACGGTAAATACTCGAGTTTTATTCCCTTGACTATTTCCAGCATTTATAACACTTATACTAGTCCAATCCAAACCTAAACATGCATCAAACCAGCAAAATTCAATTTATAGCAATTTTCTAACTAAATTTTCCTAATTTCCATACCCGGTAAATTCCTACGGTTTAACTTCGATTCTGAACCTTACTAAGCTTTCAATAACATCCACTAAGCTCAAATTTATCCCCAGAATGCCCCGATTGAAGGTATTTGAAGAATTCCTAAAATACCCAAAATTGGAGAAATTGGGGTTTTGAAGGATTGGGGCTTTCTCACCTTGAATCAATCGGCTAGAAGGCTAGTGAGTGTTGAGAGAAGACTCTGGTCACCTTCTCCGGCGAGAATCCGGCCGATGCCCCTTCTCCCTCTCCTTCTCGGGTTTTCTCGACTTTGTGCGTTTGTGTGCTGAGTTTTGATCCTTGTGATTTGCGTGTTGCTTCTGTTTGCTTTCTATCTTTTTTTTATCTTTTTTTATGTATTAATAAAACAGAAAGGGGGGGTCACGGTTGGCCCCCCCATATATGTTATCATATATATATATATATATATATATATATATATATATATATATATATATATATATTTTATTTTATTTTATTATTTTATCCTCTTTTCTCCCATCTCTTTTTTTATTTCCATTTTCTTTTAGATCCTAAAAATTTTATATACTCCCTATTTTTTCCTTCTTCATCATTTTTTTATTTCAACTCTTTAATTATTTAAATTAGTTTATTTTTCTTTCTGAAAGAAAAATAAATTATATAATAATGACAGTAAGTGAATTTAAATATCTCGGAAATTACAATCTTCCGCCCTTAAGAATTTCAGTCCCTGAATTTCAAATAAACTACTAACCTTAGTCTTGAAACAGATGAGGATACGTCCTGCGCATTTCACTCTCGACCTCCCATGTAGCTTCTTCAGTCGAGTGATTTCTCCACAGGACCTTAACCAATGGAATCTCCTTCGTTATGAGTTTCTTCAACTGCCGATCTAAGATTTCCACTGGCTCCTCTTCATATGTCAGATTTTCGGTTAGTTGCACGTCTTGCGATTGGATTACGTGCGAGGGATCGGGAAAATATTTCCGAAGCATTGATACATGAAAGACAGGATGTACTCCCTCCAATTCCGTAGGCAATTCCAACCGATACGCCACATTCCCAACACGTTCTAGGATTTCAAACGGTCCGATATACCGAGGACTTAGCTTCCCCTTCTTACCGAACCCCATTACTCCTCTCATCGGTGAGATTCTCAAGAACACCTGTTCACCAATGGCAAATTCAAGTTCTCTCCTTCGATTGTCTGCATAAGACTTTTGCCTACTCTGAGCCGTTAGCAATCTCTCCCTTATACATTTCACCTTCTGCAAGGCATCTTGTAACAATTCCAGGCCGATTAGGCTAGCCTTTCCGACCTCGAACCACCCAATCGGGGATTTTCACCTACGACCTTACAGAGCCTCGAAAGGTGCCATTTGAATACTTGCTTGATAACTGTTATTGTATGCAAACTCAGCCAAAGGTAAATACCTTTCCCAACTTCCGCCGAAATCCATAATACACGCCCGAAGCATGTCTTCAAGGATTTGAATGGTTCTTTCTGATTGTCCGTCGGTCTGTTGGTGGAACGCAGTACTCAAATCAACTCTCGTTCCCAACACTTTCTGCAATGACTTCCAAAACCTGGAAGTGAACTATGGTCCTCTATCAGATATTATGGACACTGGCACACCGTGCAATCTAACGAATTCTGATAGATAAATCTGTGCATATTGACTCACTCCGTAAGTGGTCTTAACTGGCAGAAAGTGCGCGGACTTAGTCATGCAATCCACTACCACCCAAACCGAATCAAATCCCAATTGTGATCTTGGCAACCCTGTTACAAAATCCATCGTTATCCTCTCCCATTTCCACTCAAGTATTTCTATCTGTTGTAATGTTCCGGCGGGCTTCGGGTGTTCAGCCTTGACTTGCTGACACACTAAGCACCTGGCTACATGGTTCGCAACATCCTTCTTCATGCCATTCCACCAATAGAGCTGTTTCAGATCATGATACATTTTATTAGCTCCCGGATGGATTGTATAAGCTGTCTGGTGTGCTTCTTCAAGGATTCTTTCTTTCAAGTTATCAACCATAGGAACACACAACCGTCCCTCCAACCGAAGTATCCTGGTATCATCAATAGAGAATCGGACGTCGTCCCCCTTCTCTTTAGTTACTATATCCTTGATTTGCTTGAGGTCAGTATCTTCATCCTGTATAGCCTTCACTTCTTCTACCAGAGAGGATTTAGCTTGCAAATGGGCTAAAAGTAAGTTAGAATCCCCAATCTCAAACTAATTTCCCGTCTGTTCTAGCTCGTGCAGCTCTCTGATCAATGGTCTTCTTTCTTCACTTATATGAGCAAGACTGTCCATGGATTTTCGACTCAGAGCATCGGCTACCACATTAGCCTTTCCTGGATGATACAAGATCGTGCAGTCGTAGTCTTTCAACAACTCTAACCATCGACGTTGTCTCAAGCTCAAGTCTTTCTGCTCGAAAATGTATTTGAGGCTTTTGTGGTCTGTATAAATTTCACACGTCTCACCGTACAGGTAATGTCTCCATATTTTCAAGGCGAACACTACAGCAGCCATCTCAAGGTCGTGAGTCGGGTAATTCTTCTCATGTTTCCTCAGTTGTCGCGATGCATACGCAATCACTTTGCCATGCTGCATCAAGACACACCCTAACCCGATCCTCGACACATCACAGTATACCACATACCCTCCTGTGCCTTCAGGTAATGCCAGCACCAGAGCGGTAGTTAGGCTGTCTTTCAATTTCTGAAAACTCTGCTCACACTTGTCATCCCATACGAACTTCACTCCCTTCTGAGTCAACTTAGTCATAGGTGCAGCAACCTTAGAAAAGTCCTGCACAAATCTTCTATAATATCTAGCCAAGCCCAAGAAACTGCGAATTTCAGTAACAGAGGTAGGCTGGGACCAATTCTTCACCGCCTCTACCTTACATGGATCAACGTGGATTCCCTCCGATGATACCACGTGACCCAAAAAGGCAACTTTGTCAAGCCAGAATTCACACTTGGAGAACTTGGCATACAATTTCTCTTCTCTCAACTTCTGCAAGGCTAATCTTAAGTGTTCTGTATGTTCTTCAGAATTCTTAGAATAAACCAAGATGTCATCAATGAAGACAATGACAAATCGGTCTAGAAATGGTTTGAAGACAATCTTCATCATGTCCATGAATGCTGCAGAAGCATTAGTTAATCTGAAAGACATCACCAAGAACTCGTAATGTCCATATCGGGTCCGGAATACGATCTTAGGTATGTCTGATTCTCGAATCTTTAGTTGATGATACCCAGATCGCAAATCAATCTTGGAAAACCGCTTTGCGCCCTGCAACTGATCAAATAGGTCATCTATCCTCAGCAGTGGGTATTGATTGCGGATCGTTACCTTGTTTAACTTTTGGTAATCGATACACAACCGCAAAGATCCCTCCTTCTTCTTCACAAAAAGGACCAGTGTACCCCAAGGAGAGAAAATGGGTCTTATAAAACCCATGTCAAGCAATTCTTGCAATTGTGTATGTAACTCCTTCAACTCTTTCGGAGCCATCCGGTAAGGTGGTGTGGAGATAGGCTGGGTGCTAGGTTGCAGCTCAATTTCAAATTCAATCTCACCATCGGGCGGCAACCCTGGCAATTCTTCTGGAAATACATCCAAGAACTCTCGCACTACCGGTACTTGAGTCGGTAAAAGTACTGCTTTCGTGGTATCTTGGACCAAGGCCAAATACCCCTTACATCCCTTTGCAAGTAACTTGGATGCCTTCAATGCCGAGATCAAGTTTGGATAAGGTGCAGCTCCGTCACCCCGTATCACAAAAGGCTCCGCGATTGGCATATTGAACTTCAAGCATTTAGCCCTGCAGTTCACAATCGCATGGCAAGATGACAACCAATCCATTCCGAGGATCACATCAAGATCAATCATACACAATAATCGAAGGTCTACCACAGTCTCATGACCATCGACCTTCACAATGCAAGACTTGTGCACATACTCTACTTGTATCGATTCTCCCATTGGAGTAGAGACCAGTACTGTTTCTTTCATTTTAGACGGACTTTTGTTGAATTTAGAGGCAAATGCATGTGACACATAAGAATGAGTGGAGCCGGAATCAAACAGAGTTCGTGCTTCAAGAGAGCAAACAATAAGGGTACCTGTCACAACCGCATTCGATGCATGAGCGTCCTGGTGAGAAAGTGCAAATACCCACGCTTGTCCTCCACCTACTGCCCCTGGCCCTCTGCCACTAGATCCTGCACCACGACCTCTAGCTACACCTGTACTTGCTGTTTGTGGTGGTACGGTTCTCACTGGTGGGGCTGGAATAGGTGTACCCCTCGGCATCGGATTGCTTCTCACACTTGCACCCTCTTTTCTCTTTGGACACTCTCTAGCCATATGGCCCACCTGGCCGCAGTTGTAACACCCACCTGTCAGTCTCCAACATATTCCAAAATGAAATCTGTCGCTAGTCGCACACTGGGGCCTTGTCTTACCGGCATTTCCACCCCCTTGCACTCTCTGTCCCCCTTGAAAATTACTTCTTGTACCTGTTTCATGGGTGGTAGTTGAGGATTGTCCTCCTGCGGACCCTGAATATCCTGCACTTCCACCTGTTGTCTTCCTTTTCTTACTTCCACCTCCTTGGTTGTCACTGCCTGTAATTAACTTGACTTTGGGATCAATAGAAGTGTCGTACCTCTTCCTGGTTTCAATCATTCTGCCACAGTCTGCTGCTTGAGTTAAAGTCTCAAATTGCCTCCTCTGAGGTAATAAAGCAGTAAATAACAGCTCCGTGAGACGGTGTATGAACCTCTTGATCCTTGCCTCTTCATTAGGAACCAACTCAGGTGAGAATTGAGCTAGTTCTGTAAAAAGTAATTCATACTCCGTCACGGTCATATTTGGCGTCATCCACAACTCCTCGAATTGCTGACGCTTTGCATCTCTGGTGCCTTCAGATAGAAACCGAGCCAGGAATTCCCTCTGAAAATCTTCCTAGGTCATCGGTGCCACCCTCCTTGAATACCTTGTCTGTATGGACTCTATCCATACTCTAGCGGCTCCCCTAAGCTGGAATGAAGCTAATTCCACTAACTCATGTCCCGAGCACCTCAGCATGTGCCCAATTCTGACTATGTCTCTCACAAAGTATTGGGGGTCCTCTTTCTCACTAGTTCCGCAGAAAGTGGGTGGATGAAGTTTCAGAAATTTTGAAATTGACAGCTCTCTGGGTGCTACCCATGGCTCACTAGGCATTTCATGTGGTTGTTGCCATTCCCTATCCTCTTCCTCAACAACCTCCACATCTTGATTGCTAGGAACTCTCTCTTTTTCTTCCTCGCCGACTACTAACTGGCGTACTTCCCTCTATATTTGTCTCGTCATCTCTTCTCTTAATTCCTGAAATCCTGCCGTGAGCATTTCTGCCAAGGAAGGTGCACCTGTCTCTACTTGAGGTTGAGGTTCTGGTGACTGTCTCCTCTCTTTTTCTCTCACTTGTGCTCTACCTCAACCACGAGCACGACCTCTACCTTGGCCTCGGGTACGGCCTCTACCTCGACCTCGGGTGGGCATTACCTCCTCCCGAACTGACTCTTGAACAATTTCAGTAGGAGTTCTCCCTCCACCCCTAGTCTGTCTCGTGATCGGTGGCATCCCTATACTGCACAAGGACCACACCTAATGAGTACACGTATATCAATGATATTTCATATCAAAGAGAGTAGAAAGAAATGCCTGACTCAAATTCCTAGGTACTTCCACAAGTGCCTTTTTACTCCCCCGTTGCGCCCGGGTACACAATGAGGCGTAAACCTACACCCGGTCATACCTATGGCTTCATACAGTTTAAAGTAAACCAGGCTCTGATACCAAGTTTGTCACGACCCCTTATCGGACGTCCGTGACTGGCACGGGAAGTAGGATTTCTCCTATCCCGTAAGCCTCTAATCCCGGATTGACATTTTCACATGTTTATAACTACCCATTTCTAATACAACCAATATATAGCATTTATGGCCATCCATAACCGGTGACCTAAGTAGCGTGCAATCTACGGCTCGCTCAACGCCGCTTCAGTCTATACATATACACATAATCACTCACACGTACATATATTATACATATTGATCATGCGCTTCAAGACGGGTGATCTATCCTATTCACATGCAGAATTCCTGTATACAGTCAAGTATATATTCAATCACGCACCTGCATATAGTTTACATATTGATCACACGCCTCAATGAGTGTGATCTATCCTATTCACATGCGGAAGCCATATTTTCATACAATCAGGTATTCAGTCACACATACATAAATAATTTACATATTGATCACACCCCTCAAGGCGTGTGACCTATCCTAGTCGCATGCGGAAGTCATATATACATATACTTGATATATGCTATATCATAGCCTAAAGTCCCAATACCAAGACCTAACTTTAATCTGTATGAAGCCGACAATGCTAGAATTCACGTGTAACATATATATACACAGCAGATGTAAACGTACATACGCCACGCCCAAAAAGGATTCATATATATATATATATACATCACAACATGTATACATAATCAAAATAACTACCGAAGCGAACAAAGCGTGCGGTCTTCAGAGTTGTCCGCCTCCTTGAGAAGAAGTGGACGCGTTCCCGACTCCTAAACCACCTGTATCTGAAACATGTAAACAGCGGGGGTGAGTCGAACAGACTCAGTGAGAAGCTCCCCCATCCCTGGCGTAGCAGCGGGTACCACTACAGCTGGGGGAAGGGAGTAACCGAAACCACATGCGCATGAAACGGATTTATATTGTGACCTTAAATATGATCAGACAATCAATATATCATATTCACAATTAAAAATCCTAATTCATGTTCCTAACATGTTTATTAATCCGCATGTAAACCAATCATAAACATATATCATATCTTTTCATAAATCATAAATAGTTATGCTCGTAGGCATTCACTTTCTGTCTCCTGCATTACGCTAAGAGAAATACTGGCCCGAAGACAAGTCTTATTTGAACCTAGTTGATCAAACTAGGAACTTTTTGACTCCAAGGCACGCTTAGAGTAATAGCCGGCAACTTGTCTGACCCCGGTTAAACCAAGGTAATGGCCACTATGTGGCATACTTACTGTTAACTGAATCCTGTCTGTCCGATCAGGATGACTGACTCGACCTACCCGGACAACCTAAACAAACTCCACTAACATATTTAACCTTGAAAGACCCCGTATGAGAACTAGTTGAATATTATACATGATTACTAGTTAGGCCTAGTTTCCCCCTTTTCAATTATGCATCACTCTCACTCACACTTAACAACCTAGGTTCATTTTCCTCAATGTACCATACGATCAAAACGTTTGCACGATGTTCAATTTAAATGGGTTTCTAATATTAATGAACCCTCACATATGAAATTCCGGCTCAATCCTACCCACGGTATCATATAAGGCTCGATGAGCCACAATAGCACATATACACCTTGTGATTAATCATATAAGCACATATACTATTGCACGTTGACTACTTACTTGCAAATCATACACGCGTTACACAAATTTATTCATATAAATATATTTCATATATCAATTTGCACAAAATAGAGCAAACCACATTTTCCACGTAGTCATCCAACCCTGTGGGGCAGGGATGGGAGAGCCCCTCACCTCGTTGGCCCTCCTGATCAGTACTCGGAGTGCCTGAAGCTCCAATCACTCTGTGGTGCCCTTGATTCAATCGGATGGGAGCTTGGTGGTGATGAAAGATGGACTTCGGTGGCCCTCACCGGCGGCGGAATGCCACTTCCGGCGAGATTCCGCCGTGCTCTTGCCTCCTCTCTCTTTCTCGGTGCTTCACGTGTGTGTGCGTGTTCCTTTGTGAGTCGTTTCTGCCTTTGCTCGCGTTGCTTGCTGCTTCTTTCCTTTGCTTTTATTTGTTTAATGTGTAAATAAATTGGTAAGGGGGGTCACGATTTGCCCCCCCGCCCCCATTTTTTAATACATTTATTTTTTTTTTCTTGTGTGAGTGTGTAAATGGGAGGGGGTCACGGTTCCCCCCCGCCCCCCACATATATTTTAATATATATATTTTGTTATATATATATATATATATATATATATATATATATTGCTTTTCATTTTTTATTTTATTTTATATTTACTTTCCTTTTTTTAAAAAAATAAAAAAAAAATTTATTTACTTATTATATCCTACTTCTTTTCAATCTTTTTAATCCCTGCTTCTTTTAGGTCATAAAAAGATTACTTAGATTCCCCTTAATTTTATTTTATCTTTAATTTAATTTATTTTTCCTTCTGAAAGAAAAATAAATTTAATAATAATGAAAATAATTAAATCTAAATATCTTGGATATTACACTCACACTTAACAACCTAGGTTCATTTTCCTCAATGTACCATACGGTCAAAACCTTTGCACGATGATCAATCTAAGTGGGTTCATAATATTAATAAACTCTCACATATGAAATTTTGAGTCAATCCTACCCACGGTATCATATAAGGCTCGGCGAGCCACAATAACACATATACACCTTGTGATTAATCCACTACAAAAAATCTGACATTCGGTGGCGACTGAAGTCGCCACCAAATGCTAAATAGTCGCCACTAAAAATCTTTGGTGGCGACTTTTAGGTCGCCACAAGGCCGCCACCTATAACTCCGTCGCTGAAAATTTCGGTGGCGAATAAATGTGGTCGCCACCAAATATATACTTTTCAGTGGCGATATTTGTCGCCACTGATGTAGCACAAATAATGCCATGGCATATCTTTCAGTGGCGACCAAATTCACCACTGAATGTATAGTTTTTAGTGGCGACTTATGTCGCCATTGAAAGATACCACATGTTTCAATGGCCGGTGAAGACCTCTGCCATCGGCCGCCGGATCACCGCCGCCGGCCGCCGAACCTCCGTCCACGGTTGTCGGACCTCCGGCTCCAGCCACCGGATCTCCACTTTCATGACCACTTTATATTTTTTTAAAAATGGCGCATGGACGGATTCGAAGGCGAGACATGATGCATAGTAGTGTCCACAGCAACCACTGAACCATATATTACTTTTTATTATATAATTTCATTTTAATATATTTATTATGTTTTCTACCTTCGGTGGCGACTTTCCAAGGTCGCCACTGAATGTGTTGAAGGGTTAAACATTTCGGTGGCGACTTTTCAAGGTCGCCACTAAAGGTGTTGAAGGGCTAGACGTTTCCGTGGCGACTTTTTGAGGTCGCCACCGAATGTAATGAAGGGTTTGACGTTTTGGTGGTGACTTTTCAGGGTCGCCACCGAATGTAATGAATGGTTAGACGTTTCGGTGGCGACTTTTCAAGGTCGCCACCGAATGTGATGAAGGGCTAGACGTTTCGGTGGCGACCTTTTGAGATCGCCACCGAATGTAATGAAGGGTTAAACGTTTTGGTGGCGACTTTCCAAGGTCGCCACCGAATGTGTTGAAGGGCTAGACGTTTCAGTGGCGACTTTCTGAGTCGCCACCGAATGTGTTCAAGGGCTAGACGTTTCGGTGGCGACTTTTCAAGGTCGCCACCGAATGTGTTGAAGGGTTAAATGTTTCAGTGGCGACTCTTTGAGATCGCCACCGAATGTAATGATGAGTTAGACGTTTCGGTGGCGACCTCAGAAAGTCGCCACCGAATGTAATGATAGTTAGACGTTTAGGTGGCGACTTTTCAAGGTCGCCACCGAATGTGTTGAAGGGATAAACGTTTCGATGACGACTTTGCAAGGTCACCACCGAATGTAATGAAGGGTTAGAGGTTTCAGTGGCGACTTCCTCTTGTCGCCACCAAAAAGATATAAGAAATATAAATGGTGGCGACTTTAATTAGTCGCCACTGAAAAGTAACTTTCAGTGACAACATTTTTAGTCGCCACCTATTGAACAGTTTTTTGTAGTTATCATGTAAGCACATATACTATTGCACGTTGACTGCTTACTTGCAAATCATACACGTGTATCACAAATTTATTCATATAAATATATTCCATATATCAATTTGCACAAAATAGAGCAAACCACATTTTCCACGTAGTCATCCAACCCTGTGGGCAGGGATGGGAGAGCCCCTCACCTCGTTGGCCCTCCTGATCAGTCCTCGGAGTGTCTGAAGCTCCAATTACCCTGTGGTGCCCTATACATATTATATTTAAGAAATTTAGAACGCATAACTAAGCATCTACCATGCACGTGTCATGCTAATGCTTATGCACCCTCTAGCTATTTTCCAAGAACTAATTATTTAGTTCGTTACGTCGCCTTATTTGCTCTTTCTGAAAGTCCAGAATGCCCCATATTCGACTTTCACACTTTCTAGCCATTTAGAACCTCTAATTGCTTAGGTTAGAGATTTCCACTTGTCTAAATTTCCCTTCATGTGTTCCTATGGGTATTTAACTAATAAAAGAATTAAATTCACGGTTCAAAAGAGGCTTTAGTTTACTCATTCCACCGCCTCCCTTATTCGCTAAGTAAAAGCTTAATTACTACCTCTTTAATTGTTTATAAAAATATTATTGGGTATAATTAGCTGGTCTTAGGTTTCCACCACGAACTAGACCGAGGTGTTCAACCCACCGCACAGCTCTTTACGGTACTGTGGCTTAGTATTTCGCCTCTTTTTCACCGGATTAGGTTCCGGTTGAGACGGTAAATACTCGGGCTTTATTCCCTTGACTATTTCTAGCATTTATAACACTTATACTACTCCAATCCAAACCTAAACATGCATCAAACCAGCAAAATTCAATTCATAGGAATTTTCTAACTAAATTTTCCTAATTTCCATACCCGATAAATTCCTACGGTTTAACTTCGATTCTGAACCTTACTAAGCTTTCAATAACATCCACTAAGCTCAAATTTAACCCCAGAATGCCCCAATTGAAGGTATTTGAAGAATTCCTAAAATACCCAAAATTGGAGAAATTGGGGTTTTGAAGGATTGGGGCTTTCTCACCTTGAATCAATCGGCTAGAAGGCTAGTGAGTGTTGAGAAAAGACTCCGGTCACCTTCTCCGGCGAGAATCCGGCCGGTGCCCCTTCTCCCTCTCCTTCTCGATTTTTCTCGGCTTTGTGCATTTGTGTGCTGAGTTTTGATGCCTGTGATTTGTGTGTTGCTTCTGTTTGCTTTCTATCTTTTTTTATGTATTAATAAAATAGAAAGGGGGTCACGGTTGGCCCGCCATATATGTTATTATATATATATATATATATATATATATATATATATATATATATATATATTATTTTATCCTCTTTTCTCCCATCTTTTTTTTATTTTCACTTTCTTTTAGGTCCTAAAAATTTTATATAATCCCTATTTTTCCATTCTTCATCATTTTTTTATTTCAACTATTTAATTATTTAATTTAATTTATTTTTCATTCTGAAAGAAAAATAAATTATATAATAATGACAGTAATTGAATTTAAATATCTCGGATATTACACACTCATCAATGAAAACTTTTTAAAAAAAGAAAAATGAATGTCAAGTTTTCAAACACTCACCAATCAAAAGTAATTAAAAAAGAAAAATGAATATCAAGTTTTCGAAACACTCATCGGTGAAAGCTAATTAAATAAAGAAAAATGAATATCATGTTTTTGAAACACTCATCGGCGAAAACTGATTAAAAAAAAATGAAAAATGAATATCAAGTTTTCGAAACACTCATCGGTGAAAACTAATTAAATGTAATACCCGGGAAATTTTTTTCAAAGTTTATAATGAAATGAAAGGGAAAGAAAAGAAGTAGAAAATAATTTTTGGATTTAATTCAGGACCTAAGGAATTGGAAACCTGAATTAAATGGTGAAAAGAGAGTAGGGAATATTTTTGGGTATTTAATTTGGGATATAAGAGGAAATGAAAATTTTAATTGGAAAGAGGAGGATTTAATTGGGGATATTTTCCACATAATCTTTATTATAATAATAATTATTATTATTTAGTTATTATTTATTTATTTTTATTATTTAATTATTTTAAATTTTGGGGTGGGGTGTGACTTAAGGAAATAAGAATAAAAAGAAATAAGAGAAAAGGAGGAGGAAGGTATTTACGGGAAGAAAGAGAGAGAAGAAGAAAGAGAGAGAAGAAGGAGAAGAAGAAGAAGAAGAAAAAGGGTTGGGGTTCGCCGGAAAAGTGACCGGGGAGAGCTAGCTGACGCCGGAAAAGTCACCGGGGCTCGGGTACGACGTCTCCTACACCTTCCACCAATCGGATCAAAGGTTGGTAACCCCAATTTCATTCGAAAACCCCAAATTTCTTCATTTTAGGGATTTCTTCATTCCACCTTCGATTAGGTTGTTTCGAGGGTAGATTGAGACCTAGGAAGTGTTCTTGAACACTTAGTTGGGGTAATAGTCGAGGCTATACCCTCGGGTTTAGCCGAATTCGAATCTGAAAGGGTTTGGGGTTTAAAATTCTAAATATTCCCAATTTGGGGATTCGTTGATAAATTTGGAATCGGGCTTGGATTTGAGTAGTTAGGGTTGGATTTATGTCGTTGGATTGTAGGGGAACAAAACCCGTGAGGTGCGGAGTCGAAGCCGGGGTCGAAAGGGGGCCGGAACGGGCTCAAACCGGCCCACGAATTGCTATGCTGCGAACCGGCGCTATAGCGCCATTTCTCTGGTTCACCAAAAGCTGCTGGGCAGCAGCTTGGCGCAATAGCGCCGGGCCTCTGTCCAGCATGGTCAAAAGTTATTTTTCTGTCAAACTGGGGTGTCTGAACCTCCTATTTTCAATCCTAAACTTCTTAGGACACCCCCAACCATGTTTTTAAGGATCAAAACCATTTTAAATGCCTTCTTGTCCCTCAAGAATAGCAACTTACGGAACAAGCTAAGCTCAACTTCTTGAATTTCTAAATTCCTTCTACACAAACCTTAGGAAACCTTAAGTAGGATAGCTTAGACACACGTTGAGGTTTAGTAACTCAAATCCAAGGCCCCAAAAGTAACTCAAGGAGAGCGATAGTGGTACGAAACCAAGTGCGAGGCACTTGAGACTCTCATAAAAGAGAGGGAAGACGAATAAGACCAAAGACTCGGTTCTTGGGAACGTCTAGATGCATTTTAGGCATGAGCATGTAGTATGCATATGAATTGCGTATAGATGAGATGTTAACCACTTGAATGCATTCGTTAGGAAACCACGACTCGTCCGGAGCGGGAGTTACTCCAAGACAAGCGCAAGGAAGCCGTCTAGGTGAGGGGTTTCCCATCCTTGCCCTACAGGGTTGATTGAGGATGTGGATATGTGGTTTGCCTACTTGCCTATTTGTAAGAATTATTTAGTGGTTAACATGCTATTGTTCTTCCTAAACTATTATATATGAAAGTATTTGTATATGTGTGTTTGACTACAGGTAAAGAGGTACTGGAGGCTATCCATGTGGTGACATGAGATACGCCGAACAGTACAAGCAAGGGGGTAAGTGGTTGATTGAGTCCAATGTTTGGTTTACCATATTAATTAGAAACTCACCTAAGAAATCATAAAGAAAGTGTTGCTAACGTCGACGTTTTATGGTAATTGAACTTAGGAAAGACCTTAGAGCTAGGTTATGATCTAAACCAAGGGTTTGGGAACAATATGAGGATTAATACGATCTCTTAATTGATTAGTGAGTCATAGGGATGTCCAAACTAGCTAGGTAAAGTCAGTTTAGGATAGTAATGGGTAGATAGAGTCAGGATCCCAGTTGAAAGCTTGGGAAGAGAAACAAGTTAAAACAATTGCCCGTTGAGGCCATTGCCCTAGCCTGGCACTAGGGTCAGTTAAAGAGTAATAGATTCGCCCGTTGAGGCCATTGCCCTAGCCTGATACTAGGGTCAGTTAAAGAGTAAAGCATTTCCCCGTTGAGGCCATTGCCCTAGCCTGGTACTAGGGTCAGTAAAAGACTAAAAGATTTGCCTGTTGAGGCCATTGCCCTAGCCTGGCACTAGGGTCAGTTAAAGATTAAGAGAAATTGCCCGTTGAGGCCATTGCCCTAGCCTGACACTAGGGTCAGTTGATTGATTTATAGTTTTCATATAATATGTTAATTATGATTGTTTGATTATGAGAAGCATGATAGAAAAGCATGATCCGTAGGTTTATCTTTGATTTTAATGTTATATTAATATTGCCTGATCGTAATATAACATTTGATAAACTGGACTTTCATGCGCATGAGATTGTGGGTGTTTCCCCTTCCCCAGCTGTAGTGGTACCCGCCGCTACGCGGAGGATGGGAACCTTCTCACTGAGTCTGTTTGACTCACTCCCTCTGCTTCAATGTTTCAGATACAGGGATCGGGCAGGCATTGACGTCCGGGCAGTGATACGGACATCAGACCATCCTTACGCACTTGTTCGCGTGGGTGGACACCTTTTGGTTATTTTGATTTCACTTGTTGTATATATTTTAAAGTTGTAAGAGTTGTATACATACATTTACAACTTTTGATATGTACTTGCTCTAGAATTGTCGGCTTCACATGTACTTCAAGACATGGTCAAGTTTGGGAAAGACTAGGATATATGTTTGAGTATTTAAACTTCTGCATGTGAATAGAATAGATCGTACGCATTGAGGCGTACGGTCAATATGATATGGATATATGTTATGTGTGCTTTCTGCATGTGAATAGGATAGATCGTACGTATTGAGACGTACAATCAATATGATATTAATATTTACATTATGAGTGCTGATGAATATATCTATACACTGGATTGAGCTGAAGCGGTATTGAGCGAACCGCGGATTACAGGTTAATTAGGCCACCAGTGAGGCGTGGCCACTAGTATGATATATATATTGATTGTATAGCAGGGTAGTTATAGTCATGTTTATAGGATAAGGCTTACGGGTTTAGAGATAAAAATCTATTCCCATGCCGATCACGTACTCCCGATTTGGGGTTGTGACATTAAATAAAAAAATGAATATCACGTTTTTGAAACACTCATCGGCGAAAAGTGACTAAAAAAAAGAAAAATGAATATCAAATTTTCGAAACACTCATCGTCGAAAACTGATTAAAAAAAATAAAATATTAATATAAAGTTTTCGAAACACTCTTCAGCGAAAACTGATTAAAAAAGGAAAAGGAATATCAAGTTTTCGAAACACTCATCGGTGAAAACTGATTAAAAAAAGAAAAATGACTATCAAGTTTTCGGAACACTCATCGGCGAAAACTGATTAAAAGAAAGAAAAATAAATATCAAGCTTTCAAAACACTCATCAGTGAAAACTTATTAAAAAAAGACAAATGAATGTCAAGTTTTCAAGCACTCATCGACCAAGACAAATTAAAAAAGAAAAAATGAATATCAAGTTTTCGAAACACTCATCGGCAAAAAATGATTAAAAAAAGAAAAATGAATATCAACTTTTCGAAACATTCATCGGTGAAAACTAATTAAATAAAGAAAAATGAATATCACGTTTTCGAAACACTCTTCGGCGAAAACTGATTAAAAAAAAGAAAAAAGAATATCAAGTTTTCGAAACACTCATCGGCGAAAACTGATTAAAAAAAGAAAAATGAATATCAAGTTTTCGAAACACTCATCGGCGAAAAATGATTAAAAAAAGAAAAATGAATATCAAGTTTTCGAATCACTCATCGGCGAAAATTGATTAAAAAAAAGAAAAATGAATATCAAGAGTTCGAAACACTCATCCGCGAAAACTGATTAAAAAAAATAAAAAATGAATATAAAGTTTTCGAAAAAATCATCGGCAATAACTGATTAAAAAAAATAAAAAAATGAATATAAAGTTTTCGAAACAGTCATCGGCGAAAACTGATTAAAAAAGGAAAATGAATATCAAGTTTTTGATATACTCATAGGTGAAAACTGATTAAAAAAAACGAATATAATGTATTCGAAACACTCAGCGGCGAAAACTGATTAAAAAAGGAAAATGAATATCAAGTTTTCGAAACACTCATAAGTGAAAACTGATTAAAAAAGAAAAATGAATATCACGTTTTCAAAACACTCATCGGCGAAAACTGATTTAAAAATGAAAATTGAATTTCAAGTTTTCGAAACACTCATCGGGGAAAACTGATTAAAAAGAATAACAAATGAATATAAAGTTTTCGAAACAATCATCGGCGAAAACTGATTAAAAAAGAAAAATGAATATCAAGTTTTCGAAACACTCATAGGTGAAAACTGATTAAAAAAAGCAAAATGAATATAAAGTTTTCGAAAACTCATCGGCGAAAACTGATTAATAAAGGAAAATGAATATCAAGTTTTCGAAACAGTCATCAGTGAAAACTGATTAAAAAATTACTATCAAGTTTTCGAAAAACTCATCGGCGAAAACTGATTAAAAAGAAGAAAAATAAATATCAAGTTTTCAAAACACTCATCAGTGAAAATTTATTAAAAAAAGAAAAATAAATGTCAATTTTTCAAACACTCATCGACCAAAACAAATTTAAAAAGAAAAATGAATATCAAGTTTTCGAAACACTCATCGGCGAAAAATGATAAAAAAAGAAAAATGAATATCAAGTTTTCGAAACAGTCATCGGTGAAAACTAATTAAATAAAGAAAAATGAATATCATGTTTTCGAAACACTCATCGGCGTAAATTGATTAAAAAAAAGAAAAATGAATATCAAGTTTTCGAAAAACTCATCCACGAAAAATGATTAAAAAAAGAAAAATGAATATCAAGTTTTCGAAACACTCATCGGCGAAAACATATTAAAAAAAAGAAAAATGAATGTCAAGTTTTCGAAACACTCATTGGCGAAAACTGATTTAAAAAAATAAAAGATGAATATAAAGTTTTCGAAACAATCGTTGGCGAAAACTGATTAAAAAAAATAAAAAAATGAATATAAAGTTTTCCAAACAATAATCGGGGAAAACTGATTAAAAAAGGAAAATGAATATAAATTTTTCGAAACACTCATAGGTGAAAACTGATTAAAAAAAGAAAAATGAATATAATGTTTTCGAAACACTAATCGGCGAAAACTGATTAAAAAAGGAAAATGAATATCAAGTTTTCGAAACACTCATAAGTGAAAACTAATTAAAAAAAGAAAAATGAATATCACGTTTTTGAAACAGTCACCGGCGAAAACTGATTAAAAAAAGAAAAATGAATTTCAAGTTTTCGAAACACTCATCGGCGAAAACAGATTAAAATATAATAAAAAAATGAATATAAAGTTTTCGAAACAATTATTGGCGAAAACTGATTAAAAAAGGAAAATGAATATCAAGTTTTTGAAACACTCATAGGTGAAAACTGATTAAAAAAGAAAAATGAATATCAAGTTTTCGACACACTCATCGGCGAAAAATGATTAAAAAAAGAAAAATGAATATTAAGTTTTCAAAACACTCATCGGTGAAAACTAATTAAATAAAGAACAATGAATATCACGTTTTCGAAACACTCATCGGCGAAAATTGATTTAAAAAAAGAAAAATGAATATCAAGTTTTCGAAACACTCATCGGCGAAAACTGATTAAAAAAAAATGAATATCAAGTTTTCGAAACACTTATCGGCGAAAAATGATTAAAAAAAGAAAAATTAATATCACGTTTTCGAAACACTCATCGGCGAAAATTGATTAAAAAAAGAAAAACGAATATCAAGTTTTCGAAACACTTATTGGTGAAAACTGATTAAAAAAAAATAAAAAATGAATATAAAGTTTTCGAAACAATCATCGGCAAAAACTGATTAAAAAAAGAAAATGAATATCAAGTTTTCGAAACACTCATAGGTGAAAACTGATTAAAAAAAGAAAAATGAATAGAATGTTTTCGAAACACTCATCGGCGAAAACTGATTAAAAAAGGAAAATGAACATCAAGTTTTCGAAACACTCATCGTCGAAAACTGATTAGAAAAAGAAAAATGACTATCAAGTTTTCGAAACACTCATCGGCGAAAACTAATTAAAAAAAAGAAAAATAAATATCAAGCTTTCGAAACACTCATCAGTGAAAACTTATTAAAAAAAGAAAAATGAATGTCAAGTTTTCAAACACTTATCGACCAAAAGTAATTAAAAAAGAAAAATGAATATCAAGTTTTCAAAACACTCATCGGCAAAAAATGATTAAAAAAAGAAAATGAATATCAAGTTTTCGAAACACCCATCGGCGAAAACTGATTGAAAAAAGAAAAATGAATATAAAGTTTTCGAAACACTCATCGGCGAAAAATGATTAAAAAAAGAAAAATGAATATCAAGTTTTCGAAACACTGATCGGTGAAAAGTGATTAAAAAAAGAGAAATGAATATCAAGTTTTCGAAACATTCATCGTTGAAAACTGATTAAGAAAAGAAAAATGAATATCAAGTTTTCGAAACACTCATCGGCGAAAACTGATTTAAAGAGAAAAATGAATATCAAGTTTTCGAAACACTATTAAAAAAAAGAAAAATCAATATCAAGTTTTCGAAACAATCAATAGTGAGAACTTACTAAAAAAAGAAAATTGAATATCAAGTTTTCGAAACACTCATCGGCAAAAATTAATTAAAAATGGAAAATGAATATCAAGTTTTCGAAACACTCATCGGTAAAAACTGCTTAAAAAAAGAAAAATTAATATCAAGTTTTCGAAACACTCATTAGCGAAAACTTACAAAAAAAAGAAAAATGAATATCAAGTTTTCGAAACACTTATCGACAAAAACTGATTTTAAAAAATATAAATAAATATAAAGTTTTCGAAACACTCATCGGCGAAAACTGATTAAAAAAGGAAAATGAATATCAAGTTTTCCAAATAATCATCGGCGAAAACTGATTAAAAAAAGAAAAATGAATATCAAGTTTTCGAAACACTCATCGGCGAAAAATGATTAAAAAAAGAAAAATAAATATCAAGTTTTCGACACACTCATTAGTGAAAACTAATTAAATAAAGAAAATGAATATCAAGTTTTCGAAACACTCATCAACGAAAACTGATTAAGAAAAAAAATGAATATCAAGTTTTCGAAACACTCATCGGCGAAAACTGATTAAAAAAGAAAAATGAATATCAAGGTTTCGAAACACTCATCGACTATAAATGATTAAAAAATGAAAAATGAGTAACAAGTTTTCAGACCACACATCGGCGAAAACTGATCAAAAAAAGAAAAAAATATCAAGTTTTCGACACACTCATCGGTGAAAACTTATTAAAAAAAGAAAAATAAATATCAAGTTTTTGAAATACTCATCCATGTTGACCCGAGCAAAGTAGAAACAGTGAAAAATTGGTCCCAACCAACCTCAGTCACAGATACCACGTGACCAAGGAATGCCTCTACTTTGCTCGGGTCAACATGGATTCCCTCTGAAGATACCACGTGACCAAGGAATGCCACTCTATCAAGCCAAAATTCACACTTTGAAAACTTAGCATACAACTTCTCTTCTCTTAGCTTTTGTAATGCCAGTCTCAAGTGGGTTGCGTGCTCCTCCGCATTTTTGGAATAGATCAGAATGTCATCTATAAATACAATGACAAATCGGTCTAGAAATGGCTTGAAAACCCGGTTCATCAAATCCATAAAAGCTGCTGGTGCATTAGTTAGACCGAATGACATAACTAGAAATTCATAATGGCCGTATCGGGTTCGAAAAGCAGTCTTGGGTACATCTTCATTTCTAATCTTCAACTGATGATACCCTGATCGCAAATTGATTTTTGAAAACCTCTTAGCACCCTGCAGTTGATCAAACAGGTCATCGATCCTTGGAAGTGGATACTGATTGCGGACCGTCACCTTATTCAACTTTCGGTAATCGATACACAATCTTAAAGTTCCATCCTTCTTCTTCACGAACAACACCGGAGCACCCCATGGTGAAAAGCTGGGTCTGATAAAGCCCTTATCAAGTAGCTCCTGTAATTGAGTGTGTAGTTCCGTCAACTCTTTCGGAGCCATTCTATAGGGCGGTGTGGACATCGGCTGTGTTCCTGGTAACAGTTCAATCTCGAACTCAATTTCTCGATCAGGCGGCAATCCTGGCAGTTCATCAGGAAACACATCAAGGAACTCCCGAACCACCGGCACCTGATCTGCGGGAATTACCTCTTTCGTCTTATCCCTCACAACTGCCAAATATCCCTTACACCCTTTCTCAAGTAGTTTGGAAGCTTCCATTGCCGAAATTAGGCTTGGATGTGAGGCACCACCATCACCCCATAACACAAATGGTTCCTCATCAGGCATATTGAACTTTAAACACTTTGCCCTGCAGTCAACCACCGCATGACAAGATGCCAACCAATCCATGCCCAAGATGACGTCTAGGTCTACCATGTATAGTAGTCGTAGGTCTACAACCGTCTCATGACCCTCGACTATAACAACACATGACTCATAGACATACTTAACTTGAACCGAATCACCCATCGGAGTAGAGACCTTTTCTGTCTCCTTCAACCTAGTCGGGCGTTTCTCAACCTTCCGTGCAAATGCATGTGAAATGTAGGAATGTGTTGAACCAGAATCAAATAATACAAGAGCCTTGAGAGAGCATACTGTAAGTGTACCTGTCACAACTGTGTTTGAGGCATGTGCATCCTGCCGAGACAAAGCAAATACTCGTGCCTGTCCTCCTCCCGGTGCACCTGGACCTCTACCACCTGTTCCTGCTCCTCTGCCTCTACCCGCACCTGAAGTATTAACCTGGGGTGGTACAGTTCTAACTGGTGGGGCTGCAATCGGAGTACTACCTGGAGTAGGATTACTTCTGACACTTGTGTTGCTCCTCTTCTGTGGACATTCCCTAGCCATATGTCCGAATTGCCCACAATTGTAACAACTTCCTCTCTTGGCTTTGCACTCTCCAAAATGAAATCTCCCACATGTTCCACACTGCGGTTTCTGGTTACCGCCCTGACTACTGCCTTGGGACCTCTGCCCACCTTGGGTGTTACTCTTCCCAGAACTTGTGGTGGTAATAGCAGACTGCCCACCAACTTGTCCTGCATAATTTGAAACTATACCAGAATTACCAGCTGTCTTTTGCTTCTTCTTCCATCCTTGGCCCTCATTGCTCATCAATAATTTATTCTTGGGATTCGCCGACGTCCCAAACTTCTTTCTATTTTCGATCACTCTTGCACAATCTGCAGCCTGTGCTAAAGTTTCAAATTGATTACACTGGGGTAGTAGCACTACGAACAACGGCTCTACCAGTCTGTGAATGAACCTCTTGATCAATTCCCTCTCATCAGGAACTAATTCAGGAGCGTATTGGGCTAGCTCTGTGTACTGTAGCTCAAACTCGGTCACAGACATATTCGGCGTCATCCACAAGTCTTCAAACTGTTGACGCTTGGCATACTTCATTCCTTCAGATAGAAACCGACCCAGGAATTCCCTCTGAAAATCTTCCCAGGTCATAGGAGCAACTCTCCTTGCATATCTCTTTTGTACTGATTCAAACCAAACCCGTGCAGCGCCTCTTAACTGAAACGAGGCAAGTTCCACCATCTCTCCTCCTGGACACCTCAGTAACTGCCCAATTCTGATTATATCACGGAGGAAATGTTGAGGGTCCTCCTTGGTTTCGGTTCTGCAAAAGGTAGGCGGATTTAGCTTCAGGAATTTAGTAATCGGTAATTCCCTCGGAACTCCCCTCGGTCTCCGAGGCACGTCCCTTTGTTGCCATCCCCTTCTTGGTTCTTCCTCCCTTTCCTCAACCATTTTAGTTTCCTGTTCAGCCGATATCACTTGCTCTTCTTCCTCGCCGACAACTAAACGGCGGACTTCTTGTTGAATTTGGCGGGTCATTTCAGCTCTCAATTCCTGAAATCCAACAGTCAGCATCTCAGCAACTGAAGGAGCACCCGTCTCAACCTGTGGCTCTGGGTTTTGTTGCCTATGCACTTCTCTTTCTTGTGTCCTACCACGACCGCGAGCACGGCCTCTAGCACGGCCTCTAGCATGGCCTCTAGCTCGGCCCTTGGGAGGCATTCTCTCCTCCCGAACGGACTCCTCATCTGTACGTGCAGGGACTCTACCGCCCCTCCTAGCCTGCCTAGCAGTCGGCGGCATCCCTGTACTGCACAAAAATGTCACCTAGTAAGCATTTGCATAATCTATCATAGATAAAAAGGAATGAAAGAAAGGCTGACTCAAATTATCCTGGGTATTCCCACAAGTGACTTTTTACTCCCACTTTGTGCCCGGGTACACAAAGAAGGGTAAACCGACACCCGGTTATACCAATGGCTTCACATGACTTAAAGATTAACCAGGCTCTGATACCAACTTTGTCACGACCCCAATTACAGGGATCCGTGACCGGCACGGGGATAGAATTTAGCCTCTAAACCCGTAAGCCTTACCTATCATCATAAATTATCTACCCTTATACACAATCATCATACAATATTCACATAGGGTATATAGTGGCCACACCATCATTGGTGGCCTAGATAACCTGCAATCCACGGCGCTCAATGCCGCTTCAGCCCATTTCACGTATATATATCTACATCCATACACACAAGTCATTCACACATAAATATATATATACATAGTGATCAAACCCCAAAGGAATGATCTATCCTATTCACACACAATATATATATAACCTGTCAAAATCACACATGTACACTCACACGTACAGTTAAGTATACATAGTGATTACACGTCTCAATACGTGTAATCTATCCTATTCACATGCAGGTATTTATATTTTTCATCCAGCATATACCAAGTCACACGTATATATATAGCATATACATATTGATCACACACCATTATGTGTGATCTATCCTATTCACATACGCAGATATATATATATATATATATATATATATAAAAATATATCAAAACTTTCCCAACACCCAGAATCCTATCAGTAAGCACATGTGAAGCCGACATGTCTAGATATAGCATAATTCAAAAGCTGCAAATATTTACGTCGCCTTTACAACTTTAGAATATATACAACTCAAAATAACGAAGGCTAAATAATCAAAAGATGTCCACCCACGCGAACAAATGCGGTGCAAGTGGAAAGATGTTCGTATCACTGTCCGGACGTCGAAGCCTGCCCGATTCCTGTATCTGAAACATTTAAACAGAGGGTGTGAGTCCAACAGACTCAGTGAGAAGCTTCCCATCCTCGGCGTAGCGGCGGGTACCACTACAGCTGGGGAAAGGGAACCACTCACAACCACAAGCGCACGAAATTCCAGCTTATCATATGTTATATAATGATCAGGCAACATTAATATAACAATACACCACAGATAAACCTAAGAATCATGCTCCTCAATCATGCTACTCATAAGCAACCAATAACAGGAAACATTTCATACCAAAACTATAAATCATACAATCGACTCTAGTGCCACGCTAGAGCAATAGCCTCAACGGCAAATCCCTTAAATGCTATGCACCACCCTAGTGCCAGGCTAGGGCAATAGCCACAACGGGCAACCATGAATATGTAATGCACCACCCTAGTGCCAAGCTAGGGCAATAGCCTCAACGGGCAACCATGAATATGTAATGCGCCACCCTAGTGCCAAGCTAGGGCAATAGCCACAACGGGCAACCATGAATTTGTAATGCACCACCCTAGTGCCAGGCTAGGGCCATAGCCACAACGGGCAACCATGAATATGTAATGTACCACCCTAGTGCCAGGCTAGGGCCATAGCCACAACGGGCAAATGTCTGACGTCATATTTCACTCTCTTACTTTCAGTGGGGTTTGCAACACGGACTACCCATTTCTATTCTAAAGTGTTTTTACCTCAGCAGTGTGAACTCCACTAAGAATTTCTAATCAATTATGAGATTTTCTACTCTTTGTTTAGTACCCAACCCTTGATTAGATGATAACCTAGCTCTAAGGTATTTCCTAAGTTCATTTATCACAAATCACGTCGACGTGTATAAATAAGTCAGTTTCATTTCCTTAGTGGGTTTCTAATTATTAGGACAAACCAAAGATTGAACGAAATCAATATCCTACCCCTTTTCACTTGTACTGTTTGGCGTATCCCATGTCATCACATGGATACCCTCCAGTACTACTTCAACTTTAATCAATCACATATATACAAATATTTTCACGATTAACAGTTTAGGAACAACAATAGCATGTTATTACCTAACAATTCTTACAAACAAGCAAGTAAGCAAACCACGTATTCACATCCTCATTCAACCCTGTAGGGCAAGGATGGGAAACCCCTCACCTGGACGGCTTCCTGTTTCTGGTCCTGGAGTCACTCTGCTCCAGACAATTCGTGGTTACCTAACAAACATATTTACATCATTATCATCTTTACTATATGCAAATTATATGCATATGCTATGCTCATGCCAAATTAATACATTAAACTTTGCCAAGAACCAAGTCCTTGGTCTTAACCTTCTTCCTCTCTTTAATATTGTTTCCAAGTGTCTCACACTTAATCTCATCTCTTTATCCCTTTCTTTGAATACTCATTTTCACCTACAAGTGTTCGTACGTGACTTTTCACAACCAACCTTTCAACTCATATCCACATACAACATACGTGGCCGGATATCCTTTAAAATTGATAATCCACCTAATAAAAGCATTTCACTATTTAAATCAATCCCGAGCATCCACCACGGTCTAATCTAAATTCCTACTCAAATCTTAGCTCCATATTCTAGTTTGGATTGAAAAGTGTCTCTTTTAATACCGAATTGGTTTCCGGTTGAGACGGAATTTCTCGGGCGTTAATCCCTCGCATATTCCACAATCCCTACCATTCTATAACACCAATCCAACACACCAATCAATCCCAATTCAATTTATTCTTTAATCCTCTTTAAATTCCATATCCTATGGTTTTCAAATTGGGCAACTTCCATCATCAATTTTCCAACAAATATACTTCCAAATACTTCTAAACAACCCAATAGCTTCAAATTAGGACCCAAAATAATTTATTCATACCAATTAGGAATTTTCCAAAAATCCCTAAAATAGATAAATTTGGGGTTTGAGAGATTCGGGACTTTTTACCTCGATTCAATCGGATAGGATGATGGAATGGGGTAGAAAGAACTCCCGGTCACCTTCCCCAGCTTCGAAACAGCGGATTCCGGCGAGAACACTCTCCCCCTTTGTTTTCTCTCTCTAACCGAGCTCTCTCTCTCTAGCACAACAGACGACGGCACGGCGTACTCCGGCACCAGCTTGCACGTCCGGCCGCCTTCCACGTGAGCTCCCTTCCCCGTGCGTTTTCCCGTCCAATGCGCCTAAGCCTCAAGTTCTCTCTTCTTCTTTTTTTCTGCTTGTAAACGTCGACCCTTGGCTTCTCTGGAGGCTACAATTTGGGATCATATTTTATTAAGGGGGTCACGTGTGTGACCCCCCCCCTTCCAGCCATACACACATATATTATAATATATTTTTTTTAAAAAAAAAAACTTGTATATTTATATATATATATATATATATATATATATATATATATATATATATTTAATACATATTATTATTTATTGTTAAAATTAACTTTGGGGTTAATAAACTTGCACCCAATATTTCCCGTTAGGTCCTAATTTTGGTCCAAATAAAATTTCATTTATTTCAAATTTTCTCCTTTTTCCTTCCAAATTTAAAATAAAAATTAAATTAGGACCTTAACGTTGATTGGAAAATTTCCGGGTATTACATACTGATTAAGAAAAGAAAAATGAATATCAAGTTTTTGAAACACTAATCGGCGAAAAATGATTAAAAAAAGAAAAATAAATATCAAGTTTTCGACACACTCATCGGTGAAAACTAATTAAATAAAGAAAAATGAATATCATGTTTTCGAAACATTCATCGGCGAAAACTGATTAAGAAAAAAAATGAATATCAAGTTTTCGAAACACTCATCGGCGAAAACTAATTAAAAAAGAAAAATGAATATCATGTTTTCGAAAACACTCATCGACGATAAATGATTAAAAAAAGAAAAATGAATATTAAGTTTTCGAAACACTCATCGGCGAAAACTGATTAAAAAAAAGAAAAGAAAACTGATTAAAATAAATAAATATCAAGTTTTCGACACACTCATCGGTGAAAACTTATTAAAAAAAGAAAAATGAATATGAAGTTTTTGAAATACTCATCAACCAAAACTAATTATAAAAGAAAAATTAAAATCAAGTTTTCAAAATATCCATCAGTGAAAACTGATTAGAAAAAAGAAAAAAGAATATCAAATTTTCAAAACACTAATCGGCGAAAACTGATTAAAAAAAGAAAAACGAATATCAAGTTTTCAGAATACTAATCGGTGAAAACTGATTAAAAAATAAAAATGAATATCAAGTTTTCGAAACACTAATCGGTGAAAACTGATTAAAAAAAGAAAAATGAATATCATGTTTTCGAAGCACTCATCGACAAAAACTAATTAAAAAAAAAGAAAAATGAATATCAAGTTTTCGAAACACTCGACGGTGAAAACTAATTAAATAAAGAAAAATGAATATCACATTTTCGAAACACGCATCGTTGAAAACTGATTAAAAAAAGGAAAAATAAATATCAAGTTTTCGAAACACTCATCTGCGAAAACTGATTAAAAAAAGAAAAGTGAATATCAAGTTTTCGAAACACTAATCTACGAAAATTGATTAAAAAAATAAAAATGAATATAAAGTTTTTAAAACACTCATCGGCGAAAACTGATTAAAAAAGAAAAATGAATAACAAGTTTTCGAAACACTAGTCGGTGAAAACTGATTAAAAAAAAATTAATATCAAGTTTTCGAAACACGCATCGACAAAAACTAATTAAAAAAAAGAAAAATGAATATCAAGCTTTCGAAACACTCTTCGGTGAAAACTAATTAAATAAAGAAAAATGAATATCACGTTTTCGAAACACTCAACGTTGAAAAAATATCAAGTTTTCGAAACAGTCATCTGCGAAAACTGATTAAAAAAGAAAAATCAATATCAAGTTTTCGAAACACTAATCTATGAAAATTGATTAAAAAAATAAAAATGAATATAAAGTTTTTGAAACACTCATCGGCGGAAACTGATTAAAAAAGAAAAATGAATATCAAGTTTTTGAAACATTAATCGGTTAAAACGGATTAAAAAAGAAAAACTAATATCAAGTTTTCGAAACACGCATCGACAAAAACTAATATAAAGAAAAGAAAAATGAATATCAAGCTTTCGAAACACTCTTCGGTGAAAACTAATTAAATAAAGAAAAATGAATATCACATTTTCGAAACACTCAATGTTGAAAACTGTTTAAAAAAAGAAAAATGAATATCAAGTTTTCGAAACAATCATCTGCGAAAAGTGATTAAAAAAAGAAGAATGAATATCAAGTTTTCGAAACACTAACCTACGAAAACTGATTAAATAAAATAAAAATGAATATAAAGTTTTCGAAACACTCATCAGGGAAAACTGATTGAAAAAGAAAAATGAATATCAACTTCTCGAAACACTCATCGACGAAAAATGATTAAAAAAAGAAAAATGAAGATCAAGTTTACGAAACACTAATCGGTGAAAACTGATTAAAAAATGAAAAATGAATATCAAATTTTTGAAACACTCATCGACGAAAACTGATTAAAAAAAGAAAAATGAATATCATGTTTTCGAAACATTCATCGACTAAAACTAATTAAAAAAGAAAATGAATATCAAGTTTTTGAAACACTCATCGGTGAAAACTTATTAAAAAAAAGAAAAATGAATATCAAGTTTTCGAAACAATCAATAGCGAGAACCTACTAAAAAAAGAAAATTGAATATCATGTTTTCGAAACACTTTTCGACGAAAACTGATTAAAAAAATGAAAATGAATATAAAGTTTTCGAAACACTCATCGGGAAAATTAATTAAAAAAGGAAAATGAATATCAAGTTTTAGAAACACTCATCGGTGAAAACTTCTTAAAAAAAGAAAAATGAATATCAAGTTTTCGAAATACTCATAAGCGAAAACTTACTAAAAAAAGAAAAATGAATATCAAGTTTTCACAACACTTTTCAACAAAAATTGATTAAAAAAATATAAATAAATATAAAGTTTTTGAAACACTCAACCGGTGAAAACTGATTAAAAAAGGAAAATGAATATCAAGTTTTCGAAACAATCATCGGCAAAAACTGATTAAAAAAAAGAAAAATGAATATCAAGTTTTCGAAACACTCATTGGCGAAAAATGATTAAAAAAGAAAAATGAATATCAAGTTTTCGACACACTCATCGGTGAAAACTAATTAAATATAGAAAAATGAATATCATGTTTTCGAAACACTCATCGGCGAAAACTGATTAAGAAAAAAATGAATATCAAGTTTTCGAAACACTCATCGGCGAAAACTAATTAAAAAAGAAAAATGAATATCAAGTTTTCGAAACACTCATCGACGATAAATGATTAAAAAAAGAAAAAGGAATATCAAGTTTTTGAAACACTCATCGGCGAAAACTGATTAAAAAAAAGAAAAATAAATATCAAGTTTTCGACACACTCATCGGTGAAAACTTATTAAAAAAAGAAAAATGAATATCAAGTTTTTGAAATACTCATCGACCAAAACTAATTATAAAAGAAAAATAAAGATTAAGTTTTCGAAATACTCATCAGTGAAAACTGATTAAAAAAAGAAAAATGAATATTAAGTTTTCTAAACACAAATCGGCGAAAACTGATTAAAAAAAAAAGAAAAACAAATATCAAGTTTTCATAACACTAATCGGTGAAAACGGATTAAAAAAGAAAAATGAATTTCAAGTTTTCGAAACACTAATCGGTGAAAACTGATTTAAAAAAGAAAAATGAATATCAAGTTTTCGAAACACTCATCGACGAAAACTAATAAAAAAAAAGAAAAATGAATATCAAGTTTTCGAAACACTCGTCGGTGAAAACTAATTAAATAAAGAAAAATGAATATCATGTTTTCGAAACACTCATCGTTGAAAACTGATTAAAAAAGGAAAAATGAATATCAAGTTTTCGAAAGACTCATCTGCGAAAACTGATTTAAAAAAGTAAAGTGAATATCAAGTTTTCGAAAAACTAATCTACGAAAACTGATTAAATAAAATAAAAATGAATATAAAGTTTTCGAAACACTCAACGGCGAAAACTGATTGAAAAAGAAAAATGAATATTAACTTTTCGAAACACTCATTGACGAAAAATGATTAAAAAAAGAAAAATGAATATCAAGTTTTCGAAACACTCATCCACGAAAACTGATTAAAAAAAAGAAAAATGAATATCAAGTTTTTGAAACACTCATCGACCAAAACTAATTAAAAAAGAAAATGAATATTAAGTTTTGGAAACACTCATCGGTGAAAACTTATTAAAAAAAAGAAAAACGAAGATCAAGTTTTCGAAACAATCAATAGCGAGAACTTACTAAAAAAAGAAAAATGAATATCAAGTTTTCGAAACACTCATCGACGAAAACTGATTAAAAAAAATAAAAATGAATATAAAGTTTTCGAAACACTCATCGGCAAAAATTAATTAAAAAAGGAAAATGAATATCAAGTTTTCGAAACACTCATCGGTGAAAACTGCTTAAAAAAAGAAAAATTAATATCAAGTTTTCGAAACACTCATTAGCGAAAACTTACTAAAAAAAGAAAAATGAATATCAAGTTTTCGCAACACTCATTGACAAAAACTGATTAAAATAATAAAAATAAATATAAAGTTTTCGAAACACTCATCGGCGAAAACTGATTAAAAAAGGAAAATGAATATAAAGTTTTCGAAACAATCATCGGCAAAAACTAATTAAAAAAAGAAAAATAAATATCAAGTTTTCGAAACACTCATCGGCGAAAAATGATTAAAAAAAGGAAAATGAATATCAAGTTTTCGACACACTCATCGGTGAAAACTAATTAAATAAAGAAAAGCGAATATCATGTTTTCGAAACACTCATCGGCGAAAACTGATTAAGAAAAAAAATGAATATCAAGTTTTTTGTCACAACGCTCTATCGGACGTCCGTGACCGGCTCGGGAAGTAGGATTTCTCCTGTCCCGTAAGCCTCTAATTCCCTTATTGACATTTTCACATGTTTATAACTACCCATTTCTAATACAAACAATATTTAGTATTTATGGCCATCCATATCCGGTGACCTAAGTAGTGTGCAATCCACGGCTCGCTCAACGCCGCTTCAGTCTATACATATACTCATAATCACACGTACATATAGTATACATATTGATCACGTGCTTCAGGGCGGGTGATCTATCCTATTCACATGCAGAAGTCCTATATACAGTCATACATATATTCAATCACACGCTTGCATATAGTATACATATTGATCACACGCCTCAATGCGTGTGATCTATTCTATTCACATGCGGAAGCCATATTTTCATACAATCAGGTGTTCAGTCACACATATATATAATTTACATATTGATCACACCCCTCAAGGTGTGTGACCTATCCTAGTCGCATGCGGAAGTCATATATACGTATATACATGATATATATTATATCATAGCCTATATTCCCATCACCAAGACCTAACTTTAATCTGTATGAAGCCGACAATGCTAGAATTCAAGTGTGACATATATATACACAACAGATGTAAACATACATACGCCACGCCCAAAAAGGATTCATATATATATATATTGTAATACCCCGGAAAATTTCGAGGATTAAAGAATGATTTATTTAAAAATTTTGAGGATTTAAGAACGATTTATTCCGTGGCTAGGAATTAAAACCTTAAAAGGAATATAGCAAAAAAATATGAAAGTTAAAAGAAACCGGAAAGGAAATTTTTTCAAAGATTGTAATACTCGAGAAAATTTTTCGAAGTTTAAAATAAAATAAAAGGGAAAGAAAAGAAGTAGAAAATAATTTTTAGGATTTAATTCAGGACCTAAGAAATTGGATACCTGAATTAAATAGGGAAAGAGATTAAATTAAAAATACATATTAGTTATTATTTATTTAATTATTAATTATTTTATTTTAATTATATTTATTTATTTATTATAATTATTTTATTATTATTATTATTTAAGATGAGTGGGTGCCGTGGGGTTAGGTTGGAAGATAGAAACAAAAGAATATTTATATATATATATATAAAGGAAAGGAAAAAAGAGAGAAGAAAAGAAAGGAAAACGTGAGAGAGGGCAAGAGAATGGAGAGAGAGAGAACGTGAGGGTAGAGAGAGAGAGAGAGGGAAGATGCCAACGGAGGGGAAGGAGAGAATCTCGCCGGAATCTCCTCGGAGGAGAGCTAGCCGACGCAGGGAAAGTCACCGGAGCTCGGGTACGACGTCTCCTACACCTTCCACCAATCGAATCAAAGGTTGGTAACCCCAATTTCTCCATTTTTCGGGATTTCTTCGATCCACCTTCGATTGGATTGTTTCGAGGGTAGATTGAGACCTAGAAAGTGTTCTTAAACACTTAGTTGGGGTATGAATCAAGAATATATTCTCAGATTTGCCCAAATTCGAATTTGGAAGGATTTGGGATTGAAATTATAATTATTTTCAAATTGGGAAAAATTGTTGATAATTAGGATTGAGCTTGGATTTGAGTAAATAGGCTTTGATTGGTATTATTAAAATTATTTGGTTGGAATATGAGCTGAACAAGACCCGTGAAGAGTTGGCCCGAGGTTATTAAGGTTGAACTTTGACGTTAACGTACCGGGTCCCTACTCGGGTTGCGCAAATACACTTTAAGGGTGATGTTGAGGGCTTCAAACCTCTTCTTTTCAATCTTAAACACCCTAGAATAATTCTAGATATGCTATCAAGCATCAAGAATTAATTTAGGTACCTTCTTGCTTCTCAAAGATGGAAACTTGCGGAACAATGGAGTCCAAATTCTAAAATGGTAATTTTATTCCTTCATAATTATTAGGAAGCCTTAAGTAGGATGAATTAGAGGTGTATTGAGGTTTAGAAACTAGATTTCTTAGAACCCGAGTAAGAAAATGAGTTGAAACAAAATGCATAGACCTTCCTAAAATTAGGATTCCTTCCAATCAAGTTAGATAAGCTTCCTTAGACGTGAATACAAATTAGATAGAGGTATAATACTCAAATCCAAGTATGTGAAACACTCAAGTAGAGTGTTATATTCGAGTAAGTCAAGTGTCCGAGAAAGGATACGCACAAGTCGGGCTAGAGAAGTCCAATAAGACCAAGAGCTTGACTCTGTGGCAACCATGGACTACACGTGAGAGTAATGAAGAGATAAATAACAAGTTAAGCTAAGTAATAAACTTTAATGAAATAAATGTTGTTCTTATAGGAACAACGGTATGCAATAGAGTGCAACATGAACTCCGAGGAGACTAAAGTTACAGGAGACGATTGCATGGAAGGTTGGCCAAGGTGAGGGTTCTTCCATCTCTGCTCTTAGGGTTGTATGCTTATGTGGATTACATGAGTATGTATATTCTCAGCTTGTCTGGTATGTGTTAGCTAGAGGTATAGAATGCTAAAAGAATGAAAGAACTAGAAATAGGTTGTGGAAAGTAGCTTGGATAGGAAAACATAGGAGTATAGTATAATTGTTAGCTATGATTGGTGTGTTACAAATCCAACTCATACACTCCGGAGGCATGATGAGCATTTTATTAAATCTTTTCCACGACGGTGGCAAGAGTCCTTGTACGGAAGGACTAAGCTTTCAATTTGAAAACTCGTCACGACGATGACTTAGATTATAATCATGCAAAGCAGTTATTGGTGGGTTTCGGATTTGGTTATGCTAGCAATGTGAGACATCGACTAGAACAACGTCAGATGGCACTTGAGACCTCAGTTTTATAATCACCATGACGATGGTCATTGCCCTATCCTGACAATAGGGTCAGAAAGGTTTTATATTGCTATGACATTAGCTTGAGGCTCAGAGAGTGCATCTAGACGTGTATATGAGTTAGATCCTGTTAAAGATACTCATCCGTATTAATAAGGAGAAGAATTGTTGATCGTTCGGGAAAGATACAAAGAATCCTATTAATATGTGAGACTAAGGTAAGGAGACACAGGAGGAACCTACGGGTGAACCGTGAGCCCAACCTAGTAAAAGAGAAATCATCCTGTGGAGTTGGTCCAGTGTGTGACAGTGGCCATGCTTCGAGACGTCGTGCCGTGCCCGCCATGTGGCCTGGTTGGGTATTGGACGAGTGGGCTCAAGCTATTGCCCAGCAGCAAGGGGTCAGGAAGTGCCACGTGGTGGCTACGTATCAGTTGTTTGATAGATAGAAGTTGATTGTGTTTGATTAATAGAATTGTCACGAGGTGACTAGTACCCAAGTGAATGGGTTAAGTATTGTTTGATTAACAGAATTGTCACGAGGTCACCAGTACCCAAGTGAATGAGTTCAGTATGCTTTGCCACGTGGTGGCCAGTAATCCGAGTTCACGGGTTCGAAGTAGAAAAGTCACGTAGTGGCTAGTAGATACCCCAGAGTGGGGGAATTAAGTAGATGTATGCTATAGTATGTGTGTATGTACAAATTTTCTGTGTTTGCATATAAATGCTAATTGTGCAGCGTAGTGGTGGCGTACAGGATTACGTCATCACAACGTCTTGTTTGATTCAAACATGCTGAACGTGAGAAGACCGGTAACTAAGAGCCGGCACTATATGTTACATGTTTACTTGCTGGTTGATGGCGTGGAATAATCTGCTGCATGCTTGTATCTGTTAAATGCATGTGACTGATTGGGTGAAATTTCTGTTGTTGTGTGGTCACCAAGAGTGTATGCTAATTAATGGTAACCAGTTGTTTTTGCATGTGGTTGTGTATGACTCCCATTCCCAGCGCTATGGTGCCCGCCTTGCGCCGGTGATGGGAAAGTCCTCACTGTGTCACGTGGTTTAGACTCACACCTCATTTTACAACACAGAGACAGGTTAAGTACAGGTGGAAGAAGTCTTGGTGGAGCGACGAACGAACAAAACTTTCCAAGACCCACAACCTGTTCATGTGGGTGAATAAATTGTAATTTTAATTTAATGTACTTTATCATGTATCATAAAGTAAAGGGTAGACGTACCCAATTATATTGTATCACTAAATCTAGAACTGTCAGCTTCACACACCTTAAAGATCAGGATCCGTTAGATTACGATGCAGGGAAAACTTGTTTCCAAAATATATATATACATATATCTGTTGCATGTGAATAGGATAGGCAGCATCTTTGGATGTGTAGCCAGTACACAGGTTATATATTATGCGTGTTTTCCTATATCTATATCCTGAAGCGGCACTGGCCGTGGATTTGCTTGCCTAGGATAGGCCACCATTTTGGTGTAGCCATGGTATTATACTGCATGTGGATGTATTTTCAAAAATAGATATTTTGTCAATTAGGTGATAAGGCTTACAGGCATAGGGATATTCCCTGTGTCTGTGCCGGTCACGGTCCTCTAAACGGGGGTCGTGACATATATATATACATCACAACATGTATACATAATCAAAATTGTCACGACCCCAAAACGAGAGTACGTGACCGGCACGGGAATAGATTCTTATCTCTAAACCCGTAAGCATTATCCTGTAAACATGACTATAACTACCCTGCTATACAATCAATATATATATCATACTAGTGGCCACGCCTCACTGGTGGCCTAATTAACCTGCAATCCGCGGTTCGCTCAATACCGCTTCAGCTCAATCCAGTGTATAGATATATTCATCAGCACTCATAATGTAAATATTAATATCATATTGACCGTACGTCTCAATACGTACGATCTATCTTATTCACATGCAGAAAGCACACATAATATATATCCATATCATATTGACCGTACGCCTCAATGCGTACGATCTATCCTATTCACATGTAGAAGTTTATATACTCAAACATATATCCTAGTCTTCCCCAAACTGGACCCTGTCTTTAAGTACATGTGAAGCCGACAAGTCTAGAGTGAACGTACATCAAAAACTGTAAATATTTACAACACTTACAACTTTAAAATATGTACGACAAACGAAATCAAAATAACCAAAAGATGTCCACCCACACGAACTAATGCGTAAAGGATGGTCTGATGTCCGTATCATTGTCCGGACGTCGACGTCTGCCCGATACCTGTATCTGAAACATTGAAGTAGAGGGAGTGAGTCAAACAGACTCAGTGAGAAGCTTCCCATCCTCGGCGTAGCGGTGGGTACCACTACAGCTGGGGAAAGGGAAACATCCACAATCGCATGCGCATGAAAATCCAGTTTATCAAATGTTATATTACGATTAGGCAATATTATTATAACATAAAATCATGGATAAACCTACAGATCATGCTCCTCTATCATACTTCTCATAATCAAACAATCATATTCAACATATCATCTGAAAACTGTAAATTACTCAACTGGCCCTAGTACCAGGCTAGGGCAATGGCCTCAATGGGCAATTTCTTTTAAATCTTTAACTGACCCTAGTGCCAGGCTAGGGCAATGGCCTCAACGGGCAAATCTTTTTGTCTTTTACTGACCCTAGTGTCAGGCTAGGGCATTGGCCTCAACGGGCAAATCTTTTAGTCTTTTACTGACCCTAGTACCAGGCTAGGGCAATGGCCTCAACGGGCAAATGCTTTACTCTTTAACTGACCCTAGTGCCAGGCTAGGGCAATGGCCTCAACGGGCAATCCTTTCTAACTTGTTTCTCTTCCCGAGCCTTCAGCTGGGATTCTGACTCTATCTACCCATTACTATCCTAGACTGACTTTACCTAGGTAGTGTGAACCTCCCTATGACTCACTAATCAATTTATGAGATCGTTTTAATCTTATGTAATACCCAAACCCTTGATCAGATCATATCCTAGCTCTAAGGCCTTTCCTAAGTTCAATTACCATAAAACGTCGACGTTCAATAACAACTTCTATACGATTTCTTTAATGAGTTTCTAATTAATAGGGTAAACCAAACCTTGGACTCAATCAACAACTTACCCCCTTGCTTGTACTGTTCGGCGTATCTCATGTCATCACATGGATACCCTCCAGTACCTCTTTACCTGTAGTCAAACACACATATACAAATATTTCCATATATAACAGTTTATGAACAACAATAGCATGTTAACCACTAAGTAATTCTTACAACTAGGCAAGTAGGCAAACCACATATCCATATCCTCAATCAACCCTGTAGGGCAAGGATGGGAAACCCCTCACCTGGACGGCTTCCTTGCGCTAGTCCTAGAGTAACTCGCGCTCCGGACGAGTCGTGGTTTCCTAACGAATGCATTCATGTAGTTAACATCTCAAACTATATGCAATTCATATGCATATGACATGCTCGTGCCTAAAAATGCATCTAGACGTCGCCAAGAACCGAGTTCTTGGTCTTATCCGTCTTCCCTCTCTTCTATGAGAGTCTCACGTGCTTCGCACTTGGTTTCATACAACTATCGCTCTCCTTGAATTAGTTTTGGAGCCTTGGATTTGAGTTACTAAACCTCGATATGCTTCTAAATTATCCTACTTAAGGTTTCCTAATAATTACGAAGGAATTAAATTGCCATTTTAAATTTTAGACTTTATTGTTCCGCAAGTTTCCATCCTTGTGTATGCAGCAACCAATTGGCCAGCGGCAAACCCTTAAGTGGAGCTCAGATCCGCGGAGGATTAGTCCTTGGCCTATCGGGCTGGGGGATACCTTGGGAAACCAAAAAAAAAGAATTATTCTAGGGTGTTTAAGATTGAAAAAAAAGAAGAAGTTTGGAGCCCTCAACATCACCCTTAAAGTGTAATTGGGCAATTCGAGCAGGGACCCGACACGTTAAAGTCAAGGTTCCACCTTAGTAACCTCGGGCCAGCTCTTCACGGGTCTTGTTAAGCTAATAATTCAACAATATAATTTCAATAATTCCAATCCAAGCCTATTTACTCAAATCCAAGCTCAATCTTAATTATCAATAATTTCCTCAATTTATAAATAAGTAGAATTTCAACCCCAAACCCTTTCAGATTCGAATTCGGCTAAACCCGAGGGTATAACCTCGATCCTTACCCCAACTAAGTGTTCAAGAACACTTCCTAGGTCTCAATCTACCCTCGAAACAATTCAATCGAAGGTGAATCGAAGAAATCCCTAAAAATGGAGAAATTGGGGGTTTCGAATGAAATTGGGGTTACCAACCTTTGATTCGATTGGTGGGAGGTGTAGGAGACGTCGTACCCGAGCTCTGGTGACATTTTTCGGCGTCGGTTAGCTCTCCCCGGTCACTTTTCCGGCGAACCCACCTCTTCTTCCTCCTTCTTCTTCCCTCATGCGTCCTCTCTCTCTCTCTCGCTCAATTCTCTTATTCTTTTCTTAACCCCTTTCTTTTCTTCTTTTTAAAACAACTCACGGCACCCCCAAAAATAATATATATATATATATATATATATATATATATATATATATATAATAATAATAATAATAATAATAATAATAATAATAATAATAATAAAATAATTAAATAATAAAATAACTAATAATTAATAATTAAACTAAAATAATAAAAATATATTTTTAATTTAATTTCCTACTTCTTTTCTCTCTCTTTTTATTTTCTAATATATAATAATAATAATATTAAATAAGTAAGGCTGAAAAATATTTTCAATTTGATCCCTTTTCCTATTTAATTCAGGTTTCCAATTTCTTAGGTCCTGAATTAAATCCTAAAAATTATTTTCTACTTCTTTTCTTTCTCTTTTTATTTTATTCCAAGCTTCGAAAAATTTCCCGAGTATTACAAAAATAACTACCGACGCGAACAAAGCGTACGGTCTTCAGAGTTGTCCGCCTCCTTGAGAAGAAGTGGACGCGTTCCCGACTCCTGAACCACCTGTATCTGAAACATGTAAACAGGGGGTGAGTCGAACAGACTCAGTGAGAAGCTCCCCCATCCCTGGCGTAGCAGCGGGTACCACTACAGCTGAGGGAAGGGAGCAACCACAACCACATACGCATGAAACGGATTTATATTGTGGCCTTTAACGTGATCAGGCAATCAATATATCATATTCACAAGTAAAATCCTAATTCATGCTCCTAACATATTTATTAATCCCCCTTTTCAATTATGCATCACTCTCACTCACACTTAACAACAAAGGTTCATTTTCCTCAATGTCCCATACGGTCAAAACCTTTGCACGATGATCAATTTAAATGGGTTTCTAATATTAATAAACTCTCACATATGAAATTTCGACTCAATCCTACCCACGGTATCATATAAGGCTCGGTGAGCCACAATAGCACATATACACCTTGTGATTAATCATATAAGCACATATACTATTGCATGTTGACTGCTTACTTGCAAATCATACACGTGTAACACAAATTTATTCATATAAATATATTTCATATATCAATTTGCACAAAATATAGCAAACCACATTTTCCACGTAGTCATCCAACCCTGTGGGGCAGGGATGAGAGAGCCCCTCACCTCGTTGGCCCTCCTGATCAGTCCTCGGAGTGCCTGAAACTCCAATTACCTTGTGGTGCCCTATACACATATATTTAAGAAATTTAGAACATGTAACTAAGCATCAACCATGCACGTGTCATGCTAATGCTTATGCACCCTTTAGCTATTTTCCAAGAATTAATTATTTAGTACGTTACGTCGTCTAAATTTCTCTTTTTGAAAGTCCATATTGTCATATATCGGCTTTCACACATTCGAGCCAATTTGAACCTCTAATTGCTTAGGTTAGAGATTCCCACTTGTCTAAATTTCCCTTCATGTGTTCATATGGGTATCTAACAAATAAAAGAATTAAATTCACGGTTCAAAAGAGGCTCTAGCTTACTCATTCCACCGTCTCCCTTATTCGCCGAGTAAAAGCTTAAATATTACCTCTTTAATTATATATAAAAATATAATTGGGTATAATTAGAGCCTTTGAACCAATTTAGCGGGTCTTAGGTGTCCCCCACGGACTAGACCGAGGTGTTCAACCCCCCGCACAGCTCTTTACGGTACTGTAGCTTAGTATTTCGCCTTTTTTCACCGGATTGGGTTCCGGTTGAGACGGTAAATACTCGGGCTTTATTCCCTTGACTATTTCCAGCATTTATAATACCTATACTACTCCAATCAAAGCCTAAACATGCATCGAATTATCAATTTCAAATTTTTAGCAATTTTCCTAACCCAATTTCCATGATTTCCATACCCGGTCAATTCCTACAGTTTTACTTCGATTCTGAACCTCCCCAAGCATTCAATAACACCCACTAAGCTCAAATTAAACCCCGGAATGCCCCGATTGGAAGTATTTGAAGCATTCCTAAAATACCCAAAATTGGAGAAATTGGGGTTTTGGGAGTTTGGGGCTTTCTCACCTTGATTCAATCGGGTAGAAAGCTTGGTGGGGATGAAAGACGAAGTCCGGTCACCTTCTCCGGCGCCGAAGCACATTTTCCGGCGTGGAACCGGCCAAAACCTCCATTCCCGTGGCTTGCTCTTCTCTCTCGGTTTGCTTGTGCTCTGTTTCACGTTTCTGCCTCAGCTTTCTCTTTTATTGTGTGGATGTGTTTTGATAAGGGGGTCACGGCTAGCCCCCCATAAATCTTATTACATTTTTTTTATTTGTCTTGCTTGTGCGTTTTGCTGTTCTGCCTTTTATATATATATATTTTTCTACCTCTTTTCTTTTATTATTATATGTGTGTGTATAAATGGAATGGGGGGTCACGTGGCCCCCCATACAAAATCTATTATATATATATATTTTCTTTTTTTTAGGTCCTAAAAAGAATACTTAGATTTCTTATTTTTCTCCCCTTAATTTTATTTTATCTTTAATTTAATTTATTTTTCTTTCTGAAAGAAAAATAAATTTAATAATAATAAAAATAATCAAATCTAAATATCTCGGATATTACATATTCGAAACACTCACCGGCGAAAACTGATTAAAAAAGAAAAATGAATATCAAGTTTTCGAAACACTCATCGACGATAAATGATTAAAAAAAGAAAAATGAATATCAAGTTTTCGAAACACTCATCGGCGAAAACTGATTAAAAGAAATAAATATAAAGTTTTCGACACACTCATCGGTGAAAACTTATTAAAAAAAGAAAAATGAATATCAAGTTTTTGAAATACTCGTCGACCAAAACTAATTAAAAAAGAAACATGAATATCAAGTTTTCGAAATACTCATCAGTGAAAACTGATTAAAAAAAATGAATATCAAGTTTTCGAAACACTAATCGGCGAAAACTGATTAAAAAAAAGAAAAACAAATATCAAGTTTTCATAACACTAATCGGTGAAAACTGATTAAAAAAGAAAAATGAATTTCAAGTTTTCGAAACACTAATCGGTGAAAACTGATTAAAAAAAGAAAAATGAATATCAAGTTTTCAAAACAGTCATCGACGAAAACTAATTTTAAAAAAAAGAAAAAAGAATATCAAGTTTTCGAAACACACATCGGTGAAAACTGATTAAAAAAAGAAAAAATGAATATCAAGTTTTCGAAACACTCATTGACGAAAACTGATTAAAAAAAATTAAAATAAAAATCAAGTTTTCGAAACACTCATCTGCGAAAACTCATTAAAAAAAGAAAAGTGAATATCAAGTTTTCGAAACACTAATCTATGAAAATTGATTAAAAAAAATAAAAATGAATATAAAGTTTTCGAAACACTAATCGACGAATTAAAAAAAAGAAAAATGAATATCAAGTTTTCGAAACACTAATCGGCGAAAACTGATTAAAAAAAAGAAAAACGAATGTCAATTTTTCAGAACACTAATCGGTGAAAACTGATTAAAAAATAAAAAAGAATATCAAGTTTTCGAAACACTAATCGGTGAAAACTGATTAAAAAAAGAAAAATGAATATGAAGTTTTCGAAACACTCATCGATGAAAACTGATAAAAAAATGAAAATGAATATAAAGTTTTCGAAACACTCATCAGCGAAAGTTGATTAAAAAAGGAAAATGAATATCAAGTTTTCAAAACACTCATCGGTGAAAACTGCTTAAAAAAATAAATATCAAGTTTTCGACACACTCATCGGTGAAAACTTATTAAAAAAAGAAAAATGAATATCAAGTTTTCGAAATACTCATCGACCAAAACTAATTAAAAAAGAAAAAATGAATATCAAGTACTGATTAAAAAAAAAGAAAAATGAATATCAAGTTTTCGAAACACTAATCGGCGAAAACTGATTAAAAAAAAAAGAAAAACGAATATCAAGTTTTTCAAACACTCATCGACGAAAATTTGTAATATCCGAAATATTTAATTTAATTATTATCATTATTATTTAATTTATTTTTCTTTTTGAAAGAAAAATAAATTAAATTAAATAATTAGAGAGTTAAAAATAAATGAAGAAGAAAGAAATAGGGATATTTATAATTTTTCTATGAGTTAAATGAAAGGGGATTAAAAAGGATGGAAGAAAAAGATAATATAATAACTAAAATAACTAATATATTATTTGTTTTTTTATTATTAATTTAAAGGGGGGCCAAACCGTGACCCCCCTTCCAGCAAGCAACACACACACACAAAACATAAAAAAAAATATAAATATATAATATGTTAAAATGGGGGTCAAAATCGTGACCCCCATTCCACTTAAACAAAATGCACACACACCCCCATTCCCCTAAAACAAAACGCACACACACATAAAAAAATATAATAAGGAGAAGCAGCAGTGGGCGCACGAACATAAGCAACAGATCGAGAAAAAACGAGAAGAAGAAGGAGAAGCTACGGACGGAGGTCTTGGGCCGATTTCTCGCCGGAGGACGTGCGCCGGTGACCGGAAAAGGTGGCTGGAGTCTTCTTTCATCCCCACCAAGGTTTCTACCCGATTGAATCAAGGTGAGAAAGCCTGAAACTCCCAAAATCCCAATTTCTTCAATTTTGGGTATTTTAGAAATTCTTCAAATACTTCCAATTGGGGCATTCCGGGGTTAAATTTGAGCTAAGTGGGTGTTATTGAGGATACGTCCTGAAATAGATCAGGATACGTCCTGCGCATTTCACCCTCGACCTCCCATGTAGCTTCTTCGGTCGAGTGGTTTCTCCAAAGAACTTTAACCAATGGAATTTCTTTCGTTCTGAGTTTCTTCAACTGCCGATCTAAGATTTCCACTGGCTCCTCTTCATACGTCATATTTTCGGTTAGTTGCACGTCCTGCGATTAGATCACGTGCGAGGGATCGGGAAGATACTTCCAAAGCATTGATACGTGAAAGACAGGGTGTACCCCCTCCAATTCCGTAGGCAATTCCAACCGATACGCTACATTCCCAACTCGTTCTAAGATTTCATCGGTGATATTCTCAAGAACACCTGATCACCAACGGCAAACTCCAGTTCTCTTCTTCGATTGTCTGCATAAGACTTTTGCCTACTCTGAGCCGTCAGTAACCTCTCCCTTATACACTTTACCTTCTGTAAGGCATCTTGTAGCAATTCTGGGCCGACTAGGCTAGCTTCTCCGACCTCGAACCACCCAATCGGGGATCTGCATCTACGGCCGTACAGAGCCTTGAAAGGTGCCATTTGAATACTTGCTTGATAACTGTTATTGTACGCAAACTCAGCCAAGGGTAAATACTTTTCCCAACTTCCGCCGAAATCCATAATACACGCCCGAAGCATGTCCTCAAGAATCTAAATGGTTCTTTCTGATTGCCCGTCGGTCTGTGGGTGGAACGCAGTACTCAGATCAACTCTAGTTCCCAACACTCCCTGCAATGACTTCCAAAACCTGGAAGTGAACTGTGGACCTCTATCAGATATTATGGACACTGGCACACCGTGCAGTCTAATGATTTCTGATAGATAAATCTGTGCATATTGACTCACTCCGTAAGTGGTCTTAACTGGCAAAAAGTGGGCAGACTTAGTCATGCGATCCACTATCACCCAAACCGAATCAAATCCCCGTTGTGATCTTGGAAACCCTGTTACAAAATCCATCGTTATCCTCTCCCATTTCCACTCAGGTACCTCTATCTGTTGTAATGTTCCGGCAGGCTTCTGGTGTTCAGCCTTGACTTGCTGGCACACTAAACACCTGGTTACATAGTTTGCGACATCCTTTTTCATGCCATTCCACCAATACAACTGTTTCAGGTCATGATACATTTTTTTAGCTCCTGGATGGATTGTATACGCTGTCCGGTGTGCTTCTTCAAGAATTCTCTCTTTCAAGTTATCAACCATAGGGACACACAACCGTCCCTCTAACCGAAGTATCCCAAAATCATCTATAGAGAATCGGACGTCGTCCCCTTTCTCTTTAGTTACGGTATCCCTGATTTGCTTGAGGTCAGTATCTTCATCTTGCCTAGCCTTCACCTCTTCTACCAAAGAGGACTTAGCTTGAAAATGGGCTAAAAGTGAGTTGGAACTTCCAATCTCAAACTGATTTCCCGTTTGCTCTAGCTCGTGCAGTTCTCTAATTAACGGTCTTCTTTCTTCACTTATATGAGCAAGACTGCCCATGGATTTCCGACTCAGAGCATCGGCTACCACATTAGCCTTTCCTGGATGATACAAGATCGTGCAGTCGTAGTCTTTCAACAACTCTAACCATCGACGTTGTCTCAAGTTCAAGTCTTTCTGCTCGAAAATGTATTTGAGGCTTTTGTGGTCTGTATAAATTTCACAAGTCTCACCATATAAGTAGTGTCTCCATATTTTCAAAGCGAATACTACAGCCGCCATTTCGAGGTCGTGAGTCGGGTAGTTCTTCTCATGCTTCCTCAGTTGTCGCGATGCATACGCAAGCACCTTGCCATGTTGCATCAAGACACACCCTAACACGATCCTCGACGCAATCACCTTCCCTTTGCAAGTAACTTAGATGCCTTCAAAGCCGAGATCAAGCTTGGATACGGTGCAGCCCCATCACCCCGTATCACAAAAGGCTCCTCGTTTGGCATATTGAATTTCAAGCATTTAGCCCTGCAGTCCACAACCGTATGGCAGGAAGAGAACCAATCCATTCCGAGGATCACATCAAGATCAACCATACACAACAACCGAAGGTCTACCACAGTCTCATGACCATCGACCTCCACAATGCAAGACTTGTGCACATACTCTACTTGTACCGATTCTCCCATTGGTGTAGAGACCGGTACTGTTTCTTCCATTCTAGATGGACTTTTGTTGAATTTAGAGGCAAATGCATGCGACACATAGGAATGAGTGGAGCCGGAATCAAATAAGACTCATGCTTCAAGAGAGCAGACAATAAGAGTACCTGTCACAACCGCATTTGATGCATGAGCATCCTGCTGAGAGAGTGCAAATACCCCCGTCTGTCCTCCACCTACTGCCCCTGGCCCTCGGCCACTGGACCCTGTACCATAGCCTCTAGCTGCACCTGTACTTGCTGCCTGTGGTGGCACGGTTCTCACTGGTGGAGCTGGAATAGGTGTACTCCTCGGCGTCGGATTGCTTCTCACACTTGTACCCTCTTTCTTCTTTGGACACTCTCTAGCCATATGGCCCATCTGGCCACAGTGGTAGCATCCACCTGTCAGTCTCCGACATATACCAAAATGCACTCTGCCGCAAGTCGCACACTGGGGCTTTGTCTTACTGCCGTTTCCAATCCCTTGTTCCCTCTGTCCCCCTTGAAAATTTCCTCAGTACCTGTTTCATAGGTGGTAGTTGAGGATAATCCTCCTACGGAACCTGAGTATCCTGCACTTCCACCTGTTGTCTTCCTTTTCTTACTTCCACCTCCATGGTTGTCACTGCCTGTGATTAACTTGACTTTAGGATCAACAGACGTCCCATACCTCTTCCTGGTTTCAATCATTCTAGCACAGTCTGCTGCTTGGGCTAAAGTCTCAAACTGTCTCCTCTGAGGTAGCAAAGCAGTAAACAAAGGCTCCGTGAGTCGAGGATCGGATTAGGGTGTGTCTTGATGCAGCACGGCAAGGTGATTGCGTATGCATCGCGACAACTGATGAAACGTGAGAAGAATTACCCGACTCACGACCTTGAGATGGCTACCTTGTTTGCTTTGAAAATATGGAGACATTACCTGTACAGTGAGACGTGTGAAATTTATATAGACCACAAAAGCCTCAAATACATTTACGAGCAGAAAGACTTGAACTTGATACAATGTCGATGGTAAGAGTTGTTGAAAGATTACGACTGCACGATCTTGTATCATCCAGGAAAGGCTAATGTGGTAGACGATGCTTTGAGTCGGAAATTCATGGGCAGTCTTGCTCATATAAGTGAAGGAAGGAGACCGTTGATGTCACAACCCCTGTTTAGAGGACCGTGACCGGCACAGACACAGGGAATACCCTTATGCATGTAAGCCTTATCACCTAATTGACAAAATATCTATTTTTGAAAATACATTCACATGCATTATAATATCATGGCTACACCGAAATGGTGGCCTATCCTAGGCAAGCAAATCCACGGCTAGTGCCGCTTCAAGATATAGATACAGGAAAACACACATAATATATATAACCTGTGTACTGGCTACACATCCGAAGATGCTGCCTATCCTATTCACATGCAACAAATATATGTATATACATATATATTTTGAAAACAAATTTTCCCTGTATCGCAGAAAATAAATCATGATCTTTAAGGTGTGTGAAGCTGACAGTTCTAGATTTAGCGATACAATATAGTTGGGTACGTCTACCCTTTACTTTATGATACATGATAAAGTAAATTTAATTACAATTACAATTCGTTAACCCACATGAACAAGTTGTGGGTCTTGGAAAGTTTTGTTCGTTCCTCGCTCCACCGAGACTTCTTCCACCTGTACTTAACCTGTCTCTGTGTAGTAAAAATGAGGTGTGAGTCTCAACCATACGTCTCAGTGAGGACTCTCCCATCCCCGGCGCAAGGTGGGTACCATAGTGCTGGGTTTGGGAGTCATACACAACCACATGCAAAAACAACTAGTTACTGTTGTTAGCAAACCTTCTTGGTGATCACACAACAACAGAAATTTCACCCAAACACTCACATGCATTTAATAAATGTAAACATGCAGCAGTTTATTCCACGTCATCAATCAGCAATTAAACACGAACATATAGTGCCGGCTTTTACTTACCGGTCTTCTCACGTTCAGCATATCTGAATCAAACAAGACGTTGTGATGACGTAATCCTGTACGTCACCACTCCGCTGCACAATCAGCAATAATATGCAAACACAGACAATTCTTTAAGTACACGCAGATACTATAACATACATCTACTTAACTTCCCCCACTCTGGGGTATTTACTAGCCACTACATGGCTTTTCTACCTCGAACTCGTGCACTCGGGTTGCTGGCCACCACGTGGCAAAGCATACTTAACCCATTCACTTGGGTACTGGTCAACTCGTGACAATTATGTTAATCAAACAATACTTAACCCATTCACTTGGGTACTAGTCACCTCGTGACAATTCTATTAATCAAACACAATCAACTTCTATCTATCAAACAACTGATACGTAGCCACCACGTGGCACGTCCTGACCCCTTGCTGCGGGGCAATAGCTTGAGCCCACTCGTCCATTACCCAACCAGGCCACATGGCGGACACGACACGACGTCTCGAAACATGGCCACTGACACACCCTGGACCAACTCCACAGGATGATTTCTCTTTTACTAGGTTAGGCTCACGGTTCACCCGTAGGTTCCTCCCGTGTCTCCTTACCTTAGTCTCACATATTAATAGGATTCCTCGTATATTTCCCGAAGGATCAACAATTATTCTCCTTGTTAATTTTGACAAGTATCCTTAACAGGATATAACTCATATACCCGTCCAGATGCACTCTCTGAGCCTCAAGCTATCGTCATAGCAATATAAAACCTTTCTGACCCTATTGCCAGGATAGAGCAATGACCATCGTCATGGTGATTATAAAACTGAGGTCTCAAGTGCCATCTGACGTTGTTCTAGTCGATGTCTCACATCGCTAGCATAACTAAATCCTAAACCCACCATTAACTCCATTTGCATGAATATAATTTAAGTCACCGTCGTGACGAGTTTTCGAAATAAAAGCTTAGTCCTTCCGTACAAGGACTCTTGCCACCGTCGTGGGTAAATATTTAATAAAATATTCATCATGCCTCCGGAGTGTGTGAGTTGGATTTGTAACACACCAATCATAGCAAACAATTATACTCTACTCCTATGTCTTCCTATCCAAGCTACTTTCCACAACCTATTTTCTAATTCTTTCATTCTTTTAGCATTCTATATCTCTAGCTAACACATACCAGACAAGCAGAGAATATACATACTCATGTAATCCACATAAGCATACAACCCTAGGAGCAGAGATGGAAGAACCCTCACCTTGGTCAACCTTCCATGCAATCCTCTCCTGTAACTTTAGTCCCCTCGGAGTTCCTGTTGCACTCTATTGCGTGCCGTTGTTCCTATAAGAACAACATTTACTTCATTAAGGTTATTACTTAGCTTAACTTGTTATTTATCTCTCCATTACTCTCACGTGTAGTCCATGGTTGCCACAGAGTCAAGCTCTTGGTCTTATTGGACTTCTCTATCCTGACTTATGCGTATCCTTCCTCGGACACTTGACTTACTCGAATATAACACTCTACTTGAGTGTTTCACATACTTGGATTTGAGTATTAGACCTCTATCTAACTTGTATTCACATCTAAGGAAGCTTATCTAACTTGATTGGAAGGAATCCTAATTTTAGATAGATCTAAGCATTTTGTTTCAACTTGTATTTTAAATCGGTTTTTAAGAAATCTAGTTTCCAAACCTCAATATACCTCAAATGTATCCTATTTAAGGTTTCCTAAATATTTATGAGGGAAGAAGGTTGAAATTTTAGAAATTGGATTTCATTGTTCCGCAAGCTTCCACTCTTGGGGAAACAAGAAAGTATCTAAATTAATTCTTGAGGCTTGATAGCATATTTAGAATTATTCTAGGGTGTTTAAGATTGAAAGGATGAAGTTTAAAACTCCCAACATCACCCTTAAAGTGTATTTGGGCAACCCGAGTAGGGACCCGGTACGTTAACGTCGAGGTTCAACCTTAGTAACCTCGGGCCAGCTCCTCACGGGTCTTGTTCAGCTAATTTTTTCACAATATAATTTCAATAGGACCAATCTAAGCCTATTTACTCAAATCCAAGGTCAATTCCTAAGCTATCAACAATTTCCCCAATTTGGAAATAATTATAATTTCAATAATATCAATCCAAGCCTATTTACTCAAATCCAAGCTCAATCATAATTATCAACAATTTTTTTTTTCAATTTGGAAATAATTAGAATTTCAACCCCAAATCCTTCCAAATTCGAATTTGGGCAAATCTGAGAATATAATCTTGATTCATACCCCAACTAAGTGTTCAAGAACACTTTCTAGGTCTCAATCTACCCTCGAAACAACTCAATCGAAGGTCAATCGAAGAAATCCCTAAAAATGGAGAAATTGAGGGTTTCGAATGAAATTGGGGTTACCAACCTTGATTCAATTGGTGGGAGGTGTAGAAGATATTGTAACCGAGCTCCGATGACTTTTCCCGGCATTGGCTAGCTCTTCTCCGGCGAGTTTCCGGCGGATTTCCGGTGAACCCCCCCTCTCTCTCTCTACCTCACGGCTCTTTCTCTCTCTTCTCCCTCCCTCTCTGTTTTCTTGTTTATTTCTCTATCCCGTGGTCTCTCCCACTTTCTTCTTTTTCTTTCTTTTTTTTTCTATTTCTTTCTTATATCCTTTTAACCCCACGTCAAGTCGTCAACCAACCCCATTTATATAATTAAAATAATATATATATATATATAATAAAAATAAATAATAATTAAATAATTAATAAATAAATAAATATAATTAAAAATAAATTAATTCATAATTAAATAAATAATAACTAATATATATTTTTAATTTAATCTTTTTCCCTATTTAATTCAGGTTTCCAAATTCTTAGGTCCCGAATTAAATCCAAAAATTATTTTCTACTTCTTTTCTTTCACTTTCTACTTTCTTAAAAACCCCCTTTTAAAATATTTAAAATAATCATAATAAAAATAAATTAATTAATAATTAAACAAATAATAACCAATAATATTTTAATTTAGTTCCCACTCCTATTTATTTTAGGTTTCTAATTTCGTAGGTCCTGAATTAATTTCGAAAAAAATATATATATTTTACTCCTCTCTTTCATCTTTTATTTTGCCTGAAATTTCGAAGAATTTCTCGGTTCCTTTCTGGTTTCCCTTAACCTTCATACTTTTCCTATATTCTTTTTAAGGTTTTAATTCCTAGCCCTGGAATGAATCATTCTTAAATACTCAAAATTTTAAATAAATCATTCTTTAATCCTCAAAATTTTCCGGAGTATTACAGTTGATTAGAGAACTGCATGAGCTAGAACAAACGGGAAATCAGTTTGAGATTGGGAATTCTAACTCACTTCTACCTCATTTGCAAGCTAAATCGTCTCTGGTAGAAGAGGTGAAGGCTAGACAGGATGAAGATACCGACCTCAAGCAAATCAGGGATACGGTAACTAAAGAGAAGGGGGACGACGTCCGATTCTCTATTGATGATTTCAGGATACTTCGGTTGGAGGGACGGTTGTGTGTCCCTATGGTTGATAACTTGAAAGAAAGAATTCTTGAAGAAGCACATCGGACAGCTTATACAATCTACCCAGGAGCTAATAAAATGTATCATGACCTGAGACAGCAGTATTGGTGGAATGGCATTAAGAGGGATGTTGCAAACTATGTAGCCAGGTGTTTAGTGTGTCAGCAAGTCAAGGCTGAACACCAGAAGCCCGTCGGAACATTACAACAGATAGAAATACCTGAGTGGAAATGGGAGAGGATAACTATGGATTTTGTAACAGGGTTTCCAAGATAACAACGTGGATTTGATTCGGTTTGGGTGATAGTGGGTCGCATGACTAAGTCCGCGCACTTTCTGCCAGTTAAGAACACTTACGGAGTGAGTCAATGTGCACAGATTTATCTATCAAAAATCGTTAGATTGCACGGTGTGCCAGTGTCCATAATATCTGATAGACGGCCACAGTTCACTTCCAGGTTTTGGAAATCATTGCAGGAAGTGTTGGGAACGAGATTTGATTTGAGTACTGCGTTCCACCCACAGACTGACGGACAATCAGAAAGAACCATTCAGATTCTTGAGGACATGCTTCGGGCGTGTATTATGGATTTCGGCAGAAGTTGGGAAAGGTATTTACCTTTGGCTGAGTTTACTTACAATAACAGTTATCAAGCGAGTATCCAGATGGCACCGTTCAATGCTCTATACGGACGAAGGTGCATGTCCTCGATTGGGTGGTTTGAGGTCGGAGAGACTAGTCTAATCGGCCCAAAATTGCTACAAGATGCCTTGCAGAAGGTGAAATTTATAAGGGAGAGATTGCTGACGGCTCAGAGTAGACAAAAGTCTTATGCAGACAATCGGAGGAGAGAACTCGAATTCGCCATTGGTGAACAGGTGTTTTTTAGGGTATCACCGATGAGAGGCGTAATGCGGTTCGGTAAGAAGGGGAAGCTAAGTCCTCGGTATATCGGGCCATTCAAAATCCAAGAACGAGTTGGAAATGTGGCGTATCGGTTGGAATTGCCTACGGAATTGGAGGGGGTACATCCTGTCTTTCATGTATCGATGCGTCGGAAATATCTTCTCGATCCCTCACACGTGATTCAATCGCAAGACGTGCAACTAACCGAAAATCTGACATATGAAGAGGAGCCAGTGGAAATCTTAGATCGACAGTTGAGAAAACTCAAAACGAAAGAGATTCCATTGGTTAAAGTTCTGTGGAGGAATCACTCGACCGAAGAAGCTACATGGGAGGTCGAGGGTGAAATGCGCAGGACGTATCCTCATCTGTTCCAAGACGAAGGTTAGTAGTTTATTTGAAATTCAGGGACCGAATTTCTTAAGGAGGGAAGATTGTAATATCCGAAATATCTAATTTAATTATTATCATTATTATTTAATTTATTTTTCTTTTTGAAAGAAAAATAAATTATATTAAATAATTAGAGAGTTAAAAATAAATGAAGAAGAAAGAAATAGGGGATATATATAATTTTTCTAGGACTTAAATGAAAGGGGGATTAAAAAGGATTGGAGAAAAAGATGATATAATAACTAAAATAACTAATATATTATTTGTTTTATTATTAATTAATTTAAAGGGGGGGCCAAACCTTGACCCCCCTTCCAGCAAGCAACACACACACACAAAACATAAAAAAAAATAATATAAATATATAATATGTTAAAATGGGGGTCAAAACCGTGACCCCCATTCCACTAAAACAAAACGCACACACACATAAAAAAATATAATAAGAAGAAGCAGCAGCGGGCACACGAACAGAAGCAACGGACCAAGAAAAAAATGAAGAAGAAGGAGAAGCTACGAACGGAGGTTTTGGGCCGGTTTCTCGCCGGAGGACGTGCGGTGGTGACCGGAAAAAGTGGCTGGAGTCTTCTTTCATCCTCACCAAGCTTTCTACCCGATTGAATCAAGGTGAGAAAGCCCGAAACTCCCAAAACCCCAATTTCTCCAATTTTGGGTATTTTAGAAATTCTTCAAATACTACCAATCGGGGCATTCCGGGGTTAAATTTGAGCTTAGTGGGTGTTATTGAAAGCTTAACAAGGTTCAGAATCGAAGTTAAACCGTAGGATTTGACCGGGTATGAAAATTAGGAAAATTTAGTTAGAAAATTCCTATAAATAGAATTATTGCTAGTTGGATGCATGTATAGGCTTGAATTGGAGTAGTATAGGTGTTCTAATTGCTGGAAACATACAAGGGAATAAAGCCCGAGTATTTACCGTTTCAACCGGAACCCAATCCAGTGAAAAAGAGGCGAAATACTAAGCCACCGTACAGTAAGGAGCTGTGCGGTGGGTTGGACACCTTGGTCTAGTCCGTGGTGGACACCTAAGACCCGCTAAATTGGTCCCAAGGCTCTACCTATACCGGTTATATTTTATATATATAATTAAAGAGGTCATAGTTGAACTATTACTCGGTAAATGTGGGGAGACGGTGGAATGGATAAGCTAAGGCCTCTTTTGAGCCGTGAATTTATTCTATTATTAGTTAGAAGTGCTTATGAACACATGAAGTGGAATTTAGACAAGTAGGAATCTCTAACCTAAGCACTTAGAGGTTCTAAGTGGCTTGAATGTGTGAAAGCCGATATAAGACAGTATTGACTTTCAAAAAGAGCAAGTAAGAAGACGTAACGAACTAAATAAATAGTTCTTGGAAATATCTAGAGGGTGCATAAGCATTAGCATGTCACGTGCATGGTAGATGCTTAGTTAGACGTTCTAAATTTCTTAAATATAGATGTGAATAGGGCATCACAGGGTAATAGGAGCTCCAGGCACTCCTAGGACTGATCAGGAGGGCCAACGAGGTGAGGGGCTCTCCCATCCCTGCCCCACAGGGTTGGATGACTACGTGGAAATGTGGTTTGCTCTATGTTGTGCAAATTGATATATGAAATATGTCTATCTGAATGTATTTATGTTACCCTTATATGATTAGTGAGCAAACAGTGGACGTGCAAACTGTTTATATGTTTATATATTCATTCTCAAGTGAATATGCGATATTGTGGCTCACCGAGCCTTATATGATACTGTGGATAGGATTGAGTCGGAATTTCATATGTGAGGGTTTATTAATATTAGAAACCCATTTAAATTGATCATCGTGCAAAGGTTTTGACCGTATGGTACATTGAGGAAAATGAACCTAGGTTGTTAAATGTGAATGAGAGTGTTGCATAATTGAAATGGGGGAAATCTAGGCCTAACTAAACAACACGTATGATATTCAGTTAGTTACAATTGAGCGTCTTTCAAGGTTAAATATGTTAGTTGAGTTTGTTAGGTTGTCTGGGTAGATCGAGTCGGTCATCCTGGTCAGACCGACAGGATTATGACGTCAGCAAGTATGCCACATAGTGGCCATTACCTTGGTTTAAACTGAGGTCAGACAAGTTGCCGGCTATTACTCTAAGCGTGTCTTGGAGTCAGAAAGTTCCTAGTGTGATCAACAAGGTTCGAACAAGAGATTGCCTTCGGGCCAGTATTTCTCTCAGTTTAAGGTGGGAGACAGAAATTGAATAACTACGTGTATAAGTTTGTACTAATTATGGAACCATATGATATATGTTTATGATTGGTTTACATGCGGATTAATAAATATGTTAGGAGCATGAATTAGGATTTTGATTGTGAATATGATACACTGATTGCCTGATCACGTTAAAGGTCACAATATAAATCCGTTTCATGCGTATGTGGTTGTGGTTGCTCCCTTTCCCCAGCTGTAGTGGTACCCGCTGCTACGCCAAGGATGGGGGAGCTCCTCATTGAGTATGTTCGACTCACCCCCTGTTTACATGTTTCAGATACAGGAGGTTCAGGCGTCGGGAACGCGTCCACTTCTTCTCAAGGAGGCGGACAACTCTGAAGACCGCACGCTTAGTCCGCGTGGGTAGTGTATTTTGGATTATATAGATATGTCGTGATGTATATGTATATATAAATCCTTTTGGATGTTGCTTTGTACATATACAAACTGTTGTATATATATATATGTCCTACTCTAGCTATGTCGGCTTCATACAGATTAAAGTTAGGTCATGGTGTTGGGGAATATAGGCTACGATATGATATATATCATGTGTATAAATTTATGACTTCTGCATGTGAATAGGATAGATCACACGCATTGAGGAGTGTGATCAATATGTAAATTATACATATGGGTGGCTGAATACCTGTTTGTATGAAAATTTGGCTTCCGCATGTGAATAGGATAGATCACACGCATTAAGGCGTGTGATCAATATATAAACTATATGAAAGTGTGTAATTGAATATATGTATGACTGTATACAAGACTTCTGCATGTGAATAGGATAGATCACCCGCACTGAAGCACGTGATCAATATGTATACTATATGTACGTGTGAGTGAATATGTGTATATATATATATATATATATATATAGACTGAAGCGGTGCTGAGCGAGCCGTGATTGCAAACTGCTTAGGTCACTGGAAATGGATGGCCATATACATATATATTATATATATTGTTTGTACTAGAAATGCGTAGTTATAAACATGTGAAAATGTCAATAAGGGATTACAGGCTTACGCGAAAAATGATTAAAAAAAGAAAAAAAGAATATCAAGTTTTCGAAACACTCATCGGTGAAAACTAATTAAATAAAGAAAAATGAATATCACGTTTTCGAAACATTCATCGTTGAAAACTGATTAGGAAAAGAAAAATGAATATCAAGTTTTCGAAACACTCATCGGCGAAAACTGATTTAAAAAGAAAAATGAATATCAAGTTTTCGAAACACTCATCGGCGAAAACTGGTTAAAAAAGGAAAATGAATATCAAGTTTTCGAAACACTAATCGGTGAAAAATGATTAAAAAAGAAAAATAAATATCAAGTTTTCGAAACACTAATCGGTGAAAACTGATTAAAAAAAGAAAAATGAATATCAAGTTTTCGAAACACTCATCGACGAAAACTAATTAAAAAAAAGAAAAATGAATATCAAGTTTTCGAAATACTCATCGGTGAAAACTAATTAAATAAAAAAATTGAATATCACATTTCCGAAACATTCATCGTTGAAAACTGATTAAAAAAAGAAAACTGAATATCAAGTTTTCGAAACACTCATCTGCAAAAACTGATTAAAAAAGAAAAATGAATATAAAGTTTTCGAAACACTCATCAGCGAAAACTGATTAAAAAAGAAAAATGAATATCAAGTTTTCGAAACACTCATCGACGAAAACTGATTAAAAAAAAAGAAAAATGAATATCAAGTTTTCGAAACACTCATCGACGAAAACTGATTAAAAAAAGAAAAATGAATATCAAGTTTTCGAAACACTCATCGACCAAAACTAATTAAAAGAGAAAAATGAATATCAAGTTTTCGAAACTCTCATCGCTGAAAACTTATTAAAAAAAAGAAAAATGAATATCATGTTTTCGAAACACTCATCGGCGAAAACTGATGAAAAAAGAAAAATGAATATCAAGTTTTCGAAACACTCATCGACGAAAACTGTTAAAAAATTAAAAATGAACATCAAGTTTTCGAAACACTCATTGGCGAAAATTGATTAAAAAAAATAATAAATTTCAAGTGTTCGAAACACTCATCGGCGAAAACTGATTAAAAAAGAAAAATGAATATCAAGTTTTCGAAACACTCATCGACGAAAAATGATTAAAAAAATGAATTTTAAATTTTCGAAACACTCATCGACGAAAACTGATTAAAAAAATAAAAATGAATATAAAGTTTTCGAAACGTTCGTCGGCGAAAACTGATTAAATGAAATGAATATCAAGTTTTCGAAATACTCATTAGCGAAAACTTACTAAAAAAAGAAAAATAAATATCAAGTTTTCGAAACAGTCATCGGCGAAAACTGATTAAAAAAAGAAAAATAAATATCAAGTTTTCGAAACACTAATCTATGAAAACTGATTAAAAAAAATTAAAATGAATATAAAGTTTTTGAAACACTCATCAGCGACAACTGGTTAAAAAAGGAAAATGAATATCAAGTTTTTGAAACACTAATCGGTGAACACTGATTAAAAAAAGAAAAATGAATATCAAGTTTTCGAAACACTAATCGGTGAAGATTGATTAAAAAACGAAAAATGAATATCAAGTTTTCGAAAAACTCATCAACGAAAACTAATTAAAAAAAAGAAAAATGAATATCAAGTTTTTGAAACACTCATCGGTGAAAACTAATTAAATAAAGAAAAATGAATATCACAATTTCGAAACATTCATCGTTGAAAATTGATTAAAAAAAGAAAACTGAATATCAAGCTTTCGAAACACTCATCTGTAAAAACTGATTAAAAAAAGAAAAATGAATATCAAGTTTTCGAAACACTAATCTACGAAAAATGATTAAAAAAATAAAAATGAATATAAAGTTTTCGAAACACTCATCGGCGAAAATTGATTAAAAAAGAAAAATGAATATCAAGTTTTTGAAACACTCATCGACGAAAAATAATAAAAAGAAAAAGAAAAATGAATATCATGTTTTCGAAACACTAATCGGCGAAAACTGATTAAAAAAAGAAAAATGAATATCAGGTTTTCGAAACACTCATCGACTAAAACTGATTAAAAAAAAGAAAAGAAAAATAAATATCAAGTTTTCGAAACACTCATTGGCGAAAAATGATTAAAAAAGAAAAATGAATATCAAGTTTTCGATACACTCATCGGTGAAAACTTATTAAAAAAAGAAAAATGAATATCATGTTTTCGAAACACTCATCGGCGAAAACTAATGAAAAAAGGAAAATTAATATCATGTATTCGAAACACTGATCGGTGAAAACTGCTTAAAAAAAGAAAAATGAATATTAAGTTTTCGAAACACACATTAGCGAAAACTTACTAAAAAAAGAAAAATGAATATCAAGTTTTCGAAACACTCATCGACGAAAACTGATTAAAAAAATTAAAATGAATATCAAGTTTTCGAAACACTCATCGGCGAAAACTGATTAAAAAAGGAAAATGAATATCAAGTTTTCGAAACACTCATCGACGAAAACTGATTAAAAAAAATATGAATATAAACTTTTCAAAACATTCATCGGCAAAAATTGATTAAAAAAGAAAAATGAATATCAAATTTTCAAAACACTCATTACCGAAAACTTACTAAAAAAAGAAAAATGAATATCAAGTTTTCGAAACACTCATCGGCGAAAACTGATTAAAAAAAAGAACAATAAGTATCAAGTTTTCGAAAAACGAATCTACGAAAACTGATTAAATAAAATTAAAATGAATATAAAATTTTCGAAACACTCATCGACGAAAAATGATTAAAAAAGGAAAATGAATATCAAGTTCTCGAAACAATAATCGGTGAAAACTGATTAAAAAAAGAAAAATGAATATGAAGTTTTCGAAACACTAATCGGTGAAGACTGATTAAAAAAATGAATATCAAGTTTTCGAAACACTCATTGGTGAAAACTAATTAAATAAAGAAAAATGAATATCACGATTTCGAAACACTCATCGTTGAAAACTGATTAAATAAAGAAAAATGAATATCAAGTTTTTGAAACACTCATCTGCGAAAACTAATTAAAAAAAGAAAAATGAATATGAAGTTTTCGAAACACTAATCTACGAAAACTGATTAAAAAAACAAAAATGAATATAAAGTTTTCGAAACACTCATCGGCGGAAACTGTTTATAAAAGAAAAATGAATATCAAGTTTTCGAAACACTCATTGACGAAAAATGATTAAAAAATGAAAAATGAATATCAAGTTTTCGAAACACTAATCGGTGAAAACTGATTTAAAAAAGAAAAATGAATATCAAGTTTTCGAAACACTCATCGACGAAAATTGATTCAAAAAAGAAAACTGAATATCATGTTTTCGAAACACTCATCCACCAAAACTAATTAAAAAAGAAAAATGAATATCAAGTTTTCGAAACACTCATCGGTGAAAACTTATTAAAAAAAAAGAAAAATGAATATCATGTTTTTGATGCAGTCATTGGCGAAAACTTATGAAAAAAGGAAAATGAATATCAAGTTTTCGAAACACTTATCGGCGAAAACTGATTAAAAAAAGAAAACTTAATATCAAGTTTTCGAAATACAAATCGGCAAAAACTGATTAAAAAAAATGAATGTCAAGTTTTCGAAACACTTATCAACAAAAACTAATTAAAAAAAATGAAAATGAATAAAAAGTTTTCGAAACACTCATCGGCGAAAACTGATTGAAAAAGGAAAATGAATATCAAGTTTTCGAAACATTTATCGGCGAAAACTGATTAAAAAAAGAAAATTAATATTAATTTTTTGAAATACTAATCGGCAAAAAGCTGTATAAAAAATGAAAAATGAATATCAAGTTTTCGAAACACTCATTAGCGAAAACTTACGAAAAAAAGAAAAATGAATATCAAGTTTTCGAAACACTCATCGACGAAAACTGATTAAAGAAATGAAAATGAATATAAAGTTTTCGAAACACTCATCGGCGAAAACTGATTAAAAAAGGAAAATGAATATCGAGTTTTCGAAACACTAATCGGTGAAAACTGCTTAAAAAAAGAAAAATGAATATCAAGTTTTCAAAACACTAATCTACGAAAATTGATTAAAAAAATAAAAAAGAATATAAAGTTTTCGAAACACTCATTGGCGAAAACTGATTAAAAAAGAAAAATGAATATCAAGTTTTCGAAAGACTCATCGACAAAAAATGTATAAAAAAGAAAAAATGAATCTCAAGTTTTTGAAACACACATTAGCGAAAACTTACGAAAAAAAGAAAAATGAATATCACCTTTTTGAAACACTCATCGACGAAAACTGATTAAAAAAATGGAAATGAATATAAAGTTTTCAAAACACTCATCGGCGCAAACTGATTACAAAAGAAAAATGAATATCAACTTTTCGAAACACTAATCTGTTGAAAACTGATTAAAAAAAGAAAAACTGAATATCAAGTTTTCAAAACACTAATCTATGAAAACTGATTAAAAAAAATAAAAATGAATATTAAGTTTTCAAAACACTCATCGGCGAAAACTGATTAAAAAAGGAAAATGAATATCAAGTTTTCGAAACACTCATCGACGAAAAATGATTAAAAAAAGAAAAATGAATATCAAGTTTTTGAAACATTAATCGGTGAAAACTGATTAAAACTGGAGGGTATCCATGTGATGACATGACATACGCCGAACAGTACAAGCAACGGGGTATGTTGTTGATTGAATCCAAGGTTTGGTTCACCCTATTAAATTAGAAACTCATTAAAGAAATCGTAAAGAAGTTGTTAGTAAACGTCGACGTTTTATGGTAATTGAACTTAGGGAAGACCTTAGAGCTAGTTTATGAACTAAACCAAGGGTTTGGGAACAATTTGAGGATTAATACGATCTCTTAATTGATTAGTGAGTCGTAGGGATGTTCACACACACATTAAAAAAAAAGAGAGAGCAAAAACGCACGAGCAGAGGCAGAAGCGAACGGAACACCCACGCACACGAAACAGCCGAGAGAGAAGAGGAGAAGCGCGCACGGCGGGAAACGGCCGGAATCACGCCGGAGAACGTGTCCCGCCGCCGGTGAGGGCCACCGGAGTTCATCTTTCATCACCACTACGCTTCCCATCCGATTGAATCAAGGTATGGAAGCCCCAATCCTTCAAAAACCCCAATTTCTCCAATTTTGGGTATTTTAGGAATTCTTCAATTCCTTCCAATCGGGACATTCCGAGGTTAAATTCGAGCTTAGTAGGTGTTATTGAAAGCTTAGTGAGGTTCAGAATCAAAGTGAAACCATAGGAATTGACCGGGTATGGAAATTAGGAAAATTGGGTTAGGAAATTGCTCTAAAATTTGAAATTGATAATTTGATGCATGATTAGGCTTGCATTGGAGTAGTATAAGTGTTGTAGTTGCTGGAAATATACAAGGGAATGAAGCCCGAGTATTTACCGTCTCAACCGGAACCCAATCCGGTGAAAAAGAGGCGAAATACTAAGCCACCGTACAGTAAGGAGCTGTGTTGTGGGCTGGACACCTCGGCCTAGTCCGTGGTGGACACCTAAGACCAACTAAAATTGGTTCCAAGGCTCTAATTATACCGAATTATATTTTTATATATAATTAAAAAGGTAGTAATTAAGCTTTTACCCGACGGATAAGGGAGACGGTGGAATGAGTAAGCTAAAGCCTATTTTGAGCCGTGAATTTAATTCTTTTATTAGTTAAATACCCATATGAACATATGAAGTGAAATTTAGACAAGTGAGAATCTCTAACCTAAGCAATTAGAGGTTCTAAATGGCTCGAAAGTGTGAAAGTCGAATATGAGACAGTATTGACTTTCAAAAAGAACAAGTAAGACGACGTAACGAACTAAATAAATAGTTCTTGGAAATATCTAGATGGTGCATGAGCATCAGCATGAAACGTGCATGGTAGATGCTTAGCTACGCGTTCTAAATTTCTTAAATATATACGTGTATAGGGCACCACAGGGTAATTGGAGCTCCAGCCACTCCGAGGACCGATCAGGAGAGCCAACGAGGTGAGGGGCTCTCCCATCCCTGCCCCACAGGGTTGGATGACTACGTGGAAATGTGGTTTGCTCTATTTTGTGCAATTGTCATATGAAATTTATTTATCTGAATGAATTTGTGTTACACGTGTATGATTAGCAAGTAAGCAGTCAACGTGCAACAGTATATGTGCTTATATGATTAGTCTCAAGTTTATTATCTGAATGCATGTGAGTGTTTGGGTGAAATTTCTGTTGTTGTGTGATCACCAAGAATGTATGTTAACAACAGTAACTAGTTGTTTTTGCATGTGATTGTGTATGACTCCCAAACCCAGCGCTATGGTACCCACCTTACGCCGGGGATGACAGACTCCTCACTGAGTCGCGTCGTTAAGACTCACACCTCATGTTTACTACACAGAGACATGTTAAGTACAGGTGGAAGAAGTCTCGGTGGAACGAGGGTTGAGCAACACTTTCCAAGGCCCGCAACTTGTTCATGTGGGTGAATAAATTGTAATTATTATTTAATTTACTTTATCATTGTATCATAAAGTAAAGGGTACACGTACCCAATTATATTGTATCGCTAAATCTAGAACTGTCAGCTTCACACACCTTAAAGATCAGGATCCGTTAGATTACGATGCAGGGAAAACTTCTTTCCAAAATATATATATATACATATATTTGTTGCATGTGAATAGGATAGGCAACATCTTCGGATGTGTAGCCAGTACACAAGTTATATATTATGTGTGTTTTCCTACATCTATATCTTGAAGCGGCATTGGCCGTGGATTTGCTTGCCTAGGATAGGCCACCATTTCGGTGTAGCCATGGTATTATACTGCATGTGGATGTATTTTCAATAATAGATATTTTGTCAATTAGGTGATAAGGCTTACAGGCAGAGGGATATTCCCTGTGTCTGTGCCGATCACGGTCCTCTAAACGGGGGTCCTGACAAATATCAAGTTTTCGAAACACTTATCGGCGAAAACTGATTAAAAAAAGAAAAATGAATATCAAGTTTTCGAAACACTAATCTACGAAAACTGATTAAAAAACTAAAAATGAATATAAAGTTTTCGAAACACACATCGGCGTAAACTGATTAAAAAAGAAAAATGAATATCAAGTTTTCGAAACACTAATCGACGAGAACTGATTAAAAAAAGAAAAATGAATATCAAGTTTTCGAAACACTTATCGGCGAAAATTGATTAAAAAAAGAAAAAAGAATATCAAGTTTTCGAAACACAAATCTATGAAAACTGATTAAAAAAATAAAAATGAATATAAAGTTTTCGAAACACTCATCGGCGAAAACTGATTAAAAAAAGAAAAATGAATATCAAGTTTTCGAAACACTAATCTACGAAAACTTATTAAAAAAAATAAAAATGAATATAAAGTTTTCGAAACACTAATCAACGTAAACTGATTAAAAAAACGAAAAATTAATATCAAGTTTTCGAAACACTTATCGGCGAAAACTGATTAAAAAAAGAAAAGTGAATATCAAGTTTTCGAAACACTAATCGACGAAAACTGATTAAAAAAAGAAAAATGAATATCTAGTTTTTGAAACACTTATCGGCGAAAACTGACTAAAAAAAGAAAAAAGAATATCAAGTTTTCGAAATACTAATCTACGAAAACTGATTAAAAAATGAAAATGAATATAAAGTTTTCGAAACATTCATCGGCGAAAACTGATTAAAAAAGAAAATTGAATATCAAGTTTTCAAAACACTAATCAACGAAAACTGATTTAAAAAAAATAAAAATGAATATAAAGTTTTCGAAACACTCATCGACGAAAACTGATTAAAAATGGAAAATGAATATCATGTTCTCGAAACACTCATCGACGAAAAATGATTAAAAAAAAAGAAAAATGAATATCAAGTTTTCGAAACACTTATCAGCGAAAACTGATTAAAAAAAGAAAAATGAATATATCAAGTTTTCAAAACCACTAATCTACGAAAACTTATTAAAAAAAATAAAAATGAATATAAAGTTTTCGAAACACTCATCTGCGAAAACTGATTAAAAAAAGAAAAATGAATATCAAGTTTTCAAAACACTAATCTACGAAAACTGATTAAAAAAATAAAAATGAATATAAAGTTTTTGAAACACTAATCGGCGAAAACTGATTAAAAATAAGAAATAAATATCAAGTTTTCGAAACACTCAACGACGAAAAATGATTAAAATTAGCTAAAACTTACTAAAAAAAGAAAAATGAATATCAAGTTTTCGATACACTAATCGACAAAAACTGATTAAAAAAAGAAAAATAAATATCAAGTTTTCGTAACACTTATCGGCGAAAACTGATTAGAAAAAGAAAAAAGAATATCAAGTTTTCGAAACACTAATCTACGAAAACTGATTAAAGAAAATAAAAATGAATATAAAGTTTTCGAAACACTCATCGGCGAAAATTGATTAAAAAAATAAAAATGAATATCAAGTTTTCAAAACACTAATCTACGAAAACTGATTAAAAAAATAAAAATGAATATAAAGTTTTCGAAACACTCATCGGCGAAAACTGATTAAAAATAAAAAATAAATATCATGTTTTTGAAACACTCATCGACGAAAATTGATTAAAAAAAGAAAAATGAATATCAAGTTTTCGAAACACTCATTAGCTAAAACCTACTAAAGGAAGAAAAATGAATATCAAGTTTTCGAAACACTAATCGACGAAAACTGATTAAAAAAAAAGAAAAAAGATGTCACCACCCCCACCCGGAGGCACGTGACCGGCACAGACAGAGGGCCTAACCCTGAGTCTGTTAGCCTTAACACCTATTTCATTTAACTATCATTCCCATTCGCATACACACATTATCAATATATATGGCTCACATCTCCTGTGTGGCCTATCTTACACCTGCAATCCACAACCAAGTGCTGCTTCAGTTTATATGTATACTCAAACACACATAATATATATATATATATATCTGTCATATACGTTGCCACACACTCCGGTGTGTGACATATCCTATTCACATGCAAATTCGTATACATAATAATAATAAATCCCCAAAATAATCCTGTCTTTAAGTATGTGGAGCTTACAAGTCTAGAATATAATAACCAAAAGTGTAATCAATTCATTACAATATCCAAAATAAAATCAAAGCCACCCACGGAGACAGAATGTGAGTGCTAGCAAAACGTCGCCTTCACTGAGCCGACATGGAAGCCTGACCGGTACCTGTATATGAAAAAGTAAACCACTAGAGGGTGAGTCAACGACTCAGTGAGTGACTCTACCATCCTAGGCGTAGTAGCGGGTACCACTACGACCAGGAAGGGGAGAAACCACATTCACATTCACATACGCATACACTTCAATTCATCTTTGATAATTATATAATTGTTCTCAAGCAATAGAACATGTACAAACTCTACTTTAACCGTACCACAACATACATTAATCATGCATACTGACATACGTGTATCGAGAAGCACCGAACACATAAATTAACATTCAAGTGCGGTTCACCCGCCAAACTTACGTACCTTTGGTTACCTTGTTTTCGCCGTGACGTGTCGGTCCTCCCTATCTATCGCGATGCACTATAAGACTTAACCCATCGTCATGGTCGGTTGGATTTGAAATATAGTAATTTAAAAACAAGGTTTCCTCAACGCCACGTCAAGACAACAATCGGCGTCATGACCTTCTTTTTATGAAAATAACTTTTTCTTGATGTCACGTGAGGATACCGGCCATCGTCATGGCATGTTCGAAGAAAAGGAAATCTAGTCATAGTGCATACCAAGGACATTGAGGGTTTACACTAATGTTGAATACCTATACGCTCGGTATCTTACATCGATACGCATAGGCACACGACCCATTTCAGGACCGTCTCCACGGAATGTTGTGTTCGGTGGCGCACCCCGGCACCAACCCGCCGAGGTGTCCATCTACATCGGCACTTTCCGGACCATCGTCTCGGGAAGCCTGCTTGGTTCAATCCGGACCAACTCAACGGATTAACCAACTAGTAATGGTGGCATACTCCGGACCGGCTCAACAGAGTATCCACAAGTGTATATATACATGAAGGCAATTTCGAACCTTACCCGACGAAATGCCAACATGAAGGCACTTTCCGAACCTGACTTGACAGAAAGCCCTTACCCTTGGTACAATACATGTTATTGCCATAATTCTCGGGTCAAGCACATATGTGGGAGGAATTCTTCATCGTCACCCATGTGTACTTGATCCACCATATTTCCACTTTACCAATCACAAACAATTCATTGTACAAAATTCCAGCAATCGCCAACATAATGACAGAGTATTACTAGCAAGTATAAAATTAAATATTTACAAACATTCACGTATAAGCAAGCCCACAAATCAAGGTTATCATACAACCCTTGGGGCTAGGATGGAAGGGTCCCTCACCTTGGCCGCTTTACTTAGTAACCCTTGAGCACTCTTGTGTCCAAGGAAGTACTTGAGTCCTAACAAATAGAACCATACCAATTAAACTACTTATCTACACATGTGTGTAGCAAATTTTCCATAAACTCCATATTAACCAATTTTCCACTTCTACACATATCAATGCCTAAATTCCACTACCTAAGCTATGGTCATCATTTGGGAGTTGGTTTTAGTTCAAAATAAATTTTACTTTTAAGAAATCATATTAAAAAGTTTGCACACCATCTAGCTCCATCAATGGAGAGTTTTTGCCAAATATAGAAATTTTACTCATTTCTACAAAATTCATAAATCACCATCCCAATCATTGGGCATTCTTCCAAATAATCTAAAATGCATAAACATATCATTTAGAGTTCATACATATCAACAATTTCAAAGAAATAAAAAAGTTCCAAAAATTTTCACAAAAATTCGTCCAACATGAACCCTAGGTTGAAATCCTCCAAAGAAATCCTTATTGGGGTATTTTCTATGTTCCAAAAGAGTCCTAGGTTGATATACTATCCATTAGCAACTCATTCCAACAAGAAAATCATGATTTAAGAGGTGGAGGCATGATTTTTGGAGCTTACCTTAGGGTTTGTTTGGAAATCAAGAGGGGAAGGGAAGGGGAGAGATTAGAGGAGAAGGGAGGGGAGGGGAAGGGAAGGTTAACCTTCCATATGTCCTCCAAAATACCCCAATTTGGGGTATCTTGAATTTGTGAAGGAGAAGGATAATGGAGGATTAAGGCTTGATCCTCCATTATCTTCTCCTCCAATTTTCATCTTCCCAAACAAGGGGAAGATATCTAAATAGTCTCCCCTTCCCTCCCCTTCTCCTCCTTAATCCCCAATCCAAACATACCCTTAAGGAAATTTGAAAATGGAAGTTTGGGGAAGTTGCCCAATCTCCTTGAGGCTCAACAATGGTGGTTGAGGCTTGTAGGAGTCTTGACTTGGTGGGAGGAAGCAAGAAAATGAGGGAGAAGTGGAGGATTCATCACTTTCTTCCTTGCCCTAGCACATAAGAAAGGATAAGTAAAGAGAAGAGAGGAAACGACTTGAGCCTTGGTGCGTGCTGCTCCCTGGAAGTGGAAGTGAAACAAAAATATTTCATAAATTGGGGGTAGGAGATTTAAGGGTAATTTTGGGCAATTGACAACTTTTGGGGTATGGTGAAATAGAGTTTTGATTGGATTTTCTTAACTATATTTATCTGTAGGTAAGAATAGGAAAATTTTGAAATTTTTGGCTAATCATAAGCCTATTAAAAATATCTGTCATTTAGTGTCTTGCAGATGAAAATTTCCTACCCAGTATAATTTTTATTTTCAAAAAATTCTCAAATTTAAACTATAAGCTTTGAATAATTCATATGACCACTTTTAAACAAAATTATAATTTTTCTACCTAATTTTCATATTTATTTTAATTTCTTAAATTCTCAACTCTAAAACTATTAAAATCTTAATTATTTCCCAAAAAATTTATTTTACTCTAAAAAAATTTATTTTTATTTTCTTTAGCCAAAATGCTTAACTTCAATTTCATAATTTTATGAATTTCATATTATCACATTAATTCCTATTTAATTTTATTTATCTATATGTATACACAAAATTATTATTTATTTCTATTGTTCATTTATTTATTTATTTTGTCCTTACATTCTAACTCCAAATGATGACCATCCTAAGTTTTACTATACACAATTGACCTAATTCTAAAAATACCCCTCGTGTATTACAAAAGAATATCAAGTTTTCAAAACACTTATCGGCAAAAACTGATTAAAATAAGAAAAATGAATATCAAGTTTTCGAAACACTAATCTACGAAAACTGATTAAAGAAAATAAAAATGAATATAAAGTTTTCGAAACACTCATCGGCGAAAATTGATTAAAAAAAATGAATATCAAGTTTTCAAACCACTAATATACGAAAACTGATTAAAAAAATAAAAATGAATATAAAGTTTTCGAAACACTCATCGGCGAAAACTGATTAAAAATGAAAAATCAATATCAAGTTTTCGAAACACTCATCGACGAAAAATGATTAAAAAAAGAAAAATGAATATCAAGTTTTCGAAAGACTCATTAGCTAAAACTTACTAAAAAAAGAAAAATGAATATCAAGTTTTCGAAACACTCATCTGCGAAAACTAATTAAAAAATGAATATCAAGTTTTCGAAACACTAATCTACGAAAACTGATTGAAAAAAGAAAAATGAATATAAAGTTTTCGAAACACTTATCATTGAAAACTAATTAAATGAAGAAAAATAAATATCACGTTTTCGAAACACTCATCGTTGAAAACTGATTAAGGAAAGAAAAATGAATATCGAGTTTTCGAAACACTCATCGACGAAGACTGATTAAAAAAAGAAAAATGAATATAAAGTTTTCGAAACACTAATCTACGAAAACAGATAAAAAAAATAAAAATGATTATAAAGTTTTCGAAACATTCATCGACGAAAACTGATTAAAAAAGAATAACGAATATCAAGTTTTCGAAACAGTAATCAAAGAAAACTGATTAAAAAAAGAAAAATGAATATCAAGTTTTCGAAACACTAATCGGCAAAAACTGATTAAAAAAAAGAAAAATGAATATCAAGTTTTCGAAACACTAATCGGCGAAAAATGATTAAAAAAAGAAAAATGAATATCAAGTTTTCGAAACACTAATCTACGAAAATTGATTAAAAAAAATAAAAATGAATATAAATTTTTCGAAACACTCATCGGCGAAATCTGATTAAAAAAAGAAAAATGAATATCAAGTTTTCAAAACACTAATCTACGAAAACTGATTAAAAAAATAAAAATGAATATAAAGTTTTCGAAACACTCATCGGCGAAAATTGATTAAAAATAGAAAATGAATATCAAGTTTTCGAAACACTTGTCGACGAAAAATGATTAAAAAAAGAAAAATGAATATCAAGTTTTCGAAACACTCAATAGCTAAAACTTACTAAAAAAAGAAAAATGAATATCAAGTTTTCGAAACACTCATCTGCGAAAACTTATTAAAAATATGAATATCAAGTTTTCGAAACACTAATCTATGAAAACAGATTTAAAAAAAAATGAATATCACGTTTTCGAAACACTCATCGGCGAAAACTGATTAGAAAAGAAAAATGAATATCAAGTTTTCGAAACACTAATCTACGAAAACTAATTAAAAAAAATAAAAATGAATATAAATTTTTCGACACATTCATCGGCGAAAACTGATTAAAAAAGAAAAATAAATATCATGTTTTCGAAACACTAATCGACGAAAAATGATTAAAAAAGAAAAATGAATATCAAGTTTTCGAAACAGTAATCGGTGAAAACTGATTAAGAAAAGAAAAATGAATATAAAATTTTCGAAACACTCATCGGCGAAAATTGATTAAAAAAAGAAAAATGAATATCAAGTTTTCAAAATACTAATCTACGAAAACTGATTAAAAAAATAAAAATGAATATAAAGTTTTCGAAACACTCATCGGCGAAAACTGATTAAAAATGAAAAATAAATATCAAATTTTCGAAACTCTCATCGACGAAAAATGATTAAAAAAAGAAAAATAATGTAATATCCAAGATATTTAGATTTGATTGTTTTCATTATTATTAAATTTATTTTTCTTTCAGAAAGAAAAATAAATTAAATTAAAGGTAAAAATAAAATTAAAGGGAGAAAAATAGGAAATCTAAGTATTCTTTTTAGGACCTAAATGAAGAAGGGATTAAAAAGATTGGAAAGAAGTAGGATATAACAAGTAAATAAGTTTTCCTAATAAAATAATATATATATATATACAATATATAAATATATAATATCTAAAAAAATAATAAATACATAATATATATATATATATATATATAGAAGATTTGTGCAGGACTTCTCTAAGGTTGCTGCACCTATGACTAAGTTGACTCAGAAGGGAGTAAAGTTCGTATGGGATGATAAGTGCGAGCAGAGTTTTCAGAAGCTGAGAGATAGCCTCACTACCGCTCCGGTGCTGGCATTACCTGAAGGCACAGGAGGGTATGTAGTATACTGTGATGCGTCGAGGATCGGGTTAGGGTGTGTCTTGATGCAGTACGGCAAGGTGATTGCGTATGCATCTCGACAATTGAGGAAACATGAGAAGAATTACCCGACTCACGACCTTGAGATGGTTGCTGTAGTGTTCGCCTTGAAAATATGGAGACATTACCTGTACGGTTAGACGTGTGAAATTTATACAGACCGCAAAAGCCTTAAATACATTTTCGAGCAGAAAGACTTGAACTTGAGATAACAACGATGGTTAGATTTGTTGAAAGACTACGACTGCACGATCTTGTATCATCCAGGAAAGGCTAATGTGGTAGCCGATGCTCTGAATCAGAAATCCATGGGCAGTCTTGCTCATATAAGTGAAGAAAGAAGACCGTTGATTAGAGAACTGCACGAGCTAGAACAAACGGGAAATCAGTTTGAGATTGAGGATTCTAACTTACTTCTAGCTCATTTGCAAGCTAAGTCCTCTCTGGTAGAAGAGGTGAAGGCTAGACAGGATGAAGATACCGACCTCAAGAAAATCAGGGATACGGTAACTAAAGAGAAAGGGGATGACATCCGATTCTCTATTGATGATTTCGGAGTACTTCGGTTGGAGGGACGGTTGTGTGTTCCCATGGTTGATAACTTGAAAGAAAGAATTCTTGAAGAAGCACACCAGACAGCTTATACAATCCATCCGGGAGCTAATAAAATGTATCAAGACCTGAAACAGCTGTATTGGTGGAATGGCATGAAGAGGGATGTTGCAAACTATGTAGTCAGGTGTTTAGTGTGTCAGCAAGTCAAGGCTGAACACCAGAAGCCTGCCGGAATATTACAGCAGATAGAAATACCTGAGTGGAAATGGGAGAGGATAACTATGGATTTTGTAACAGGGTTGCCAAGATCACAACGTGGATTTGATTTTTGGGTGATAGTGGATCGCATGACTAAGTCCGCACACTTTCTGCCAGTTAAGACCACTTACGGAGTGAGTCAATTTGCACAGATTTATCTATCAGAAAACGTTAGATTGTACGTTGTGCCAGTGTCCATAATATCTGATAGAGGGCCACAGTTCACTTCCAGGTTTTGGAAGTCATTGCAGGAAGTGTTGGGAACTAGAGTTGATTTGAGTACTGCGTTCCACCCACAGACTGACGGGCAATCAGAAGGAACCATTCAGATCCCTGAAGACATGCTTCGGGCGTGTATAATGGATTTCGGTGGAAGTTGGAAAAGGTATTTACCTTTGGCTGAGTTTGCTTACAATAACAGTTATCAAGCGAGTATCCAAATGGCACCTTTCGAGGCTCTGTACGGTCCCATGTGCAGATCCCCGATTGGGTGGTTCGAGGTCGGAGAGGCTAGTCTAATCAGCCCAGAATTGTTACAAGATGCCTTGCAGAAGGTGAAGTGTATAAGGGAGAGATTGTTAACGGCTCAGAGTAGGCAAAAGTCTTATGCAGACAATCGAAGAAGAGAACTCGAATTCGCCATTGGTGAGCAGGTGTTTCTGAGGATATCACCGATGAGAGGCGTGATGTGGTTCGGTAAGAAGGGGAAGCTGAGTCCCCGGTTTATCGGGCCATTTGAAATCCTAGAACGAATTGGGAATGTGGCGTACCGGTTGAAATTGCCTACGGAACTGGAGGGGGTACACCTTGTCTTTCATGTATCAATGCTTCGGAAATATCTTCCCGATCCCTCGCACGTGATTCAATCGCAAGACGTGCAACTAACCGAAAATCTGACATATGAAGAGGAGCCAGTGGAAATCTTAGATAGGCAGTTGAAGAAACTCAGAACGAAGGAGATTCCATTGGTTAAAGTTCTGTGGAGAAACCACTCGACTGAAGAAGCTACATGGGAGGTCGAGGGTGAAATGCGCAGGACTTATCCTCATCTGTTTCAAGAATAAGGTTAGTAGTTTATTTAAAATTCAGGGACCGAAACATCTTAGGACACCCCCAACCATGTTTTTAAGGATCAAAATCATTTCAAATGCCTTCTTGTCCCTCAAGAATAGCAACTTACGGAACAAACGAAGCCCAACTTCTTGAATTTCTAAATTCCTTCTACACAAACCTTAGAAAACCTTAAGTATGATAGCTTAGACACACGTTGAGGTTTAGTAACTCAAATCCAAGACCCCAAAACTAACTCTAGGAGAGCGATAGCGGTACGAAACCAAGTGCGAGGCACTTGAGACTCTCATAGAAGAGAGGGAAGCCGGATAAGACCAAGGACTCGGTTCTTGGCAACGTCTAGATGCATTTTAGGCATGAGCATGTAGTATGCATATGAATTGCGTATAGATGAGATGTTAACCACTTGAATGCATTCGTTAGGAAACCACGACTCGTCCGGAGCGGGAGTTACTCCAGGACAAGCGCAAGGAAGCCGTCCAGGTGAGGGGTTTCCCATCCTTGCCCTACAGGGCTGATTGAGGATGTGGATATGTGGTTTTCCTACTTGCCTATTTGTAAGAATTGGTTAGTGGTTAACATGCTATTATTGTTCCTAAACTGTTATCTATGAAAGTATTTGTATATGTGTGTTTGAATACAGGTAAAGAGGTACTGGAGGGTATCCATGTGATGACATGAGATACGCCGAACAGTACAAGCAATGGGGTAAGTTGTTGATTGAGTCCAAGGTTTGTTTTACCCTATTAATTAGAAACTCATTAAAGAAATCGTATAGAAGTTGTTAGTAAACGTCGACGTTTCAAGGTAAATGAACGTAGGGAATACCTTAGAGCTAGGTTATGATCTAAACCGAGGGTTTGGGAACAATATGAGGATTAATACGATCTCTTAATTGATTAGTGAGTCGTAGGGATGTTCACACTACCTAGGTAAAGTCAGTTTATGATAGTAATGGGTAGTTAGGGTCAGGATCCCAGCTGAAAGCTTGGAAAGAGAAACAAATTAAAACAATTTCCCGTTGAGGCCATTGCCCTAGCCTGGTACTAGTGTCAGTTAAAGAGTAAACATTTGCCCGTTGAGGCCATTGCCCTAGCCTGGCACTAGGGTCAGTAAAAGATTAAAAGATTTGCCCATTGAGGCTATTGTCCTAGCCTGGCACTAGTAGAATTTGCCCGTTGAGGTCATTGTCCTAGCCTGGTACAAGGGTCAGTTAAGTGATTTACAGTTTTCATATTATATGTTAAAATGTGATTGCTTATTTACGAGTAGCATGATAGAAAAGCATGATCCGTAGGTTTATCTGTGATTTTAATGTTATATTAATATTGTCTGATCGTAATATAACATTTGATAAACTGGACTTTTATGCGCATGTGATTGTGGGTGTTTCCCTTTCCCCAGCTGTAGTGGTACCCGCCGCTACGCCGAGGATGGGAAGCTTCTCACTGAGTCTGTTTGACTCACTCCCTCTGCTTTAATGTTTCAGATACAGGGATCGGACAGGCATCGACGTCTGGACAGTGATACGGACATCAGACCATCCTTACGCTCTTGTTCGCGTGGGTGGACTCCTTTTGGTTATTTTGCTTTCTTTTGTTGTACATATTTTAAAGTTGTAAATGTTGTAAAAATTTACAGCCTTTGACGTACATTCACTCTAGAATTGTCGGCTTCACATGTATTTAAAGACAGGGTCCAGTTGGGGATAAACTAGGCTATATGTTTGAGTATATAAACTTCTGCATGTGAATAGGATAGATCGTACGCATTGAGGCGTACGTTCAATATGATATGGATATATATAATATGTGTGCTCGTTGCATGTGAATAGGATAGATCGTACGTATTGAGACGTACGGTCAATATGATATTAATATTTACATTATGAGTGCTGATAAATATATCTATACACTGGATTGAGATGAAGCGGTATTGAGCGAACCGCGGATTGCAGGTTAATTAGGCCACCAGTAAGGCGTGACCACTAGTATGATATATATATATATATATATATATATATATATATATTGATTGTATAGCAGGGTAGTTATAGTCATGTTTACAGGATAAGACTTACGGGTTTAGAGATAAAAATCTATTCCCGTGCCGATCACGTACTCCCGATTTGGGGTCGTGACAGAAACACTCATTAGCTAAAACTTACTAAAAAAAAAGAAAAATGAATATCAAGTTTTCGAAATACTCATTTGCGGAAACTGATTAAAAAATGAATATCAAGTTTTCGAAACACTAACCTACGAAAACTGATTAAAAAAAAGAAAAATGAATATAAAGTTTTCAAAACACTTATCATTGAAAACTAATTAAATGAAGAAAAATGAATATCACGTTTTCGAAACACTCATCGTTGAAAACTAATTAAGGAAACAAAAATGAATATCAAGTTTTCGAAACACTCATCGACGAAGACTGATTAAAAAAAGAAAAATGAATATCAAGTTTTCGAAACACTAATCTACGAAAACTGATTGAAAAAAATAAAAATGATTATAAAATTTTAGAAACATTCATCGGCAAAAACTGATTTAAAAAGAAAAATGAATATAAAGTTTTCGAAACACTCATCGACGAAAAAGGATTAAAAAAAGAAAAATGAATATCAATTTTCGAAATAATAATCGGTGAAAACTGATTAAAATAAGAAAAATGAATATCAAATTTTCGAAACACTAATCGATGAAAACTGATTAAAAAAAAGAAAAATGAATATCAAGTTTTCGAAACACTTATCGGTGAAAACTGATTAAAAACGAAAAATGAATATCAAGTTTTCGAAACACTAATCTACGAAAACTAATTAAAAAAAATCAAAATGAATATAAAGTTTTCGAAACACTCATCGGCGAAAACTGATTAAAAAAAGAAAAATGAATATCAAGTTTTCAAAACACTAATCTATGAAAACTGATTAAAAAAATAAAAATGAATATAAAGTTTTCGAAACACTCATCGGCGAAAACTGATTAAAAATGGAAAATGAATATCAAGTTTTCGAAACACTCGTCGACGAAAAATGATTAAAAAAAGAAAAATGAATATCAAGTTTTAGAAACACTCATTAGCTAAAACTTACTAAAAAAAGAAAAATGAATATCAAGTTTTCGAAACACTCATCTGCGAAAACTGAATAAAAAAAAGAATATCAAGTTTTCGAAACACTAATCTATGAAAACTGATTTAAAAAAATGAATATCACGTTTTGGAAACACTTATCGGCGAAAACTGATTAAAAAAAGAAAAATGAATATCAAGTTTTCAAAACACTAATCTACGAAAATTGATTAAAAAAATAAAAATTGATATAAAGTTTTCGAAACACTCATCGGCGAAAACTGATTAAAAAAGAAAAATGAATATCAAGTTTTCGAAAGACTCATCTCCGAAAACTGATTAAAAAAAATGAATATCAAGTTTTCGAAACGCTAATCTATTAAAACTGATTAAAAAAAATGAATATCACGTATTCGAAACACTAATCGTTGAAAACTGATTAAGAAAAGAAAAATGAATGTCAAGTTTTCGAAACAATCATCGGCGAAAACTGATTAAAAAAAGAAAAATGAATATCAAGTTTTCGAAACACTAATCTACGAAAACTAATAAAAAAAATATAAATAAATATAAAGTTTTCGACACATTCATCGGTGAAAACTGATTTAAAATGAAAAATGAATATCATATTTTCGAAACACTCATCGACGAAAAATGATTAAAAAAAGAAAAATGAATATCAAGTTTTCGAAACAGTAATCAGTGAAAACAGATTAAAAAAGAAAAATGAATATCAAGTTTTCGAAACACTAATCGACGAAAACTGATTAAAAAAAAAGAAAAATGAATATCAAGTTTTCGAAACACTAATTTACGAAAACTGATTAAAAAAATAAAAATGAATATAAAGTTTTCGAAACACTCATCGGCAAAAACTGATTAAAAAAAGAAAAATGAATGTCAAGTTTTCAAAACACTAATATACGAAAACTGATTAAAAAAATAAAAATGAATATAAGGTTTTTGAAACACTCATCGGCAAAAACTGATTAAAAATGAAAAATAAAGATAAATTTTTCGAAACACTCATAAAAGAAAAATGATGAAAAAAAATGAATATCAAGTTTTCGAAACACTCATTAGCTAAAACTTACTAAAAAAAGAAAAATGAATATCAAGTTTTCGAAACACTAATCGACGAAAACTAATTAAAATAGAAAAAGAAAAATGAATATCAAGTTTTCGAAACACTAATCTACGAAAACTGATTAAAAAAATAAAAATGAATATAAAGTTTTCGAAACACTCATCGGCGAAAATTGATTAAAAAATGAAAAATGAATATCAATTTTTCAAAACACTAATCTACGAAAACTGATTAAAAAAATAAAAATTAATATAAAGTTTTCGAAACACTCATCGGCGAAAACTGATTAAAAATGAAAAATGAATATCAAGTTTTCGAAACACTCATCAACGAAAAATGATTAAAAAAAGAAAAATGAATATCAAGTTTTCGAAACACTCATTAGCTAAAACTTACTAAAAAAAAGAAAAATGAATATCAAGTTTTCGAAACACTCATCTACGAAAACTGATTAAAAAAATGAATATCAAGTTTTTGAAACACTAATCTACGAAACCTGATTAAAAAAAAGAAAAATGAATATAAAGTTTTCGAAACACTCATCGGTGAAAACTAATTAAATGAAGCAAAATGAATATCACGTTTTTGAAACACTCATTGTTGAAAACTGATTAAGAAAAGAAAAATGAATATCAAGTTTTCGAAACACTCATCGGCAAGGACTGATTAAAAAACGAAAAATGAATATCAAGTTTTCGAAACACTAATCTACGGAAACTGATTAAAAAAATAAAAATGAATATAAAGTTTTCGAAACACTCATCTGCGAAAACTGATTGAAAAAGAAAAATGCCTAGTAAATTTTCGAAACACTCATCGACAAAAAATGATTAAAAAAAGAAAAATGAATATCAAGTTTTCGAAACACTAATTGGTGAAAACTGATTAAAAAAAGAAAAATAAATATCAAGTTTTCGAAACACTAATCGACGAAAACTGATTAAAAAAAGAAAAATGAACATCAAGTTTTCGAAACACTTATCGGCAAAGACTGATTAAAAAAAGAAAAATAAGTATCAAGTTTTCGAAACACTAATCTACGAAAACTGATTAAAAAAATAAAAATGAATATTAAGTTTTCGAAACACTCATTGGGGAAAATTGATTAAAAAAGAAAAATGAATATCAAGTTTTGGAAACACTCATTGTAATACCCTGAAAAATTTCTAGGATTAAAGAATGTTTTATTTAAAAATTTCAAGGATTTAAGGATGATTTATTCCAGGAATAGGAATTAAAACCTTAAAAAGAATATAGGAAAAGTATGAATGTTAGGAGAAACCGGAAAGGAACTGAGGAATTCTTCGAAATATCATGTAAAATAAAAGATGAAAGAAAGAAGTGAAATATTTTTTTGAAATTATTCAAGACCTATGAAAATAGAAACCCAAAATAAATAGGAGTGGGAACTAAATTAAAATAGTATTAGTTATTATTTGTTTAATTATTAATTAATTAATTTTTATTATGATTATTTTAAATATTTAAAAAGGGTGTTTTTTTTAAGGAAAGTAGAAAGTGAAAGAAAAGGAAGTAGGAACTATTTTTGGTATTCAATTTGGGACTTAAAAGAAAATAAGTTTTGGGATCAATTTAGGACTTAAGAAATTGGAAACTTGAATTAAGTAGGGAAAGAGATAAAGTTAAAAATACATGTCAGTTATTTATTTAATTATTTTGTATCACTTTCAGATTTTATTATTATTATTATTATATGTTAATTAGTAAATAAAAAAAGAAGGAAAAGAAAAATAAAAGGCAAAAGAGAGAGGGAGTTAGCCACGGGAAAGGAGAAGAAACGAGAGAAGAAAGAAAGGAAAGGAGAGAGAGGGAGCTAGGGCTTGGATGGGGGAGGAATCCGACGGGAATCTCGCCGGAATCCGACGAATTGGAGTTGGAGAATGAGCCGGAGAACATCCTCGTCTTAATCTCTCAAGTTAAGGTTGGTACAACGCCCGATTCTCTCCAAGTTCCCATTTTCTTCATTTCTTTCATTTTTTGGATTTGAGTTGAGAATCCGAGTTTGTGCGGATTTCAGGGTAGAATAATGTTTCTAAAGTGTTCTTGAACACTCATCGGGGTTAGGATTCGAGGCTAGATCGTTGGATTTGGCTGGATTCGAAGTTGGAAGAGTTTGGGGTTTATAAAACCCATTTTTCTCAATTTCGAACAATCAACGATTCGGCGACGAATCGGAGTTGGATTTGAGTTGTAGGACTTCCTAAATGTAGTATATATGTAGGAGAACAAGACCCGTGAAAAGTGGAATCGAAGCCGGATCGGAAAATGGCCGAAAAGGGGGCCGAAACCAGCCACAACACAGCAAAAACGTTGCTGTGCTGCGAGCTGGCGCTGCAGCGCCCACTTGCTGGTTGGCTAAGGGCTACCAAGGTAGCACCTTGGCGCGGCAGTGCCAGAATGGGCGTTGTAGCACCAGGTCCCTGCCTGGCTTGCCCCAAGCCCACTTTAAGGGCGAATTGAGACCTCCAAACCCCCCTCTCTTCAACCCTAAACACCCTAGAACACTCCTAAACATGTTTTTGAGGATTAAATCATTCTAAATACCTTCTTGTTTCTCAAGGATGGAAACTTGCGGAACCAATTTGGGCCTAACATCAAGAATTTCAACCGTATTCCTTCACAACCTTTAGGAAACCTTGAGTAGGATAAATTGGAGCTATATTGAGGTTTAGAAACTAGATTTCTTGGAACCCAAGTAGGATCACAAGTTGAATCACAATGCTTAGACCTTCCTAAAATTAGGATTCCCTTCCAACCAAGTTAGATAAGCTTCCTTAGATGCGAAAACAAGTTAGATAGAGGTCTAATACTCAAATCCTAGTATGTGAAACACTCAAGTAGAGTGTTATATTCGAGTAAGTCAAGTGTCAGGGGAAGGATACACATAAATCGGGATAGAGAAGTCCGATAAGACCAAGAGCTTGACTCTGTGGCAACCATGGACTACATGTGAGAGTAACGGAGAGATAAATAACAAGTTAAGCTAAGTGAAAACTTTAATGAAGTAAATGTTGTTCTTATAGGAACAATGACACGCAAAAGAGTGCAACAGGAACTCCGAGGAGACTAAAGTTACAGGAGAGGATTGCATGGAAGGTTGGCCAAGGTGAGGGTTCTTCCATCTTTGCTCCTAGGGTGGTATGCTTATGTGGATTACATGAGTATATATATTCTCTGCTTGTCTGATATGTGTTAGCTAGAGGTATAGAATACTAAAAGAATAAAAGAACTAGAGAATATGTTGTGGAAATTATCTTGGATAGGAAGACATAGGAGTAGAGTGTAATTGTTTGCTAAGATTGGTGTGTTACAAATCCAACTCATACACTCCGGAGGCATGATGAGTATTTTATTAAATCTTTTCCACGATGGTGGCAAGAGTCCTTGTACGGAAGTACTAAGCTTTTATTTTGAAAACTTGTCACGACGGTGAGTTAAATTATAATCATGCAAAGGGAGTTGTTGGTGGGTTTCAGATTTGGTTATGCTAGCGATGTGAGACATCGACTAGAACAATGTCAGATGCCACATGAGACCTCAGTTTTATAATCAGCATGACGATGGTCATTGCCCTATCCTGGCAATAGGGTCAGAAAGGTTTTATATTGCTATGACGATAGCTTGAGGCTCAGAGAGTACATCTGGACGGGTATATGAGTTATATTCTGTTAAGGATACTCGTCCATCTTAACAAGGAGAAGAATTGTTGATCCTTCGGGAAAGATACAAAGAATCCTATAATATGTGAGACTAAGGTAAGGAGACACGGGAGGAACCTACGGGTGAACCGTCAGCCTAACCTAGTAAAAGAGAAATCATCTTGTGGAGTTGGTCCAGGGTGTGTCAGTGGCCATGCTTCGAGACGTCGTTCCGTGCCCGCCATGTGGCCTGGTTGGGTAATGGACGAGTGGGCTCAAGCTATTGCCCCACAGCAAGGGGTCAGGACATGCCACTTGGTGGCTACCGATCAGTTGTTTGATAGATAGACATTGATTGTATTTGATTAATAGAATTGTCACGAGGTGACCAGTACCCGAGTGAATGGGTTAAGTATGTTTGCCACGTGGTGGCCAGTAGCCCGAGTGCACGGGTTCGAAGTAGGAAAGCCACGTAGTGGCTAGTAGATACCCCAGAGTTGGAGAGATTAAATAGATGTATGTTTAGCATCTGTGTGTATGTACAAATTGTCTGTGTTTGCATATAATTGCTGATTGTGCAGCGTAGTGGTAACGTACAGGACTACGTCACCGCACGTCTTGTTTGATTCAGACATGCTAAAACGTGAGAAGACCGGTAAGTAAAAGCTGACACTATATGTTACATGTTTACTTGCTAATTGATGACGTGGAATAAACTGCTGCATGTATACAATTATTAAATGCATGTGAGTGTTTGGGTGAAATTTCTATTGTCGTGTGATCACCAAGAATGTATTCTAACAACAGTAACTAGTTGTTTTTGCATGTGGTTGTGTATGACTCCCAAACCCAGCGCTATGGTACCCACCCTGCACCAGGGATGCGAGAGTCTTCAATGAGTCGCGTGACTTAGACTCACACCTCATTTTTACAACACAGAGACAGGTTAAGTACAGCTGGAAGAAGTCTCGGTGGAACGAGGGTTGAGCAACACTTTCCAAGACCCACAACTTGTCCATGTGGGTGAATGAATTGTGATTGTAATTTAATTTACTTTATCATGTATCATAAAGTAAAGGGTAGACGTACCCATCTATATTGTATCACTAAATCTAGAACTGTCAGCTCCACCGATACTTCTTCCACCTGTACTTAACCTGTCTCTGCGTAGTAAAAATGAGGTGTGAGTCTTAACCACACGACTCAGTGAGGACTCTCCCATCCCCGGCGCAAGGTGGGTACCATAGCACTGGGTTTGGGAGTCATACACAACCACATGCAAAAACAACTAGTTACTGTTGTTAGCATACATTCTTGGTGCTCACACAACAACAGAAATTTGACCCAAACACTCACATGCATTTAATAGCTGTAAACATGCAGCATTTTATTCCACGTCATCAATCAGCAATTAAACATGTAACATATAGTGCCGGCTTTTACCTACCGGTCTTCTCACATTTTAGCATGTATGAATCAAACAAGACGTGTGGTTGCGTAATCCTGTACGTTACCACTACGCTGCACAATCAGCAATTATATGCAAACACAGATAATTTATACATACACAAAGATGCTAAACATACATCTACTTAATCTCCCCAACTCTGGGGTATCTACTAGCCACTACATGGCTTTCCCACTTTGAACCCGTGCACTCTGGTTGCTGGCCACCACGTGGCAAAGCATACCTAACCCATTCACTTGGGTACTGGTCAACTCGTGACAATTTTATTAATCAAACACAAACAACTTCTATCTATCAAGCAACTGATACGTAGCCACAACGTGGCACGTCCTGACCCCTTGCTGCGGGGCAATAGCTTGAGCCAACTCGTCCATTACCCAACCAGGGCACATGGCGGGCACGGCACGACGTCTCGAAGCATGGCCACTGTGACACCCTGGACCAACTCCACAGGATGATTCCTCTTTTACTAGGTTGGGCTCACGGTTCACCCGTAGGTTCCTCCCATGTCTCCTTACCTTAGTCTCACATATTAATAGGATTCTTTGTATCTTTCCCGAAGGATCAACAATTCCTCTCCTTATTAATATGTGCAAGTATCCTCAACAGGATATAACTCATACCCGTCCAGATGCACTCTCTGAGCCTCAAGCTATCGTCATAGCAATATAAATCCTTTCTGACCCTATTACCAGGATAGGGCAATGACCATCGTCATGGTGATTATAAAACTGAGGTCTCAAGTGCCAACTGACATTGTTCTAGTCGATGTCTCACATCGCTAGCATAATCAAATATGAAACCCACCAATAACTCCCTTTGCATGATTATAATTTAAGTCACCGTCGTGACGAGTTTTCAAAATAAAAGTTTAGTCCTTCCGTACAAGGACTCTTGCCACCGTCGTGCCAAAGATTTAATAAAACACTCATCATGCCTTCGAAGTGTATGAGTTGGATTTGTAACACACCAATCATAGCAAACAATTACTCTCTACTTCTATGTCTTTCTATCTAAGCTACTTTCCACAACGTATTTTATAGTTCTTTAATTCTTTTAGTATTCTATATCTCTAGCTAACACATACCAGACAAGCAGAGAATCTACATACTCATGTAATCCACATAACCATACAACCCTTGGAGCAGAGATGGAAGAACCCTCACTTTGGCCAACCTTCCATGCAATCCTCTCCTGTAACTTTAGTCTCCTCGGAGTTCCTGTTGCACTCTATTGCGTGCCGTTGTTCCTATAAGAACAACATTTACTTCATTAAGGTTATTACTTAACTTAACTCGTTATTTATCTCTCCATTACTCTCACATGTAGTCCATGGTTGCCACAGAGTCAAGCTCTTGGTCTATCGGAGTTCTCTATCCTGACTTATGCGTATCCTTCCTCGGACACTTGACTTACTCGAATATAACACTCTACTTGAGTGTTTCACATACTTGGATTTGAGTACTAGACCTCTATCTAATTTGTATTCGCATCTAAGGAAGCTTATCTAACTTAATTGGAAGAAATCCTAATTTTAGGAAGTTCTAAGCATTTTGATTCAACTTGTGATCTAAGAAATCTAGTTTCTAAACCTCAATACACCTCTAATTCACCCTACTTAAGGCTTCCTAATAGTTATGAAGGAATAAAATTACCATTTTAGAATTTGGACTTCATTGTTCTGCAAGTTTCCATCCTTGAGAAACAAGAAGGTGCCTAAAATAATTCTTAATAAATATTCATAATTATTCTCGGGTGTTTAAGATCGAAGAGGGGAGGTTTAAAACTCTCAACTTCACCCTTAAGTGTATTTGGGCAAATCGAGCAGGGACCTGACACGTTAACGTCAAATTTCAACCTTAATAACCTCAGGTCAGCTCTTCACGGGTCTTGTTCAGCTAATATTTCCACAATATAATTTCAATAGGACCAATCAAAGCCTATTTACTCAAATCCAAAGTCAATCCTAATTATCAACAATTTTCCCCAATTTGGAAATAATTATAATTCCAATAATATCAATCCAAGCCTATTTACTCAAATCCAAGTTCAATCCTAATTATCAACAATTTTTCCCAATTTGGAAATAATTATGATTTCAACCCCAAATCCTTCCAAATTCCAATTTGGGCAAATCCGAGAATATAATCTTGATTCATACCCCAAATAAGTGTTCAAGAACACTTTCTATGTGTCAATCAACCCTCGAAAAAACCCAATCGAAGGTGAATCGAAGAAATCCCTAAAAATGGAGAAATTAAGGGTTTCGAATGAAATTGGGGTTACCAACCTTGATTCGATTGGTGGGAAGTGTGGAAGATGTTGGAATCGAGCTCCAGTGGTCGTGGCCGACGTCAGACCGCTCTACTCCGGCGAGTTTTCCGGCGAATTTCCTCCTTCACCCTTACCTTTCTCTTCTCGTGTGCCCCTCTCTCTCTTCTTCCTGTTTTCTCTCTTCCTCTCGTGCTCTCTCTCTCTCTCTCTTTCTCTTTCTTTCCTTTCTTTCTTCTCTTTCTAATCTCAAGCGTATGTCTCCCTCTTTATTCTTTTATTTCTTTTCTTTCTACTTCTTTCTTTTTCTTTCTAACAATCCTACGGCACCCCACCCCATTAAAATAAAATAGTTATAATAATTAAATAAACATAAATAAATACATATAATTAAAAATAAATAAATTAATAATTAAATAAATAATAATTAATATGTATTTTTAATTTACTGTCTTTCCCTATTTAATTCAGGTTTTCAATTTCTTAGGTCCCGAATTAAATCCCAAAAATTATTTTCTACTTCTTTTCTTTCCCTTTTATTTTATTTTAAACCTCGAAAAAATTTCTCGGGTATTACAATCTTCGAAAAAAAAATTCCTTTCCGATTTCTTTTAACTTTCATATATATATATATTTTTTCTATATTCTTTTTAAAGTTTTAAATTCCTAACCCCGAAATAAATCATTCTTTAATCCTCAAAGTTTTTAATTAATTCATTCTTTAATCCTCGAAATTTTCCGAGGTATTACATTCTTCCCCCCTTAAGAAATTCGGTCCCCGAATTTCATCTTCTTCGTGGGATTGTTGGCTTGTTGCCATCCCTTGGCTCAATTTCATTTATGGTTTCCCTCAATGTGGAAGTTTTACCGTTTCACTCTACGGTTTATCTTTGTTTCCTAGGGACTCAAGGTCTCTATCTGGTCTCTACATTTTCTTTCTGTGATCGCTTGTATTCCTAGTTTCGTAGTTAATCACCCTTCCACGAGGTGTTGACCAACAAACTCTATCTGTCGTCGTATCCTTCCCCGAGGATACCTAACTTCCCTAGTTTCGATTTACTTTGTGCTATTAATTTTTTTCAATGGAGTATCTGGCACGTACCACATGCCACGCTCCAATTTAGTTCTCCGAGGAGTTAGTTATTGCCTTCTCTAGTGAGGCTTACCTTGACTCAATCTGCTTGTCCGAATAACTACCTTCGTAGTGACTTCTTATATCCGTCTTGGAACACGCCAAGACACTAGCTATTTGCATAGCACACTAGGTTCTATTTCTATAAACTTTAACTGACGAAGTACTCCCCTACATCGGAGTCCCCGTTTCTAAGTATCCTTTACTACCAAGCAGCTACCCTTCTACCGGTATTCCCTCGATATATTCCTTGTACACAACTTCTCCAGAAAAGCCCGTTTACATCTTACTACACCCTCTACTCTACATCTAGACTTACCGCTTACACGGCATACACCCTATGTAGGTGTTTATACTTTGGGCCATCAGTGTACCCAACCCTTCCGAGGTTGTTACACTCACTACCGACTCGGTTTACCCTATTTGTGTCCTAACGAAACTAAATGTCATGACACTAGCACAACTATGTATTACACTTACCATTTCTCCACCAAACGGTAAAGGATTTTACATTTATAACTCATGTTTCCCTTTCCTTTTCCGGACTTCTACACTTACCCTTAGTGGTTTCCATAACCACTTCAGGTTACTTCCTATCGATATCCTATGTCTGACTAACTCAGACTCTTATCTAACTACTACTTGTAGTCATTTCTGTTTATAATGGAAACTCATCAGTCTCCTCCTTACCATCACACTGATTACTCTGCCTCAGGCTCAGTTCGGTCTTCACATCCGAAGGCCTTGCTTAACACGACTATGATTGTGGATCTATACCATCCTCAGTTTAGTCCACTTAGAGTTGAACTTCCTATGCTAACTGTACTCGTTGGGTTTCCGTTGTCTTTTACCCCAACTTGGCCCACTCGAACTCCTCGACTCAGATCCTGTATTCCTACTTGGAATATTTGATCCGTTAACTCCTGCATAAACCTATGCTCTACTCCCCCAGACCAAATGGAATCCGCTCCCACGGTTTGACTCTTTCCTCTCTTACGGTGTGGCATATGTTCACGAACATATACCGCCTCTTGCAAGTGTGTTACCCATTGGGTTCTGATCGCCCCCAACGGTAGCATACTTGTCTTATCATTTTAGCTCGTATCCCCAGATGCTTACCCGACTCCGTTCCCGTATTCACTTTCTTCTTTTCCATTTCGTACCTACGTGGTACTCTTTCTTCGAGTATTTCACAATACTCGTTACTCACTAAATTCTCCTTCTCGATTAACCGTCCTTACGGTTAATTTTCCCTTTAAGGCACCCACATGGCCATTTATATGTTTGGTTTGTCCACTCAGTCTCCACCCATACACGGGCTTTAGACTAACAAATTTACGGTTCACCAACCTATGGAACGAGCTTACCTAGCTATGTCCACTACGTTCTGTGCACTATACATACACTTACGGTAGTAGTTGGTTCTACACCTCCTACTTGACTCTTATCCTATGAGGTTCTCTAGGCTTCTGCTCTTCCCCCCTTGTGGGACTACTTATCCATGTCTACTTTCTCTCCCCTCGGGCCTCCACGAGTCCCTTTGGGGTTTACCTCTCACGTTATCTCATTCGAGAGCTGTCTACCTCAACAGCACTCATTTTCTTATCTCTGGACGGTACCCGAAGGTCTACGCCCATTTCCACTTCTAGACCTGCTCTGGTCTAATACTTTCAGGTCCATAATCACCCTATGGCCCCCTTAATTGGTAACCCTTAGGTTTACCTGTATACTCCCTTGGCACTTTAGCACTCTCTAGTGCTTTTCGACGTCTAATTAACTTTAATCACTCCAAGTGAGTGATTTCTCAACTACATCTACCATCCTTATACAGCTTACCTGTAAAAGGACTATTGTTTGGTAGGGTATTAGTCACATGAGTTAGTTTTCTTAGGCACCTTACGGGTTCTAAAAAAAGGTAATTCGAGTTTGTTTCTTAGAAAATGACACCTAAGGTTTTCGTAAATGGTTAGGGTTTAACCATTTGGAATGACACAAATTGAGAAAGAGTTTTCATGAAAATTTGCCTTCCAATGGTTATCCCTAGAATTTTCAAGAAAAGTTTGAGGGTCTTTCAGAACCTCTCATCTGAAAAGACCAAAAAGATTTTTACAAAAATTTCTCATGTGATCAATATCCTATTCTTTATACTCTTCCTTAAGCAACCCAAGAGAGTTTGGTTGCGCTTAATCCCTTCTTTTCCCCCTTGTTTGCTTAAGGAACTAGCAGTTCATGGACCGAGCGCAGGGTTGGACTAGGCTCCTTCCCTGTGCCTTACCATTTACTCTGCTTCCTGCTTGGCATATGGTCACGCTCTACACGTTTACATATGCCTCTACTTCTTAACATCTATCTCTACGGCATATGGTTCGGCCACTTTGCCCTTCCATATACCGTATCCTGATTTTTCTAGTCCGTAGACTTCTACTTCTATACTGTGGCATACAAGACCTCTTTTCTGTTTACTTTCTAAGAAGGACAACTCACTTCCTTTAGCCATAGCATACCGCACAGTCGTGACCCATTCACGTGGTCATCATCCTGTCGATCTCATGCCCCCTGGCCCTGTTTATTCTAGTCTATAAACTTTCCATTTCAATCGCCCCATGGGCTTACTTTCTTTTCTACACGCCAAGCGTGTCTCTTCTTTCACTTTACAAACCATTCCTAGCCTAAACTACCATTCACTGCATATTTCTATTCTATTTGCATTCCATACTATAATCAAACAACTTGTGCCTATACCATAGCACACAACGTGCCGCTAACAGAGCAGACGCATCGTCTCATTTAACACCTGCAAAACAATCACACATTGTAGCGCATTCCTGCCTACAATTCAACCAAACGTGTATGTGCCTAGGTAGCATCCTCCATGGATGCCTTCTTTCCCTATTATGGCGTCCTAAGGTTCCCGGGGTCACTGCCACCCCACCTTACGCCTTAGTGCTCATCGGAACTTATGTATTGTACAGGTTATATGCTTTGCATAGAATTTCACAAACAAAATCTATGCCTAAAGTGATGACTCGAAAGAATGCATGACTCAACATCCTGAGCAACCTCACAAGTGCCCATCGGATCCACCGTTACGTCCGGATTCGTAATGGATAGCCCGAATGACACCTGAGACTACTGGTTAGCTTCACACCCTGGCTCTGATACCAAGTTTGTCACGACCCCCGTTTAGAGGACCCTAACCGGCACAGACACAGGGAATATCCCTCTGCCTGTAAGCCTTATCACCTAATTGACAGAATAGCTATTATTGAAAAATACATTCACATGTATTATAATACCATGGCTACACCGAAATGGTGGCCTATCCTAGGCAAGCAAATCCACGGCCAGTGCCGCTTCAGGATATAGAGATAGGAAAACACACATAATATATAACCTGTGTACTGGCTACACATCTGAAGATGCTGCCTATCCTATTCGCATGCAACAGATATATGTATATATACATTTTGGAAACAAGTTTTCCCTCCATCGTAATCTAACAGATCCTGATCTTTAAGGTGTGTGAAGCTGACAGTTCTAGATTTAGTGATACAATATAGATGAGTACGTTTACCCTTTACTTTATGATACATGATAAAGTAAATTAAATTACAATCATAATTCATTCACCCACATGGACAAGTTGTGGGTCTTGGAAAGTTTTGTTCGTTCCTCGCTCCACCGAGACTTCTTCCACCTGTACTTAACCTGTCTCTGTGTAGTAAAAATGAGGTGTGAGTCTTAACCACACGACTCAGTGAGGACTCTCCCATCCCCGGCGCAAGGTGGGTACCATAGCGCTGGGTTTGGGAGTCATACACAACCACATGCAAAAACAACTAGTTACTGTCGTTAGCATACATTCATGGTGATCACACAACAACAGAAATTTCACCCAAACACTCACATGCATTTAATAGCTGTAAACATGCAGCAGTTTATTCCATGTCATCAATCAGCAATTAAACATGTAACATATATTGCCGGCTTTTACCTATCGGTTTTCTCACGTTTCAGCATTTTTGAATCAAACAAGACGTGTGGTTGCGTAATCCTGTACGTTACCACTACGCTTGCACAATCAACAATTATATGCAAACACAGATAATTGATACATACACAAAGATGCTAAACATACATCTACTTAATCTCCCCAACTCTGGGGTATCTACTAGCCACTACATGGCTTTCCCACTTTAAACCCGTGCACTCTGGTTGCTGGCCACCACGTGGAAAAGCATACCTAACCCATTCACTTGGGTACTGGTCACCTCGTGACAATTCTATTAATCAAACACAATCAACTTCTATTTATCAAATAACTGATATGTAGCCACAACGTGGCACGTCCTGACCCTTTGCTGCGGGGCAATAGCTTGAGCCCACTCATCCATTACCCAACCAGGCCACATGGCGGGCACGGCACGACATCTCGAAGCATGGCCACTATCACACCCTGGACCAACTCCACAGGATGATTCCTCTTTTACTAGGTTGGGCTCACGGTTCACCCGTAGGTTCCTCCCGTGTCTCCTTACCTTAGTGTCACATATTAATAGGATTCTTTGTATCTTTCCCGAAGGATCAACAATTCCTCTCCTTATTAATATGTGCAAGTATCCTCAACAGGATATAACTCATATACCCGTCCAGATGCACTCTCTAAGCCTCAAGCTATCGTCATAGCAATATAAATCCTTTCTAACCCTATTACCAGGATAGGGCAATGACCATCGTCATGGTGATTATGAAACTGAGGTCTCAAGTGTCATCTGACATTGTTCTAGTCGATGTCTCACATCGCTAGCATAATCAAATCTGAAACCCACCAATAACTCCCTTTGCATGATTATAATTTAAGTCACCGTCGTGACGAGTTTTCAAAATAAAAGTTTAGTCCTTCCGTACAAGGACTCTTGTCACCGTCGTGGAAAAGAATTAATAGAACACTCATCATGCCTCCGAAGTGTATGAGTTGGATTTGTAACACACCAATCATAGCAAACAATTACTCTCTACTTCTATGTCTTTCTATCTAAGCTACTTTCCACAATATATTTTCTAGTTCTTTTATTCTTTTAGTATTCTATATCTCTAGCTAACACATACCAGACAAGCAGAGAATATACATACTCATGTAATCCACATAAGCATACAACCCTAGGAGCAGAGATGGAAGAACCCTCACCTTGGCCAACCTTCCATGCAATCCTCTCCTGTAACTTTAGTCTCCTCGGAGTTCCTGATCCACTCTATTGCGTGCTGTTGTTCCTATAAGAACAACATTTACTTCATTAAGGTTATTAATTAACTTAACTCGTTATTTATCTCTCCATTACTCTCACATGTAGTCCATGGTTGCCACAGAGTCAAGCTCTTGGTCTATCGGACTTCTCTATCCCGACTTATGCGTATCCTTCCTCGGACACTTGACTTACTCGAATATAACACTCTACTTGAGTGTTTCACATACTTGGATTTGAGTACTAGACCTCTATCTAACTTGTATTCGCATCTAAGGAAGCTTATCTAACTTAATTGGAAGAAATCCTAATTTTAGGAAGGTCTAAGCATTTTGATTCAACTTGTGTTCTAAGAAATCTTGTTTCTAAACCTCAATACACCTCTAATTCACCCTACTTAAGGCTTCCTAATAGTTATGAAGGAATAAAATTACCATTTTAGAATTTGGACTTCATTGTTCCGCAAGTTTCCATCCTTGAGAAACAAGAAGGTACCTAAAATAATTCTTAATAAATATTCATAATTATCCTCGGGTGTTTAAGATCAAAGAGAGGAGGTTTAAAACTCTCAACGTCACCCTTAAGTGTATTTGGGCAAATCGATCAGGGACCTGGCACGTTAACCTCAAAGTTCAACCTTAATAACCTCGGGCCATGTAATACCCGAGAATATTTTAATTAGCATCAATAATTAAATTAAAGTAATTAATTTAATTAAAGTGGAAAAATGAGATAAAAAATACACACTAGCTTATCACCTATTATGTTGTAAATATAAAGCATTTTTTCATCCTAAATTTTTCATTTTATATATATATATATATCAGACTTCTTTCTTTTTTTGTAATATATGTATATATTAATTTATTTTATATATATATATATATATATATATATATATATAAGTAAAGCATAAAAGAAAAAGAAAGGAGGAAGAAACGTGAGAGGGTCGAAGAAGAGCGGAACACGCACAGGGGAGAGAGGCGTCGTTTTCTTTCACGGAGGGAGACGCACGGGAAAGGAGCTCACGGATGGAAATGGACGAAGGTGGCCGGACGTGCGGGCCAGTGCCGGAGTACGCCGTGCCGTCCGCCAGAGCTAGCTGGTCGTCGTCCGTTGTGCTAGAGAGAGAGAGAGAGCTCGGGTTAGAGAGAGAAACAAGAGGAAGAGAGCTTTCTCGCCGAAAAACACTGTTTCTTCACCGGGGAAGGTAGCCGGGAGTCTCCTCTACTCCATATTGTCCTTCTAACCGGTTGAATCGAGGTGAGAAGTCCCGAAACTCTCAAACCCCAATTTTATCAATTTTAGGGATTTTTGGAAAGACCCCAATTGATTCAATCTGAGTATTTTGGGTCCTAAATTGAAGTATATGCATGTTAGGAAGTGAGTTGAAAGCTTAGGAACCGGAACCAAATTGATGGAATTTATCCGGGTTGGAAAAAGTGTAGGAAAATGTGGTTGTTAAGGTTTAAGAGTGTTGTGGAATGATTTGGGGTGCATTGAAAGGTTGAATGATAATTATATAATTGTTAAAAATTATTGGAATGTACGAGGGATTAAAACCCGAGTAATTTCTGTCTCACCCGGAACCCCGTTCGGGGAAAAGAGACAATTTTCTAATTTTACGCGTATTCGGGTATGTGTATTCATGTGTAGGTGAAGTGTTCAAGGTTAGTTTGATAAATGCAAAGCTTGGACAAGTAGAATTCATGACTCTCTTGAGTCATAAATTCAAGACTTGGGTAATGGGAATTTCATATGGACACATAGAGATGAAATTGGGTAACCTTGCATTCCCAACTCAAGGCTTCCGAATAGCGTGATTTAGCAAGGGTTGGACACGATTAGAATCGTGCTAGGTGTCCTAAAACTAGTTGAAGCCAACAACTAGTCTATGGAATTAATTAGAAGGAACATGAGCGTTAGCGTTACATGTACACTATAGTGGTTGAAATTGCAAGTTTCTGAATCTCTCAAGTAAATGTGTATAGGGCACCATACAGTAAGCGGACCTTCGGGCACACCGAGAGCCGATACGAGGGGCCAACCAGGTGAGGGGCTTTCCTATCCTTGCCCTATAGGGTTGACTGCGGATATGGATATATGGTTTGCCTTCTTGACTATTTGTAGGAATTACATGTTAGATAACATGCTATTGTTGTTCCTAAATTACAGTATATGTGAAAACGTGCTATATGTGTGTTTGTGAATTGTAAAAGCAATTGTGGCTCAAAGAGCCTTATATGAAAAGAAGGTCCACGGGACCTAGACGATATCGGGGGTAGGATTGAGTAAATACTATCTGAAGGGTGTGGTTTTGTATGTAAGTCCTTAAAGAGGATAGACCTAGGTGATTTTGTTCTGAACCAAGAGTCCGAATTGGAAACCACTTGAAAATCTAGAATTGCCTAAGAAGAAGTAAAATGAACAAGTAGTGGTCCATAGAGGTCATTTATGGTACAACGCGGGAACCGAGTCTATCACGGGTGGTCCGGGTAGATTGAGTCTCTTGTCTTGAGTCAACCCACAGAAATACAGAGTATATGAGTACACCACATTGTGGCTATTGCCTTGGGTAAACTGAGGTCAGATGAGTCGCCGGCTATGCTTCAAGTGAAGTCTTGGGGTTAGACTATTGTTCCAAGTATAGTCTTGGGACCAGGGGTTCCTATAATGATCAACTAGGTTCCCATATTGCTCACGTGAGATATTGCCTTCGGGCCAGACTCTCTCCTAACGGAGATATTGCCTTCGGGCCAGTTTATGATTATGATTATTTGAATACAGAGGGCCACATGGAATTATATGTTAAATCATGATATGATGTATGTGTTAATTCAAATGTATGTAAATCCATGCTTTAAATTCTTTATTGTGAATATGATACAAGCTAATTGCCTGACCACTTAATATATCGAAATTTAATCCGTTATATGCGTATGTGTTTGTGATTGGCTCCTCTTCCCCAGTTGTAGTGGTACCCGCTACTACACTAGGGATGGGAAAGCCTCTCACTGAGTCTGTTTGACTCACCCCAATGTTAAATGTTACAGACACAGGTGGTCTAGGCATCGGGAGCGCTTCCACTTCATCTCAGGGAGGCGGACAGACTTAGAGACCGCACGCATTGTCCGCGTGGGTAGTACTGTTATATGTATTTTGACAGGATGTATATGTATATGATTCTTTTGGTATAGCATTGTTTTGTACAGCTGCTATATGCATATATGTATATATCATACTCTAGAACTGTCGGCTTCATACAGATTAAAGATTGGTCTTGATGTTGGGGAATAGGTTGTGATATGATGAATATCCTGTGTATATATATATATATGAATGTGACTTCTGCATGTGAATAGGATAGATCACACGCACTGAGCGTGTGGTCAATATGTAAATTTATATATATGTGTGACTGAATACTTGGTTGTGTGAAAATACGGCTTCCGCATGTGAATAGGATAGGTCACACGCATTGAGGCGTGTGATCAATATGTATATTTTATGCAGTTGTGTGATTGAATATATATGCTTGACTGTACACAGGGATTCTGCATGTGAATAGGATAGATCACCCGCCCTTAAGCGCGTGATCAATATGTATATTATATGTACGTGTGATTGATTATGTGTATATGTATAGACTGAAGCGGCGTTGAGCGAGCTGTGGATTGCGTGCTACTTAGGTCACCGGATAGGGATGACCATATATACTATATATTGTTTGTAATAGAAATGGGTAGTTATGCATATATAAGAATGTCAATCAGGAATTAGAGGCTTACGGGATAGGAGAAATCCTACCTCCCGTGCCGATCACGGACATCCGATAGGGGGTCGTGACAGGCCAGCTCTTCACGGGTCTTGTTCAGCTAATATTTCCACAATATAATTTCAATAGGACCAATCAAAGCCTATTTACTCAAATCCAAAGTCAATCCTAATTATCAACAATTTTCCCCAATTTGGAAATAATTATAATTCCAATAATATCAATCCAAGCCTATTTACTCAAATCCAAGTTCAATCCTAATTATCAACAATTTTTCCCAATTTGGAAATAATTATGATTTCAACCCCAAATCCTTCCAAATTCTAATTTGGGCAAATCCGAGAATATAATCTTGATTCATACCCCAACTAAGTGTTCAAGAACACTTTCTATGTGACAATCAACCCTCGAAACAACCTAATCGAAGGTGAATCGAAGAAATCCCTAAAAATGGAGAAATTGAGAGTTTCGAATGAAATTGGGGTTACCAACCTTGATTTGATTGGTGGGAGGTGTGGAAGATGTTGGAGTCGAGCTCTAGTGGTCGTGGCCGGCGTCGGACCGCTCTCCTCCGACGAACCTCCTCCTTCCCCCTCACCTTTCTCTTCTCGTGTACCCCTCTCTCTCTCTTCTTCCCGTTTTCTCTCTTCCTCTCATGCTCTCTCTCTCTCTCTCTCTTTCCTTTCTTTCTTCTCTTTCTAATCTCAAGCGTATGTCTCCCTCTTTATTCTTTTATTTCTTTTCTTTCTACTTCTTTCTTTTTCTTTCTAAGAATCCTACGGCACCCCACCCCAATAAAATAAAATAGTTTTAATAATTAAATAAACATATAATAAATAAATAAATACATATAATTAAAAATAAATTAATTAATAATTAAATAAATAATAACTAATATGTATTTTTAATTTACTCCCTTTCCCTATTTAATTCAGGTTTCTAATTTCTTAGGTCATGAATTAAATCCCAAAAATTATTTTCTACTTCTTTTCTTTCCCTTTTATTTTATTTTAAACCTCGAAAAAATTTCTCGGGTATTACAATCTTTGAAAAAAAAATTCTTTTCCGATTTCTTTTAACTTTCATATATATATTTTTTCTATATTCTTTTTAAAGTTCTAAATGCCTAACCCCGAAATAAATCATTCTTTAATCCTCAAAATTTTTAATTAATTCATTCTTTAATCCTCAAAATTTTCCGGGGTATTACAAATGAATATCACGTTTTCGACACTCATCGTTGAAAACTGATTAAGAAAAGAAAAATGAATATCATGTTTTCGAAACACTCATCGACGAAGGCTGATTAAAAAAAGAAAAATGAATATCAAGTTTTCGAAATACTAATTTACGAAAATTGATTAAAAAAAATAAAAATGAATATAAAGTTTTCGAAACATTCATCGCGAAAACTGATTAAAAAATAAAAATGAATATCAAGTTTTCGAAACACTCATCGACGAAAATTGATTAAAAAAAGAAAAATGAATATAAAGTTTTCGAAACAGTAATCGGTGAAATCTGATTAAAAAATGATTATCAAGTTTTCGAAACACTAATCAACGAAAACTGATTAAAAAAAAAAGAAAAGTGAATATCAAGTTTTCGAAACACTTATCGACGAAAACTAATTAATAAAAAAATGAATATCAAGTTTTCGAAACACTAATCTACCAAAACTGATTAAAAAACCTAAAAATGAATATAAAGTTTTCGAAACAATCATCGGCGAAAACTGATTAAAAAAAGAAAAATGAATATCAAGTGTTCAAAACACTAATCTACGAAAACTGATTAAAAAAATAAAAATGAATATAAAGTTTTCGAAACACTCATCGGCGAAAATTGATTAAAAATGAAAAATGAATATTAAGTTTTCTAAACACTCATCGACGAAAAATGATTAAAAAAAGAAAAATGAATATCAAGTTTTCGAAACACTCATCTGCGAAAACTGATTAAAAAAAATGAATATCAAGTTTTCAAAACACTAATCTACGAAAACTGATTAAAAAAAAGAAAAATGAATATAAAGTTTTCGAAACACTCATCGGCGAAAAATGATTAAAAAAAGAAAAATGAATATCAAGTTTTCGAAACACTCATCGATGAAAACTAATTAAATGAAGAAAAATGAATATCACGTTTTCGAAACACTCATCGTTGAAAACTGATTAAGAAAAGAAAAATGAATATCAAGTTTTCGAAGTACTCATCGGCGAAGACCGATTAAAAACAAAAAATGAATATCAAGTTTTCGAAACACTAATGTCACGACCCCCTATCGGACGTCCGTGACCGGCACGGGAAGTAGGATTTCTCCTATCCCGTAAGCCTCTAATCCCTGATTGACATTTCCACAAGTTTATAACTACCCTTTTCTAATGCAAACAATATATATAATATATATGTATATGGCCATCCATTTCCGGTGACCTAAGAAGTTTGCAATCCACGGCTCGCTCAGTGCCGCTTCAGTCTATATATATACACATATTCACTCACACGTACATATAGTATACTTATTGATCACGCGCTTCAAGGTGGGTGATCTATCCTATTCACATGCAGAAGTCCTATATACAGTCATACATATATTCAATCACACGCTTGCATATAGTTTATATATTGATCACACGCTTCAATGCGTGTGATCTATCCTATTCACATGCGGAAGCCATATTTTCGTACAATCATGTATTCAGTCACACATATATATAATTTACATATTGATCACACGCCTCAAGGGGTGTGATCTATCCTAGTCGCATGCGGAAGTCATATATATATACACACACACACATGATATATGCTATATCATAGCCTAAATTCCCAATACCAAGACCTAACTTTAATCTGTATGAAGCCGACAATGCTAGAATTCAAGTATGATATATATCTATATATATATGGCTTTGGAGTTTTTGGTGTCACACTAGCAAAGTGTGACACCAAAAAAATAACTTCCCCCTTAACTTCCCAATAAATAACTAACTTCTCACAAAATAGCTATATTTTATAATTAAAAAATACAAAACAATAATATGATTAGAGGACGTGGGAGAGAGAAAACAAGTATGATAGGTGGTTACTAATAAAATGGAGAAGTGCATAACTTCTCATTTTTTTATTTTTTTATTTTAAATTATGATAACAATTCTATTTAAAAATTTTAAAATATTTAATTTTTAATGATTTTAAAATATAATAACTATTTTAAATTATATTTTTAAAAAATTTAAGAATAAATTACATGTATGCACGTAGGTGCATGCGAAGCCTCTAGTATATATATATACACAGCAGATGTAAGCGTACAAACGCTACGCCCAAAAAGGTTATATATATATATATATACATCACGACATATATACATAACCAAAATACGTACTACCGACGCGGACTAAGCGTCCGGTCTTCAGAGTTGTCCGCCTCCTTGCGAAGAAGTGGACGCGATCCCAACTCCTGAACCACCTGTATCTGAAACATGTAAACACGGGGGTGAGTCGAACAGACTCAGTGAGAAGCTCCCCCATCCCTGGCGTAGTAGCGTGTACCACTACAGCTGGGGGAAGGGAGCAACCACAACCACATGCGCATGAAACGGATTCGTATTATGATCTTTAACATGATCAAGCAATCAGTAAATCATATTCACAATTTCAAATCCTATTTCATTCTTCTAACATATTTATTATTCCGCATGTAAATCAATCATCAACATATAATATATGGTTCCATAGTTAACTTGTGCACGTAAGCACTCACTTTCTGTCTCCCGCATTACGCTAAGAGAAATACTGGCCCGAAGGCAATTTCATGTACGAACCTGGTTGATCACACCAGGAACTTTCTGACTCCAAGGCATACTTAGAGTAATAGCCGGCAACTTGTTTGACCCCGGTTAAACCAAGGTAATGGCCACTATGTGGCATGCTTACTGTTAACTGAATCCTGTCTGTCCGACCAGGATAACCGACTCGATCTACCCGAACTAACCTAAACAAGTTCAACTAACATATTCGACCTTGAAAGACGCCCTATTAATAACTAACTAAATATTACGCGTGTGAATTAGCTAGGCCTAGTTTCCCTCTTTTTAATTATGCAACCCTCTCACTCACATTCAGCAACCTAGGTTCAGTTTTCCTCAACAAACCATACGAACAAGGTCTTAACGGTGACGATCGATGTGATTGGTTTCTAATATTACTGAACTCCTCACATATGAAATTATGACTCAATCCTACACAATGTAACATATAAGGCTCAATGAGACACAATAGCACATATACACCTTGAGATTAATCATATAAGCACAAATACTATTGCACATTGACTGCTTACTTGCAAACCATACACGTGTAACACAAATTTATTCACATAAATATATTCCATATATCAATTTGCACAAAATAGAGCAAACCACATTTTCCACGTAGTCATCCAACCCTGTGGGGCAGGGATGGGAGAGCCCCTCACCTCGTTGGCCCTCCTGATCAGTCCTCGGAGTGCCTGGAGCTCCAATTACCCTGTGGTGCCCTATACACCTTATATTTAAGAAATTTAGAATGCGTAACTAAGCATCTACCATGCACGTGTCATGCTAATGCTTATGCACCCTCTAGATATTTTCCAAGAACTAATTATTTAGTTCGTTACGTCGTCTTATTTGCTCTTTCTAAAAGTCCAGAATGTCTCATATTCGACTTTCACACTTTCGACCCATTTAGAACCTCTAATTGCTTAGGTTAGAGATTCCTACTTGTCTAAATTTCCCTTCATGTATTCATACGAGTATTTAACTAATAAAAGAATTAAATTCACGGCTCAAAAGAGGCTTTAGTTTACTCATTCCACCATCTCCCTTTTTAGCCGAGTAAAAGCTTAATTACCACCTCTTTAATTATATATAATAATATAATTGGGTATAATTAGAGCCTTGGAACCAATTTAGCGGGTCATAGGTGTCCACCACGGACTAGACCGAGGTGTTCAACCCACAGCACAGCTCCTTACTGTACGGTAGCTTAGTATTTTGCCTCTTTTTCACCGGATTGGGTTCCGGTTGAGACGGAAAATGCTCGGGCTTTATTCCCTTGACTATTTCCAACATTTATAACACCTATACTACTCCAATCAAAGCCTATTCGTGCATTAAACCAGCAAAATTTGAATTTATAGCAATTTTCTAGCTAAATTTTCCTAATTTCCATACCCGATCAATTCCTACGTTTTATCTTCGATTCTGAACCTCCCTAAGCTTTCAATAAGACCCACTAAGCTCTTATTTAACCCCGGAATGCCCCGATTGGAAGTATTTGAAGAATTCCTAAAATATCCAAAATTGGAGAAATTGGGGTTTTGGGAGTTCGGGGCTTTCTCACCTTGAATCAATTGGATAGAAGGCTTGCTAAGGGTTGAAGATGACTTCGGTCAGCGTTTTCGGTCACCGGCACCGCCTCTCTGGCGTGAAACCGACCAGAACCCGCCGTGTGGTGCTCTCCTCTTCTTCTCGGCTTCTCGCGTGGTGTGTGCGGCTCGCTGCGGATGTACTCCCTCCAATTCCGTAGGCAATTCCAACCGATACGCTACATTCCCAAATCGTTCTAGGATTTCAAATGGTCCAATATATCGAGGACTTAACTTCCCCTTCTTACCGAACCGCATTACGCCTCTCATCGGTGATACCCTCAAGAACACCTGTTCACCAATGGCGAATTCAAGTTCTCTCCTTCGGTTATCTGCATAGGACTTTTGCCTACTCTGAGCTGTCAGCAATCTCTCCTTTATACACTTCACCTTCTGCAAGGCATCTTGTAACAATTCTGGGTTGATTAGACTAGCCTCTTCGACCTCGAACCACCCAATCGGGGATCTGCACCTACGACCGTACAGAGCTTCGAAAGGTGCCATTTGAATACTTGCTTGATAACTGTTATTGTACGCAAACTCAGCCAAAGGTAAATACCTTTCCCAACATCCGCCGAAATCCATAATACATGCCCGAAGCATGTCCTCAAGAATCTGAAAGGTTCTTTCTGATTGCCCGTCGGTCTGTGGGTGAAATGCAGTACTCAAATCAACTCTAGTTCCCAACACTTCCTGCAATGACTTCCAAAACCTGGAAGTGAACTGTGGGCCTCTATCAGATATTATGGACACTAGCACACCGTGCAATCTAACGATTTATGATAGATAAATTTGTGCATATTGACTTACTCCGTAAGTGGTCTTAACTGGCAGAAAGTGCGCGGACTTAATCATGCGATCCACTATCACCCAAACCGAATCAAATCCACGTTGTGATCTTGGCAACCCTATTACGAAATCCATAGTTATCCTCTCCCATTTCCACTCAGGTCTTTCTATCTGTTGTAATGTTCCGGCGGGCTTCTGGTAGCCTTGACTTGCTGACACACTAAACACCTGGCTACATAGTTTGCAACATCCCTCTTCATACCATTCCACCAATACAACTGTTTTAGATCGTGATACATTTTATTAGCTCCCGGATGGATTGTATAAGCTGTCTGGTGTGCTTCTTCGAGAATCCTTTCCTTCAAGTTATCAACCATAGGGACACACAACCGTCCCTCCAACCGAAGTATCCCGGCATCATCAATAGAGAATTAGACCTCGTCTCTCTTCTCTTTAGTTACAGCATCCCTGATTTGCTTGAGGTCGGTATCTTCATCCTGTCTAGCCTTCACCTCTTCTACCAAAGAGGATTTAGCTTGCAAATGAGCTAGAAGTGAGTTAGAATTCCCAATCTCAAACTGACTTCCCGTTTGTTCTAGCTCGTGCAGTTCTCTAATCAACGGTCTCCTTTCTTCACTTATATCAGCAAGACTGACCATGGATTTCCGGCTCAGAGCATCAGCTACCACATTAGCCTTTCCTGGATGATACAAGATCGTGCAGTCGTAGTCCTTCAACAACTCTAACCATCAACGTTGTCTCAAGTTCAAGTCTTTCTGCTTGAAAATGTATTTAAGGCTTTTGTGGTCTGTATAAATTTGACACGTCTCACCGTACAGGTAATGTCTCCATATTTTCAAGGCGAACACTACAGCAGCCATCTCGAGGTCGTGAGTCGGGTAATTCTTCTCATGTTTCCTCAGTTGTCGCGATGCTTACGTAATCACCTTGCCGTGCTGCATCAGACACACCCTAACCCGATCCTCGACGCATCACAGTATACCACATACCGTCCTGTGCTTTCAGGTAATGCCAGCACCGGAGCAGTAGTGAGGCTGTCTTTCAGCTTCAAAAAACTCTGCTCGCACTTATCATCCCATACGAACTTCACTTCCTTCAGAGTCAACTTAGTCATAGGTGCAGCAACCTTAGACAAGACCTGCACAAATCTTCTATAATATCCAGCCAAGCCCAAGAAACTGCGAATTTCAATAATAGAGGTAGGCTGGGACCAATTTTTCACCGCTTCTACCTTACTTGGATCAACGTGGATTCCCTATGATGATACCACGTGACCCAAAAAGGCAACTCTGTCAAGCCAGAATTCACACTTGGAGAACTTAGCATACAATTTCTCCTCTCTCAACTTCTGCAATGTTAATCTCAAGTGTTCTGCATGTTCTTTAGAATTCTTAGAATAAACCAAGATGTCATCAATGAAGACAATGACAAATTGGTCTAGAAATGGTTTGAAGACCCCGTTCATCATGTCCATGAACGCTGCAGGAGCATTAGTTAATCCGAAAGACATCACAAAGAACTCGTAATGTCCGTATCGGGTCCGGAATGCGGTCTTAGGTATATCTGATTCTCAAATCTTTAGTTGATGATACCCAGATCGCAAATCAATCTTGGAAAACCGCTTTGCGCCCTGCAACTGATCAAATAGGTCATCTATCCTCGGCAGTGGGTATTGATTGTGGATCGTCACCTTGTTTAACTTTCGGTAATCGATCCACAACTGCAAAGATCCGTCCTTCTTCTTCACAAAAAGGACCGGTGCACCCCAAGGAGAGAAACTGGGTGTTATAAAACCCTTGTCAAGCAATTCTTGCAACTGCGTGTGTAACTCCTTCAACTCTTTCGGAGCCATCTGGTAAGGTGGTGTGGAGATAGGTTGGGTGCCAGGTTGCAACTCAATTTCAAATTCAATCTCACGATCGGGCGGCAACCCCGGCAATTCTTCTGGAAACACATCCAAGAACTCTCGCACTACCGGTACTTGAGTCGGTGAAAGTACTGCTTTCGTGGTATCCTTAACCAAGGCCAAATACCCTTTACATCCCTTTGCAAGTAATTTGGATGCCTTTAAAGCCGAGATCAAGCTTGGATACGGTGCAGCTCCGTCACCCCGTATCACAAAAGGCTCCTCGTTTGGCATATTAAATTTCAAACATTTAGCCCTGCAGTCCACAACTGCATGGCAAGACCCCAACCAATCCATTCCGAGGATAACATCAAGATCAACCATACACAAGAACCGAAGGTCTACCACAGTCTCATGACCATCGACCTCCACAATGCAAGACTTGTGCACATACTCTACTTGTACCGATTCTCCCATTGGAGTATAGACCAGTACTGTCTCTTTCATTCTAGACGGACTCTTGTTGAATTTAGAAGCAAATGCATGCAACACATAGGAATGAGTGGAGCCGGAATCAAATAAGACTCGTGCTTCAAGAGAGCAAACAATATGGGTACCTGTCACAATTGCATTTGATGCATGAGCGTCCTGCTGAGAAAGTGCAAATACACGCGCTTGTCCTCCACCTACTGCCCCTGGCCCTCTACCACTAGATCTTGCACCAAGGCCTCTAGCTGCACCTGTACTTGGTGTCTGTGGTGGTACGGTTCTCACTGGTGGGGGTGGAATAGGTGTACCCCTTGGCGTCGGATTGCTTCTCACACTTGTACCCTCTTTTCTCTTTGGACACTCTCTAGCCATATGGCCCACCTGGCCGCAGTTGTAACACCCACCTGTCAGTCTCCGACATATTCCAAAATGAAATCTGCTGCAAGTCGCATACTGGGGCCTTGTCTTACCGGCATTTCCACCCCCTTGCACTCTCTGTCCCCCTTGAAAATTACCTCTTGTACCTATTTCATGGGTGGTAGTTGAGGATTGTCCTCCTGTGGACCCTGAATATCCTGCACCTTCACCTGTTGTCTTCCTCTTCTTACTTCCACCTTCTTTGTTGTCACTGCCTGTAATTAACTTGAGTTTGGGATCAACAGAAGTCCCGTACCTCTTCCTGGTTTCAATCATTCTGGCACAGTCTGCTGCTTGAGCTAAAGTCTCAATTTGTCTCCTCTGGGGTAACAAAGCAGTAAATAACGGCTCCGTGAGACGGTGTAAGAATCTCTTGATCCTCGCCTCTTCATCAGGAACTAACTCAGGTGAGAATTAAGCCAGTTCCGTAAAAAGTAACTCATACTCCGTCACAGTCATGTTAGGCATCATCCACAACTCCTCGAATTGCTGAAGCTTTGCATCTTTAGTGCCTTCAGATAGAAACCGACCCAGGAATTCACTCTGAAAATCTTCCCAGGTCATCGGTGCCACCCTTCGTGAATACCTCGTCTGTACGGACTCTATCCATACTCTAGTCGCCCCCCTCAGTTGGAATGAAGCTATTCCACTAACTCATGCCCTGAGCACCTCAGCATGTGCCGAATTCTGACCACATCTCTGATAAAGTACTACGGATCCTCTTTCTCACTAGTTCTGCAGAAAGTGGGTGGATGAAGCTTCAGAAATTTTGAAATTGGTAGCTCTCTGGGTGCTACCCGCGGCTCACGAGGCATTTCCTGTGGTTGTTGCCATTCCCGATCCTCTTCCTCAACAACCTCCATCTCTTGATTGCTAGGAACTCTCTTGTTCTTCCTTGCCAACTACTAACCGGCGTACTTCGCTCTGTATTTGTCTCGTCATCTCTTCTCTTAGTTCCTGAAATCCTGCCGTGAGCATTTCCGCCACAGAAGGTACACCTGTCTCAACTTGAGGTTGAGGTTCCGGTGACTGTCTCCTCTCTTCTCCTCTCACTTGTGCTCTACCTCTACCACGAGCACGACCTCTACCTCAGTCTCGGGTACGGCCTCTACCTCGGACTCGGGTGGGCATTCCCTCCTCCCGAACTGATTCTCGATCAATTTCAGCAGGAGTTCTCCCTCCACCCCTAGTCTGTCTCGTGATCGGTGGCATCCCTATACTATCAAAGAGAGTAGAAAGAAAGGGCTGACTCAATTTCCTGGGTACTCCCACAAGTGCCTTTTTACTCCCACGTTGCGCCCGGGTTCACAACGAGGCGTAAACCGACACCCGATCATACCTATGGCTTCATACAGTTTAAAGATAACAGCCTTTGATGCCAAGTTTGTCACGCCCCCCTATCGGACGTCCGTGACCGGCACGAGAAGTAGGATTTCTCCTATCCCGTAAGCCTCTAATCCCTGATTGACAGTTCTACCTGTTTTTAACTACTCATTTCTATTACAAACAATATACAATACATATGGTCACCCATTTCCGGTGACCTAAGCCAATTGCATTCCACGGCTCGCTCAACGCCGCTTCAGTCTATATATATACACATATTCATTCACACGTACGTATAGTATACATAGTGATCACGCGCTTCAGGGCGGGTGATCTATCCTATTCACATGCAGAAATCCTGTATACAGTCATACATATATTCAATCACACACTTGCATATAGTTTACGTATTGATCACACGCCTCAATGCGTGTGATCTATCCTATTCACATGCGGAAGCCATACTTTCATACGAACAGGTATTCAGTCACACATACGTATAATTTACATATTGATCACACGCCTCAAGGCGTGTGATCTATCCTAGTCGCATGCAGAAGTCATATATGAACATACATGATATATGCTATTTCATAGCCTAAATTCCCAACACCAAGACCTAACTTTAATATGTATGAAGTCGACAATGCTAGAATTCAAGTGTGACATATATATATACGCAGCAGATGTAAACGTACATACGCCACGCCCAAAAAGGATCCATATATATATATATATATATATATATATATATATATATATATATATATATCACAACATATATGCATAATCAAAATAACTAACGACGTAAACAAAGCGTGCGGTCTTCAGGGTTGTCCGCCTCCTTCTGAAGAAGTGGACGTGTTACCGACTCCTGAACCACCTGTATCTGAAACATGTAAACAGGGGGTGAGTCGAACAGACACAGTGAGAAGCTCCCCCATCCCTAGCGTAGCAGCGGGTTCCACTACAGCTGGGGGAAGGGAGCAACCACAACCACATACGCATGAAACGGATTTATATTGTGTCCTTTAATATGACCAGACAATCAATATATCATATTCACAATTAAAAATCCTAATTCATGCTCCTAACATGTTTATTAATCTGCATGTAAACCAATCATAAACATATATCATATCTTTTCATAAGTCATACATAGTTATGCTCGTAGGCATTCACTTTCTGTCTCATGCATTACGCTAAGAGAAATACTGGCCCGAAGGCATTCCCTTCCTGTCTCCCGCGTTACGCTAAGAGAAATACTGGCCCGAAGGCAATGTCTTATTCGAACCTAGTTGATAAAACTAGGAACTTTCTGACTCCAAGGCATACTTACAGTTATAGCCGGCAACTTGTCTTACCCCGGTTAAACCAAGATAATGGCCACTATGTGGCATACTTACTGTTAACTGTATCCTGTCTGTCCGACCAGAATAACCGACTCGATCTACCCGAACTAACCTAAACAAGTTCAAATAACCTATTCGACCTTGAAAGACGCCCTATTAATAACTAACTGAATATTACATGTGTGAATTAGCTAGGCCTAGTTTTCCCCCGTTTCAATTATGCAACACTCTCACTCACATTTAACAACCTAGGTTCATTTTCCTCAATGTACCATACGGTCAAAACCTTTGCACGATGATCAATTTAAATGGGTTTCTAATATTAATAAAGCCTCTGTGGTGCCCTATACACATTATATTTAAGAAATTTAGACCGCGTAACTAAGCATCTACCATGCACGTGTCATGCTAATGCTTATGCACCCTCTTTCCAAGAACTAATTATTTAGCTCGTCGCGTCGTCTAAATTGCTCTTTTTAAAAGTCCATACTATCTTATATCATCTTCCACACATTCGAGCTATTTAGGACCTCTAAATGCTCAGGTTAGAGATTCCCATTTGTTTAAATTTCATTTTACATGTTCATAGGAGTAATTAGCTAATAAAAGAATTAAATTCACGGCTCAAAAGAGGCTCTAGCTTACTCATTCCACCGTCTCCCTTATTCGCCGAGTAAAAGCTTAATTACTACCTCTTTAATTATATATAAAAATATAATTGGGTACAATTAGAGCCTTGGAACTAATTTAACGAGTCTTAGGTGTCCACCACGGACTAGACCGAGGTGTCCAACCCACTGCACAGATCCTTACTGTACGGTGGCTTAGTATTTTGCCTCTTTTTCACCGGATTGGGTTCCGGTTGAGACGGTAAATACTCGGGCTTTATTCCCTTGTCTATTTCTAGCAATTACAACACTTATACTACTCCAATCCAAGCCTAAACATGCATCAAACCAGCAAAATTCAATTTATAAAAATTTTCTAACTAAATTTTCCTAATTTCCATACCCGGTAAATTCCTACAGTTTAACTTCGATTCTGAACCTTACTAAGCTTTCAATAACACCCACTAAGCTCAAATTTAACCCCGGAATGCCCCGATTGGAAGTATTTGAAGAATTCCTAAAATACCCAAAATTGGAGAAATTGGGGTTTGAGAGATTTGGGGCTTTCTTACTTGATTTCAATCGGGTAGAAAGCTTGGTGGTGATGAGATACGAAGTCCGGTCACCTTCTCCGGCAAAAATCCGGCGAGAATCCGGCCGGTGCTTTTCTCCCCGTAGCTCCTCTCTCTCTCGGCTGCTCGGTCTGCTTGTTTCTTGCACGTCTGCTCCGTTTCTCTTTTTTTTTCTCTTTATTATGTCTTGCGTTTTGTGGGTATGAGTGGCTGCTTGCTTTTGCTCTCTTATTTATTTATTCATTTTTTATTATATATGTGAGTTAGTGAAAGTGGGTGTGTGTGCGTTTTGTTTCTTGCTTTCTCTTTTTTTTTATAATGTGTGTGTGTGCTTTATGAGTGGGGGGTCAAACTAAATAATTTAATAATAATAATTATTATAATATATATATATATATATATATATATATATTTTATTTAGTTATTTTATTTGCTTTTCCCCCATCTCTTTTTTTTTCCGCATTTCTTTTAGATCTTAGAAAATTTATAAATATTCCCTATTAATTTCTTCTTTATTCTATTTTTAACCCTATAATTCTTTAATTTAATTTATTTTTCTTTCCCAAAGAAAAATAAATTAATAATAATGATAATAATAAAAATTAATATCTCGGGTATTACAGCAGGTGTGTGATTGAATATGTTTGACTGTATGCAGGATTTCTGCATGTGAATAGGATAGATCACCCGCCCTAAAGCGCGTGATCAATATGTATACTATATGTACGTGTGCGTGAATATGTGTATATTTATAGACTGAAGCAGCGCTGAGCGAGCCGTGGATTGCAACTGCTTAGGTCATCGGAAATGGATGACCATATGTATTATATATTGTTTATATTAGAAATGGGTAGATATGCACATATAAAAATGTCAATCAGGGATTAGAGGCTGGCGGGATAGGAGAAATCCTACCTCCCGTGCCGGTCACGGACGTCCGATAGCGGGTTGTGACAAACTTGATATCAGAGGCAGGTTATCTTTAGACTGTATGAAGCCATAGGTATGACTGGGTGTCGGTTTACGCCTCGTTGCGAACCCGGGCGCAACGTGGGAGTAAAAAGGCACTTGTGGAAGTACCCAGGAAATTGAGTCAGCCTTTCTTTCTACTCTCTTTGATGTGAAATATCATTGATATACGTGTACTTAGGTGTGGTCCTTGTGTAGTATAGGGATGCCACCGATCACGAGACAGGCTAGGGGTGGAGGGAAAACTCCTGCTGAAATTGATCGAGAATCAGTTCGGAGTAGCGAATGCCCACCCGAGGCCGAGGTAGAGGCCGTACACGAGGCTGGGGAAGAGGTCGTGCTCGAGGTCCAGGTAGAGCACAAGTGAGATGAGAAGAGAGGAGACAGTCACCGGAACCTCAAGTCGAGACAGGTGCACCCTCTGTGGTGGAAATGCTCACGGCGGGGTTTCAGGAATTGAGAGAAGAGATGACGAGACAAATACAGAGGGAAGTACGCCGGTTAGTAGTTGGCGAGGAAGAAGAAGCGAGAGTTCCAAGAAATCAGGAAATAGAGGTTGTTGAGGAAGTGGATAGAGGATGGCAACAACCACAGGAAGTGGCTCGTGAGCCGCGGGTAGCACCTAGAGAGCTGCCAATTTCAAAATTTCTGAAGCTTCATCCACCCACCTTCTGCGGAACTAGTGAGAAAGAGGATCCGCAGTACTTTGTGAGAGATATGGTCAGACCTGGGCACATGTGGTGGTGCTCAGGGCATGAGTTGGTGGAGTTGGCTTCAATTCAACTGAGGGGAGCTGCCAAAGTATGGATAGAGTCTGTACAGACCAGGTATTCAAGAAGGGTGGCACCGATGACCTGGGAAGATTTTCAGAGGGAATTCCTGGGTCGGTTTCTATCTGAAGGCACCAGAGATGCAAAGCATCAACAATTTGATGAGTTGTGGATGACGCCAAATATGACCGTGACAGAGTATGAATTACTTTTTACAGAACTGGCTCAATTCTCACCTGAGTTGGTTCTAGATGAAGAGGCAAGGATCAAGAGGTTCATACACCGTCTCACGGAGCCGTTATTTACTGCTTTATTACCTCAGAGGAGGCAATCTGAGACTGTAGCTCAAGCCGCAGACTGTGCCAGAATGATTGAAACCAGGAAGAGGTATGGGAGTTCTGTTGATCCCAAAGTCAAGTTAATTACAGGCAGTGATAACCAAGGGGGTGGAAGTAAGAAGAGGAAGACAACAAGTGGAGGTGCAGGATATTCAGGGTCCGCAGGAGGACAATCCTCAACTACCACCCACGAAACAGGTACAAGAGGTAATTTTCATGGGGGACAGAGAGTGCAAGAGGGTGGAAATGCCGGTAAGACAAGGCCCCAGTGTGCGACTTGCGGCAGATTTCATTTTGGAATATGTCGGAGACTGACAGGTGGGTGTTACAACTGCGGCCAGGTGGGCCATATGGCTAGAGAGTGTCCAAAGAGAAAAGAGGGTACAAGTGTGAGAAGTAATCCGACGCCGAGGGGTACACCTATTCCAGCCCCACCAGTGAGAACCGTACCACCACAGACAGCAAGTACAGGTGTAGCTAGAGGCCGAGGTGCAGGATCTAGTGGTAGAGAGCCAGGGGCAGTAGGTGGAGGACAAGCGCGAGTATTTGCACTTTCTTAGCAGGACGCTCATGCATCAAATGCAGTTGTGACAGGTACCCTTATTGTTTTCTCTCTTGAAGCACGAGTCTTATTTGATTCCGGCTCCACTCATTCCTATGTGTCGCATGCATTTGCTTCTAAATTCAACAATAGTCCGTCTAGAATGGAAGAAATAGTACTGGTCTCTACTCCAATGGGATAATCGGTACAAGTAGAGTATGTGCACAAGTTTTGCATTGTGGAGGTCAATGGTCATGAGACTGTGGTAAACCTTCGGTTGTTGTGTATGGTTGACCTTGATGTAATCCTCGGAATGGATTGGTTGGCGTCTTGCCATGCAGTTGTGGACTGCAGGGCTAAATGTTTGAAATTTAATATGCCAAACGAGGAGCCTATTGTGATACGGGGTGACGGAGCTGCACCGTATCCAAGCTTGATCTCAGCCTTGAAGGCATCCAAATTACTTGCAAAGGGATGTAAAGGGTATTTGGCCTTGGTTTAGGATACCACGAAAGTAGTACTTTCACCGACTCAAGTACCGGTAGTGCGAGAGTTCTTGGATGTGTTTCCAGAAGAATTGTCGGGGTTGCCGCCCGATCGTGAGATTGAATTTGAAATTGAGCTGCAACCTGGCACCCAGCCTATCTCCACACCACCTTATAGGATGGCTCCGAAAGAGTTGAAGAAGTTACATACACAATTGCAAGAATTGCTTGACAAGGGTTTTATAAGAACCAGCTTCTCTCCTTGGGGTGCACCGGTCCTTTTTGTGAAGAAGAAGGACGGATCCTTGCGGTTGTGTATCGTTTACCGAAAGTTAAACAAGGTGACGATCCGCAATCAATACCCACTGCCGAGGATAGATGACCTATTTGATCAGTTGCAGGGTGCGAAGTGGTTTTCCAAGATTGATTTGCGAACTGGGTATCATCAATTAAAGATTTGGGAATCAGACATACCTAAGACCGCATTTCGGACCCGATATGGACATTACGAGTTATTGGTGATGTCTTTCGGATTAACCAATGCTCCTGCAGCGTTCATGGACATGATGAACAGGGTCTTCAAACCATTTCTGGACCGATTTGTCATTGTTTTCATTGATGACATCTTGGTTTATTCTAAGAATTCTGAAGAGCATGCAGAACACTTGAGATTAGCATTGCAGATGTTGAGAGAGGAGAAATTGTATGCTAAGTTCTCCAAGTGTGAATTCTGGCTTGACAAAGTTGCCTTTTTGGGTCACGTGGTATCATCAGAGGGAATCCACGTTGATCCAAGTAAGGTAGAAGCGGTGAAGAATTGGTCCTAGCCTACCTCAGTTACTGAAATTCGCAGTTTCTTGAGCTTGGCTGGATATTTTAGAAGATTTGTGCAGGACTTCTCTAAGGTTGCTGCACCTATGACTAAGTCGACTCAAAAAGTGGTGAAGTTCATATGGGACGACAAGTGTGAGCAGAGTTTTCAGAAGCTGAAAGACAGTGTCACTACCGCTCCGGTACTGGCATTACCTGAAGGCGCAAGAGGGTATGTGGTATACTGTGATGCGTCGAGGATCGGGTTAGGGTGTGTCTTGATGCAGCACGGCAAGGTGATTGCCAATGCATTGCGACAACTGAGGACAACTTGAGAAGATTTACCCGACTCACGACCTTAAGATGGCTGCTGTAGTATTCGCTTTGAAAATATGGAGACATTACTTATATGGTGAGACTTGTGAAATCTATACAGACCACAAAAGCCTCAAATACATTTTCGAGCAGAAAGACTTGAACTTGAGACAACGTCGATGGTTAGAGTTGCTGAAAGATTACGACTGCACGATCTTGTATCATCCAGGAAAGGCTAATGTGGTAGCCGATGCTCTGAGTCAGAAATCCATGGGCAGTCTTGCTCAGAGAGTTGCACGAGCTAAAACAAACAGGGAATTAGTTTGAGATTGGGAGTTCTAACTCACTTTTAGCCCATTTGCAAGCTAAATCCTCTCTGGTAGAAGAAGTGAAGGCTAGACAGGATGAAGATACCGACCTCAAGCAAATCAAGGATACAGTAACTAAAGAGAAGGGGGACGACGTCCGATTCTCTGTAGATGATTTCAGGATACTTCGGTTGGAGGGATGGTTGTGGGTCCCTATGGTTGATAACTTGAAGGAAAGAATCCTTGAAGAAGCACACCAGACAGCTTATACAATCCATCCGGGAGTTAATAAAATGTATCAAGACCTGAAACAGCTGTATTGGTGGAATGGCATGAAAAGGGATGTTGCAAACTATGTAGCCAGGTGTTTAGTATGTCAACAAGTCAAGGCTGAACACCAGAAGCCCGTCGGAACTTACAACAGATAGAAATACCTGAGTGGAAATGGGAGAGGATAACTATGGATTTTGTAACAGGGTTGCCAAGATCACCACGTGGATTTCATTCGGTTTGGGTGATAGTGGATCGCATGACTAAGTCTACGCACTTTCTGCCAGTTAAGACCACATACGGAGTGAGTCAATATGCGCAGATTTATCTATCAGAAATCGTTAGATTGCACGGTGTGCCAGTATCCATAATATCTGATAGAGGGCCACAATTCACTTCCAGGTTTTGGAAGTCATTGCAGGAAGTGTTAGGAACGAGAGTTGATTTGAGTACTGCGTTCCACCCACAGACTGACGGGCAATCAAAAAGAACTATTCAGATTCTTGAGGACATGCTTCAGGCGTGTATTATGGATTTCGGCGGAAGTTGGGAAAGGTATTTACCTTTGGCTGAGTTTGCATACAATAACAGTTATCAAGAGAGTATCCAGATGGCACCGTTTGAGGCTCTGTACGGTCGTAGGTGCAAATTCCCGATTGGGTGGTTCGAGGTCGGAGAGGCTAGTCTAATCGGCCCAAAATTGATACAAGATGCCTTGCAGAAGGTGAAGTGCATCAGGGAAAGATTGCTAACGGCTCAGAGTAGGCAGAAGTCCTATGCAGACAATCGAAGGAGAGAACTCGAATTCGCCATTGGTGAACAGGTGTTTCTGAGGATATCACCGATGAGAGGCGTAATGCGGTTCGGTAAGTAGGGGAAGCTGAGTCCCCAGTATATCGGGCCATTTGAAATCCTAGAACGAGTTGGAATTGTGGTGTACCGGTTGGAATTGCCTACAGAGTTGGAGGGGGTACATCCTGTCTTTCATGTATCAATGCTTCGGAAATATCTTCCCGATCCCTCGCACGTGATTCAATCGCAAGACGTGCAACTAACCGAAAATCTGACATATGAAGAGGAGCTAGTGGAAATCTTAGATCGACTGTTGAAGAAACTCTGAACGGAAGAGATTCCATTGGTTAAAGTCTTGTGGAGAAATCACTCGACCGAAGAAGCTACATGGGAGGTCGAGGGTGAGATGCGCAGGACGTATCCTCATCTATTTCAAGACTAAGGTTAGTATTTTATTTGAAATTCAGGGACCGAATTCTTAAGGGGGGAAGATTCTAATATCCGAGATATTTAGATTTAATTATTTTCATTTTTATTAAATTTATTTTTCTTTCAGAAAGAAAAATAAATTAAATTAAAGAATTATAGGGTTAAAAATAGAATAAAGAAGAAAGTAATAGGGGATATTTATAAATTTGCTAGGACCTAAAAGAAAAGAGGATATAACAAGTAAATAAGTTTTTCTAATAAAATAAAATATATATATATATATATATAATATCTAATAATAAAAAATATATATATATATATATATATATATATATATAATAAAATATATATATTAAAAAAATAAAGGGGGCCAACCGTGACCCCCTTATCCTTTCACTAACACACATATAAGATATATATATATATATATAATAAGATACAAGGGGGGCCCACCTTGACCCCCCATTCAGTAAAAGCACACACACACACATTTAAAAGAAACGAGAAAGAGAGCAAAAGGCAGAAGCAGCAAACACGAGCAGAAAAAAAATAAGGAGTCACGCACGCGAGAAACACCAAACCGAGAAAGAAGAGGAGGAAGGGAAAACGAAGGAACCGGCCGGTGAAGCCACGCCTGTGCCGGAGAAGGTGACCGAACTTCGTCTTTCAATACCCACAAGCCTCCCATCCGATTGAAATCAAGTAAGAAGGCCCCAAACTCCCAAAACCTCATTTTCTCCAATTTTGGGTATTTTAGGAATTCTTCAAATACTTCCAATCGGGGCATTCCGGGGGTTAAATTTGAGCTTAGTGGGTGTTATTGAAAGTTTAGTAAGGTTCAGAATCGAAGTTAAACCGTAGGATTTGACCGGGTATGGAAATTAGGAAAATTTAGTTAGAAAATTCCCATAAATTGAATTATTGCTAGTTGGATGCATGTATAGGCTTGGATTGGAGTAGTATAGGTGTTCTGATTGCTGGAAACATACAAGGGAATAAAGCCCGGGTATTTACCATTTCAACCGGAACCCAATCCGGTGAAAAAGAGACGAAATACTAAGCCACCGTACAGTAAGGAGCTGTGCGGTGGGTTGAACACCTTGGTCTAGTCCGTGGTGGACACCTAAGACCCGCTAAATTGGTTCCAAGGCTCTACTTATACCCAATTATATTGTTATATATAATTAAAGAGGTAGTAATTAAGCTTTTACTCGGTGAATAAGGGAGACGGTGGAATGAGTAAGCTAAGGCCTCTTTTGAGCCGTGAAATTATTCTTTTATTAGTTAAATAACCATATGAGCACATGAAGTGGAATTAGACAAGTGGAAATCTCTAACCTAAGTAATTAGAGGTTCTAAATGGCTCGAAAGTGTGAAAGTCGAATATGGGGCATTCTGGACTTTCAGAAAGAGCAAATAAGACGACGTAACGAACTAAATAATTAATTCTGGGAATATAGCTAGAGGGTGCATAAGAATTAGCATGACACGTGCATGGTAGATGCTTAGTTACGCGTTCTAAATTTCTTAAATATATATGTGTATAAGGCACCATAGGGTAATTGGAGTTTCAGGCACTCCGAGGATTGATCAAGAGGGCCAACGTGGTGAGGGGCTCTCCCATCCCTGCCCCACAGGGTTGGATGACTACGTGGAAAATGTGGTTTGCTCTATTTTCTGCAAATTGATATGTGGGATATATTTATATGAATAAATTTGTGTTATACTTGTATGATTTGCAAGTAAGCAGTCAACGCGCAATAGTATATGTGCTTATATGACTAATGTCAAGGTGTATATGTGTTATTGTGGCTCACTGAGCCTTATATGTTACCGTGGGTAGGATTGAGTCATAATTTCATATGTGAGGAGTTCAGTAATATTAGAAACCAATCACATCGATCGTCACTGTTAAGACCTTGTTCGTATGGTTTGTTGAGGAAAACTGAACCTAGGTTGCTGAATGTGAGTGAGAGAGTTGCATAATTGAAAAGGGGGAAACTAGGCCTAGCTAATTCACACGTATAATATTTAGTTATTTATTAATAGGGCGTCTTTCAAGGTCGAATATGTTAGTTGAACTTGTTTAGGTTAGTTCGGGTAGATCGAGTTGGTTATCCTGGTCGGACAGACAAGATTCAGTTAACAGTAAGTATGCCACATAGTGGCCATCACCTTGGTTTAACCGGGGTCAGACAAGTTACCGGCTATTACTCTAAGCATGCCTTGGAGTCAGAAAGTTCCTGGTGTGATCAACCAGGTTCGTACATGAAATTGCCTTCGGGCTAGTATTTCTCTTAGCGTAATGCGGGAGATAGAAAGTGAGTGCCTACGTGCACAATTATAAGTTAACTATGGAACCATATGTTATATGTTTATGATTGATTTACATGCGGATTAATAAATATGTTAGAAGCATGAAATAGGATTTTAAATTGTGAATATGATTTACTAATTGCTTGATCATGTTAAAGGTCATAATAGGAATCTATTTCATGCGCATGTGGTTGTGGTTGCTCCCTTCCCCTAGTTGTAGTGGTACCCGCTGCTACGCTAGGGATGGGAGAGCTCCTCACTGAGTCTTTTCGACTCACCCTCCTGTTTACATGTTTAAGATACAGGTGGTTCAGGCGTTGGGAACGCGTCCATGTCTTCTCAAGGAGGCGGACAACTCTGAAGACCGCACGCATAGTCCGCGTGGGTAGCGTATTTTGGTTTATGTAAATAAATCAGGATGTATATCTATATATATGACTCCTTTTTGGATATAGCTTTTGTACATATACAACTGCGGTATATATACTCTAGTTTTGTCGGCTTCATACAGATTAAAGTTAGGTCTTGGTGATGGGAACGTAGGCTACGATATAGTATATATCATATATATATATATATATATATATATATATATATATATATATATTTGACTTCCGCATGTGAATAGGATGGATCACACGTATTGAGGCGTGTGATCAATATGTAAATTATATGTATGTGTAGCTGAATACCTGTTTCTATGAAAGTATGACTTCCGCATGTGAATAGGATAGATCAGACGCATTGAGGCGTGTGATCAATATGTAAACTATATGCAGGTGTGTGATTGAATATATGTTTGACTGTATACAGGATTTCTGCATGTGAATAGGATAGATCACCCGCCCTGAAGCGCGTGATCAATATGTATACTATATGTACGTGTCGGTGAATATGTGTATATTAATAGACTGAAGCGGCGTTGAGCGAGCCGTGGATTGCAACTGCTTAGGTCACTGGAAATGGATGGCCATATGTATTATATATTGTTTATATTAGAAATGGGTAGATATGCACATATAAAAATGTCAATCAGGGATTACAGGCTTGCGGGATAGGAGAAATCCTACTTCCCGTGCCAGTCACGGACGTCCGATAGGGGGTCGTGACAAGTGTTTCGAAAACTTGATATTCATTTTTCTTTTTCTTCATCAGTTTTCGCCGATGAGTGTTTCGAAAACGTGATATTCATTTTTCTTTATTTAATTAGTTTTCACCGTTGAGTGTTTCGAAAACTTGTTATTCATTTTTCTTTTTCTTAATCAGTTTTCGCCGATGAGTGTTTCGAAAATGTGATATTCATTTTTCTTTATTTAATTAGTTTTCACCAATGAGTGTTTCGAAAACTTCATATTCATTTTTCTTTTTTTAATCAGTTTTCGCCGATAAGTGTTTCGAAAACTTGATAGTCATTTTTCATTTTTTAATCTGTTTTCCCCGATGAGTGTTTCGAAAACTTGATATTCATTTTTCTTTTTTTTAAAATAGTTTTCATCGATGAGTGTTTCGAAAACGTGATATTCATTTTTCTTTATTTAATTAGTTTTCCCCGATGAGTGTTTCGAAAACTTGATATTCATTTTCTTTTTAATCAGTTTTCGCCGATAAGTGTTTCGAAAACTTTCTATTCATTTTTCTTTTTTTAATCAGTTTTCGTTGATGAGTGTTTCGAAAACTGGATATTCATTTTTCATTTTTTAGTAAGTTTTCGCTGATGAGTATTTCGAAAATTTGATATTCATTTTTCTTTTTTTAATCAGTTTTCGCCGATGAGTGTTTTCGAAAAGTTAATATTCATTTTTTAATCAGTTTTCGCCGATGTGTGTTCTGAAAACTTGATATTCATTTTTCTTTTTTTTAATCAGTTTTCGCCGATGAGTGTTTTGAAAATTTGATATTCATTTTTCTTATTTTTAATCAGTTTTCGCCGATGAGTGTTTCGAAAACGTAATATTCATTTTAATTTTTTTTTTAAATAGTTTTCGCCGATGAGTGTTTCGAAAACTTGATATTCATTTTTCTTTTTCTTAATCAGTTTTCGCCGATGAGTGTTTCGAAAACCTTATATTCATTTTTCTTTATTTAATTAGTTTTCACCGATGAGTGTTTCGAAAACTTGATATTCATTTTTCTTTTTCTTAATCAGTTTTCGCCGATGAATGTTTCGAAAACGTGATATTCATTTTTCTTTATTTAATTAGTTTTCACCAATAAGTGTTTCGGATACTTGCTATTCATTTTTCTTTTTTTAATCAGTTTTCGCCAATGAGTGTTTCGAAAACTTGATATTTATTTTCTTTTTTAATCATTTTTCGCCGATGAGTGTTTCGAAAACATGATATTCATTTTTATTTTTTTAATCAGTTTTTATAGATGAGTGTTTCGAAAATTTGATATTCATTTTTTCTTTTTTTAATCAGTTTTCGCCGATGAGTGTTTCCAAAACTTGATATTTATTTGTCTTTTTTTAATCAGTTTTCGCCGATGGGTGTTTCGAAAGCGTAATATTCATTTTTCTTTTTTTTTTTAAATAGTTTTCGCCGATGAGTGTTTCGAAAACTTGATATTCATTTTTCTTTATTTAATTAGTTTTCCCCGATGAGTGTTTCGAAAACTTGATATTCATTTTTCTTTTTTAATCAGTTTTCGCCGATGAGTGTTTCGAATACATGATATTCATTTTTATTTTTTTTAATCAGTTTTCGTCAATGAGGGTTTCGAAAACTTGATATTCATTTTTCTTTTTGTTGTAAGTTTTCGCTAATGAGTGTTTCGGGAACTTGATATTTATTTTTCTTTTTTTAATCAGTTTTCTCTGATGAGTGTTTCGAAAACTTGATATTCATTTTTCTTTTTTAATCAGTTTTCGCCGAGATATTTAGAAATAATTATTTTCATTATTATTAAATTTATTTTTCTTTCAGAAAGAAAAATAAATTAAATTAAGAATTATAGGGTTAAAATAGAATAAAGAAGAAAGTAATAGGGAATAAGTATAATTTTTCTATGACCTAAATAAAAATGCAAAACAAAATAAAAGAAAATAAAAAGCAAAACAAATAAGAAATAAAATAAAAAGTAAAACATATAATAATAAAATATGTATGGGGGCCAACCGTGACCCCCCTTTTACTAACCCACAATAAACAATTGTACTGATAACTCTATGAAATAGAGTTATTTAAGCTATGTTTTCACCAGTATTTTGAGGTGATTAAGTGATTTTAAGCCACAATTTGTTGCATTTTAGGAGATTTTCTTGTTCTAGGCTTTTAGGTGGTTTACTTCTGTATTTTGTGTTGATTTATTAAGTTTTGTGGGTATTTTATTTAGTTTAAAGTATGTTGGGGACTCACTTGCAATTTTCTTTTTGTGTCCAGGGTCAAATGGTAAAGAAAGAAGTGATTTTGGGCATTTTTGGAAGCCAAAAAGACAACAAGAGCATTTCTAGCCAGTGGCGAGATGCTGCAGCACCTACACAAAGCGCTGCAGCACCTACACAAAGCGCTGCAGCATGAACCCATTATTTCAACATCAGAGCCGAGATGCTGCAGCACCTGGTTTGAGTGCTGCAGCACGCCTGCGCAGGGGCAATTTTGGGAACCCGATTTTCTTGCTGTTTTAAAGGTTTTTCACTTAGGGTTTGAGCCATTCAGCCATTTTTAGAGTTTAGGAGCTGGAGAGGTGCGAAAATAGGAAGGGAAACTCAAGCTTCAAGTTGTCTCAAGTGGATTCAAGTGAAGAGGGAGTGGATTGGAGTCTTGGACACAAGAGTTTTCTTCTCTTCTTCTCTTTGCTTTGATGTTTACTGATTTTGCTGGTTTTAAGCTTGTAATTTCCTTGAATATGTTAGGCTAAGCTTCTCTTATCTTAGGGTTGTGGTACCCTAGCATGTAAACTTATGGATTTGCTACTTTGATTACTTGATTTAATGCATTTTGGTGTTTATTCAACTTTGTGCTTGATGAACCCTAGTTGTTTGGCCACCACTTAGGGAAATTAGAGGATTTGGGGTTTCCTTGGAAGAGGACTCCTAAATTTAGTCCTTGAGTTGAATACCTCTTGTTCTATGTTGATTGTGTTTGATTAACTTGATTAGCCCAAAGGATAGGCATATACCCAAGGGCCTTGAGGAGTCAAAATTGGCTTGAATTTAATGCATCTCTTAAATTTATACTTTCATAGGCATATGAGGAGTTAGATTTGAGAGGTAGAATTTATATAGGATTGGAAGATTCCTATAATCAAAGTAGGGCTAAGACTAATACCAAATCATTGATTTAAGTAGTGAAAAAGGGTAAAATTCCATAAGTGAAGTGCTAGGTGTAACTACAATCCTAAGAGCTTTTAATCTCATTTACACTCTTGAGTTATTTTCGCATTAATTTGCTAATTGCGTTGTTCACTTGTTTTTAATTAAAACACTCAATTTCAGTTGCTTGGCTTAGGTTACATATGAATGCATTAGTACTTAATTTGTTTTAGCTTAGTTCCCTGTGGACGATACTCTACTTATCATTATATTACTTGTTGGCGGTGTACACTTGCATCGCTTCGTTTGGGCGAGCAACATCTACCTATTAATATTTTAAGTGTGCCCCATTCCACTAAAATAACGCACAAAAAAAAGAAAGCAGAAGCAACCCGAGCAGCGCACGCACGCGAGAGAGAAGAGGAGGAGCACGCACGACAGGAAACGGCCGGAAACACGCCGGAGAACGCGTTCCGCCGCCGGTGAGGGCCACCGGAGTTCGTCTTTCATCACCACTAAGCTCCCCATCCGATTGAATCAAGGTATGGAAGCCCCAATCTTTCAAAACCCCAATTTCTCCAATTTTGGGTATTTTAGAAATTCTTCAATCTCTTGCAATCGGGGCATTCCGAGGTTAAATTTGAGCTTAGTGGATGTTATTGAAAGCTTGGGGAGGTTCAAAATCGAAGTTAAATCGTAGGAATTGACCGGGTATGGAAATTAGGAAAAATTGGGTTAGGAAATTGCTCTAGAATTCAAAATTGATAGTACGAAGCATGAATAGGCTTGGATTGGAGTAGTATAGGTGTTATAGTTGCTGGAAATAGACAAGGGAATAAAGCCCGAGTATTTACCGTCTCAACCGGAATCCAATCCGGTGAAAAAGAGGCGAAATACCAAACCACCGTATAGTAAGGTGTTGTGCGGTGGGTTGGACACCTTTGTCTAGTCCGTGGGGGACACCTAAGACCCACTAAATTGGTTCCAAGGCTCTAATTATACCCAATTATATTTTTATATATAATTAAAGAGGTAGTAATTAAGCTTTTACTCGGCGAATAAGGGAGACGGTGGGATGAGTAAGCTAGAGCCTCTTTTGAACCGTGAATTTAATTCTTTTATTAGTTAAATACCCATATGAACACATGAAGGGAAATTTAGACACGTGGAAATCTCTAACCTAAGTAATTAGAGGTTCTAATGGCTCGAAAGTGTGAAAGTCGAATATGGGGCATTCTGGAATGTCAGAAAGAGCAAATAAGACGACGTAACGAACTAAATAATTAGTTCTTGGAAAATAGCTAGAGGGTGCATAAGCATTAGCATGACACGTGCATGGTAGATGCTTAGTTACGCGTTCTAAATTTCTTAAATATATATGTGTATTGGGCACCATAGGGTAATTGGAGCTTCAGGCACTCCGAGGACTGATAAGGAGGGCCAACGAGGTGAGGGGCTCTCCCATCCCTGCCCCACAGGGCTGGATGACTACGTGGAAATGTGGTTTTCTCTATTTTGTGCAAATTTGATATATGAAATATGTCTATCTGAATGTATTTACGTTACGCGTATATGATTAGTGAGTAAACAGTGGACGTGCAAACTATTTATATGTTTATATGTTCATTCTCAAGTGAATATGCGATATGGTGGCTCACCGAGCCTTATATGACACCGGGGGTAGGATTGAGTCGGAATTTCATATGTGAGAGTTCATTAATATTAGAAACCCATATAAATTGATCATCGTGCAAAGGTTTTGATCGTATGGTAGAAGATCGAGGAAAATGAACCTAGGTTGTTAAATGTGAGGGAGAGTGTTGCATAATTGAAACGGGGGAAACTAGGCCTAACTAGTAATCACGTAAAATATCAACAAGTTCTCATAGGGCGTCTTTCAAGGTTAAATATGTTAGTTTAGTTTGTTTAGATTGTCCGGGTAGATCGAGTCAGTTATCCTGATCGGACAGAGAGGATTATGACATCAGCAAGTATGCCACATAGTGGCCATTTAAAACTGAGGTCAGACAAGTTGCTGGCTATTACTCTAAGCATGCCTTGGAGTCAGGAAGTGCCTGGTGTGATCAACCAGGTTCGTACATGAAATTGTCTTCGGGCCAGTATTTCTCTTAGCGTAATGCAGGAGACAGAAAGTGAGTGCCTATGTGCACAAGTATATGTTAACTATGGAACCATATGTTATATGTTTATGATTGATTTACATGCGAATTAATAAATATGTTAGAAGCATGTAATAGGATTTTAAATTGTGAATATGATTTACTGATTGCCTGATCATGTTAAAGATCATAATACGAATCCGTTTCATGTGCATGTGGTTGTGGTTGCTCCCTTCCCTCTGCTGTAGTGGTACCTGCTGCTACGCCAGGGATGGGGGAGCTTCTCACTGAGTCTGTTCGACTCACCCCCCTGTTTACATCTTTCAGATACAGGTGGTTCAGGAGTCGGGAACCCGTCCACTTCTTCTCAAGGAGGCGGACAACTCTGAAGACCGCACGCTTTGTTCGCATCGGTAGTTATTTTGATTATGTATATATGTTGTGATGTATATATATATGAATCCCTTTTGGGCGTGGCGTATGTACGTTTACATCTGCTGTGTATATATATACGTCACACTTGAATTCTAGCATTGTCGGCTTCATACAGATTAAAGTTAGGTCTTGGTATTGGGACTTTAGTCTATGATATAGCATATATCATGTATATATATATATGACCTCTGTATGCGACTAGGATAGATCACACGCCTTGCGGAGTGTGATCAATATGTAATCAGTTTCGAAAACTTGATATTCATTTTCTTTATTTAATTAGTTTTCCCCGATGAGTGTTTCGAAAACTTGATATTCATTTTCCTTTTTTAATCAGTTTTCGCCGATGAGTGTTTCGAATACATGATATTCATTTTTATTTTTTTAAATCAGTTTTCGTCGATGAGGGTTTCGAAAACTTGATATTCATTTTCATTTTTTAGTAAGTTTTCGCTAATGAGTGTTTCGAGAACTTGATATTTATTTTTCTTTTTTTAACCAATTTTCATTGATGAGTGTTTCGAAAACTTGATATTCATTTTCCTTTTTAATCAGTTTTCGCCGATGAGTGTTTCGAATACATGATATTCATTTTTATTATTTTAATTAGTTTTCATCGATGAGGGTTTCGAAAACTTGATATTCATTTTTGTTTTTTTAGTAAGTTTTCGCTGATGAGTCTTTCGAAAACTTGATATTCATTTTCTTTTTTTAATCAGTTTTTGTCACGACCCTAAATCGGGAGTACGTGACCGGCACGGGAATAGATATTTATCTCTAAACCCGTAAGCCTTATCCTGTAAACATGACTATAACTACCCTGCTATACAATCAATATATATATATATATCATACTAGTGGTCACGCCTCACTGGTGGCCTAATTAACCTGCAATCCGCGGTTCGCTCAATACCGCTTCAGCTCAATCCAGTGTATAGATATATTTATCAGCACTCATAATGTAAATATTAATATCATATTGACCGTACGTCTCAATACGTACGATCTATCCTATTGACATACAGCAAGCACACATATTATATATATCCATATCTATTGACCGTACGCCTCAATGCATACGATCTATCCTATTCACATGCAGAAGTTTATATACTCAAACAACATATATCCTAGTTTAACCCCAACTGGACCCTGTCTTTAAATACATGTGAAGCCTACAATTCTAGAGTGAACGTACGTCAAAGGCTGTAAATATTTACAACATTTACAACTTTAAAATATGTACAACAAAAGAAAGCAAAATAACCAAAAGGAGTCCACCCACGCGAACAAGAGCATAAGGATGGTCTGATGTCCGTATCACTGTCCGGACGTCGATGCCTGCCCGATCCCTGTATCTGAAACATTAAAGCAGAGGGAGTGAGTCAAACAGACTCAGTGAGAAGCTTCCCATCCTCGGCGTAGCGGCGGGTACCACTACAAGCTGGGGAAAGGGAAACACCCACAATCACATGCGCATGAAAGTCCAGTTTATCAAATGTATATTACGATCAGGCAATATTCATATAACATTAAAATCACAGATAAACCTACGGATCATGTTTTTCTATCATGCTACTCGTAAACAAGCAATCACATTTTAACATATAATATGAAAACTGTAAATCACTTAACTGACCCTAGTACCAGGCTAGGGCAATGGCCTCAACGGGCAAATTCTTTTAATGTTTAACTGACCCTAGTGCCAGGCTAGGGCAATGGCCTCAACAGACAAATCTTTTAATCTTTTACTGACCCTAGTGCTAGGCTAGGGTAATGGCCTCAACCGGCAAATGCTTTACTATTTAACTGACCCTGGTACCAGGCTAGGGCAATGGCCTCAACGGGCAATTGTTTTAATTTGTTTCTCTTTCCAAGCTTTCAGCTGGGATCCTGACCCTAACTACCCATTACTATTTTAAACTGACTTTACCTAGGCAGTGTGAACATCCCTACGACTCACTAATCAATTAAGAGATCGTATTAATCCTCATATTGTTCCCAAACCCTCAGTTTAGATCATAACCTAGCTCTAAGGTCTTCCCTAAGTTCAATTACCGTGAAACGTCGACGGTTACTAACAACTTCTATACGATTTCTTTAATGAGTTTCTAATTAATAGGGTAAAACAAACCTTGGACTCAATCAACAACTTACCCCCTTGCTTGTACTGTTCGGCGTATCTCATGTCATCACATGGATACCCTACAGTACCTCTTTACCTGTAGTCAAACACACATATAAAAATACTTTCATAGATAACAGTTTAGGAACAACAATAGCATGTTAACCACTAACCAATTCTTACAAATAGGCAAGTAGGCAAACCACATATCCACATCCTTAATCAATCCTGTAGGGCAAGGATGGGAAACCCCTCACCTGGACGGCTTCCTTGCGCTTATCCTGGAGTAACTCCCGCTCCGGACGAGTCGTGGTTTCCTAACGAATGCATTCAAGTGGTTAACATCTCATTTATACGCAATTCATATACATACTACATGCTCATGCCTAAAATGCATCTAGATGTTGCCAAGAACCGAGTCCTTGGTCTTATCCGTCTTCCCTCTCTTCTATGAGAGTCTCAAGTGCCTCGCACTTGGTTTCGTACCGCTATCGCTCTCCTTGAGTTACTTTTGGGGCCTTGGATTTGAGTTACTAAAACCTCAACGTGTGTCTAAGCTATCCTACTTAAGGTTTCCTAAGGTTTGTGTAGAAGGAATTTAGAAATTCAAGAAGTTGGGCTTAGCTTGTTCTGTAAGTTGCTATTCTTGAGGGACAAGAAGGCATTTGAAATGATTTTGATCCTTAAAAACATGGTTGGGGGTGTCTTAAGATGTTTCGGATTGAAAATAGGAGGTTCGAACGCCTCGGATTGGCCTAAAAATGAATGTTGGGCAGAGACCGGGCGCTGTGGTGCCAAGCTGCTGCCCAGCAGCTCTTGTACACCCGAGAGCGGGCGCTGCAGCGCCAGCTCGCAGCACATCAATTCGTTTGCTGTGTTGTGGGCTAGCTTGGGCCGATTTCAGCCCCCTTTCGACCCCGGCTTCGACTCTGCACCTCACGGGTTTTGTTCACCTACATTCCAACAACATAAATCCGATCCTAACTACTCAAATCCAAGCCCGATTCCAAATTTATCAACGAATCCCCAAATTGGGACTATTTAGAATTTTCAACCCCAAACCCTTTCAAATTCGAATTCGGCTAAACCCGAGGGTATAGCCTCGATTATTACCCTAACTAAGTGTTCAAGAACAATTCCTAGGTCTCAATCTACCCTCGAAACAACCCAATCGAAGGTGGATCGAAGAAATCGCTAAAAATGAAGAAATTGGGGTTACCAACCTTTGATTCGATTGGTGAAAGGTGTAGGAGACGTCGTACCCGAGCTCCGGTGACTTTTCCGGCGTTGGCTAGCTCTCCCCGGTCACTTTTCCGACTAACCCCAACCCTTCTTCTTCTTCTTCTTCTTCTCCTCCTCCTTCTTCTCTCTCTTTCTTCTTCTTCTTCTTCTCTCTCTTTCTTCCCGTAAATACCATCCTTCCTCCTCCTTTTCTCTTGTTTCTTTTTATTCTTATTTCCTTAAGTCACACCCCCACCCCAAAATTAAAAATAATTAAATAATCAAAATAAATAAATAATAACTAAATAATAATAATTATTATTATAATAAAGATTAGGTGGAAAATATCCCCAATTAAATCCTCCCCTCTTTCCAATTAAAATTTTCATTTCCTCTTATTTCCCAAATTAAATACCCAAAAATATTCCCTACTCTCTTTTCACCATTTAATTCAGGTTTCCAATTCCTTAGGTCCTGAATTATATCCAAAAATTATTTTCTACTTATTTTCTTTTCCTTTCATTTAATTTTAAACTTTGAAAAAAATTTCTCGGGTATTACAATCTTCTCCCCTTAAGAAATTCGGTCCTCGAATTTCAATTAACATACTAACCTTAGTCTTGAAATAGGTGAGGATATGTCGTGCGCATCTCCGCCTCAACTTCCCACGTTGCTTCCTCAACCGAATGGTTTCGCCATAGGACTTTCACCAAGGGTATCTCCTTGACCTCAGCTTCTCTTCAATTGGCGATCTAGGATTTCCACTGGCATCTCCTCATAAGTTAGACTCTCAGCTAGTTCTACTTCCTGGGGTTAGATTACATTGAGAGGGGGTCCTGGCAGGTACTTGCGAAGCATAGACAACGTGAAACACCGGATGAACTCCTTCCAACTCTGCTGGAAATTCTAGACGGTAGGCAACATTTCCCACGCGCTCTAGAATCTCAAACGGTCCGATGTATCTTGGACTTAGCTTGCCATTTTCTTGGCCAAATCTCACACGCCCTTCACTATGATGCTATGTTTAAGAACACCTGCTCACACCACAGCAAAACTCTAACTCTCTTCTCCGGTTGTCAGCATACGACTTATCTGCCTACTCTGAGCCGTGGCAAGCCATTCTGCTAATAGACTTTATCTTGTTCAAAGCATCCTTAACAGATTTTCTGAACCAACTAACTTGGCCTCCCCGACCTCGAACCACCCAAGTCGGGGACCTGCACTTCAGACTGTACAAGGCCTCGAAGGGTGCCATCTGAATACTGATTGGTAACTGTTGTTATAGGCAAACTCCGCTAACGGCAGGTATTTCTCCCACCCTCCGCCAAAATCCATAACACATGCTCTAAGCATCTCCTCTAAAATCTGAAATGGTCCTCTCAGATTGGCCGCTCTGTCTGGGGATGATATTCTGTACTCAGATCAACCCTTGTCCCATTGCCTCCTGCAATGCTCTCCCAGAATCGAGAGGTAAACTGTGGCCCCCTGTCAGAGATAATCGACAGACGTGGCACTCATGCAACCTCACTATCTCTGATAGGTACAACTGGGCATACTGACCCACTCCGTAAGTGGTCTTAACTGGCAGGAAATGGGCGGACTTGGTCATCCGATCAACAATTACCCAAACTGAGTCAAATCCTCTCTGTGATCGCGGCAATCCTGTCACAAAATCCATAGTAGTCCTCTCCCACTTCCATTCAGGAATTTCTATCTGTTGAAGTGTTCCGGCGGGCTTTTGGTGTTCAGCCTTAACCTGCTGACACACTAGACATCTAGACACGTAGTCTGCCACATCCTTCTTCATACCAATCCACCAGTATAATTCTTTCAGATCCTGATACATCTTATTACTACCCGGATGGATTGTGTACGATGTCTTGTGTGCCTCATTAAGGATTCTTTCTTTCAAACCATCCGCCATAGGTACACACATCGTCCCTCCAACCGAAGTATGCCATTGGTCATCTATGGAGAATCGAACGTCGTCCTTCTCCCCTTAACCACTGTATCTTTGATCTGTTTGAGGTCGGCGTCTTGCTCTTGTTTGGATTTAACCTCTTCGATTAGAGCTGACTTAGCTTGGATGTGGGCTAGAAACAAGTTGGAATTTCCAATTTCAAACTGAGTTCTAGACTGTTCCAGCTCATGTATTTCCCGAATTAACGGCCTTCGTATTTCACTGATATGGGCTAAGCTACCCATTGACTTTTGGCTCAGAGCGTCTGCCACCACATTCGCCTTACCAGGATGGTACAAAATCATGCAATCATAGTCTTTCACAACAATTCCATCCACCTGCGTTGTCCTCAGATTTAGATCTTCTGCTCGAAAAATGTACTTGAGGCTCTTGTGGTCTGTATATACCTCACATGTTTCGCCATAAGGTAGTGCCTCCAAATCTTCAAGGTAAATACCACCGCTGCCATTTCAAGATCATGAGTTGGGTAGTTCTTTTCGTGCTTCCGGAGTTGCCTAGAGGCATAAGCAATCACCTTGCCATGTTGCATAAGAACACACCCTAACCCAACTCGTGAAGCATCACAGTAAACTACATATCCTCTGGTGCCCTCAGGAAGAGCCAACACAGATGTTGTGGTGAGACTTTCCTTTAGTTTTGAAAACATCTCTTCACACTTGTTATCCCACAACGAATTTCACACCCTTTCTGAGTTAACTTTGTAAGAGGTGCAGCAACCTTCGAAAAGACCTGCACAAACCTTCTATAATATCCAGCCAAACCTAGAAAACTGTGAAACTCCGTGACTAAGGTTGGTTGGGACCAAGTCTTAACTGCTTCTACTTTATTCGGGTCAACATGGATTCCTTCTGATGAGACCACGTGACCGAGGAATGCAACTCTATCAAGCCAAAACTCGCATTTCGAAAACTTAGCATACAATTTCTCTTCCCTTAGCTTCTATAATGCTATTCTCAAATGCTCTGCATGCTCCTCAGCATTCTTGGAATAGACTAGAATGTCATCAATAAATACAATGACAAACCGGTCTAGAAATGGCTTGAAAACTCGATTCATCATGTCGATAAAAGCTGCTGGTGCATTAGTTAGCCCGAACAACATGACTAAAAACTCATAATGGTCGTATCGGGTTCGAAAAGCAGTCTTGGGCACTTCTTTTCTAATCTTCAGCTGATGATACCCTGATCGCAGATCGATCTTTGAAAACCTCTTAGCACCTTGCAACTGGTCGAACAAATCATTGATTCTTGGAAGTGGATATTTATTGCGGACCGTTACCTTATTTAACTTTCGGTAATCGATACACAATCTTAAAGTTCCATCCTTCTTCTTCACGAATAGAATTGGTGCACCCCAAGGTGAAAAACTGGGTCTGATGAAACCTTTATCAAGCAATTCCTGTAATTGCGTGTGTAGCTCCTTCAACTCCTTCAGAGCCATTCTGTAGGGTGGTGTGGAAATCGGCTGAGTAACCTGGTAAAAGCTCGATCTCAAATTCAATCTCTCGATCCAAGGCGGCAAACCAGGCAAGTCGTCCGAAATACATCAAGAAACTCCCGAACCACCGATACCTGATTTGCTGGAAGTACTTCTTTCGTAGTATCCCTCACAAAAGCCAGATACCCTTTACATCCTTTCTCGAGTAGCTTGGAAGCTTTCATTGCTGAAATTAGACTCAGATATGATGCAGCACCATCACCCCGCACCACGAATGGCTCTTCATTCGGCATATTGAATTTCAAACACTTCGCCCTGCAATCAACTACCGCATGACATGATGCCAACCAATCCATACCTAGAATGACATCCAAGTCAACCATATAGAGTAGTCGTAGGTCCACAAACTGTTTCATGACCCTCGACCACAACCATACACGATTCATAGACATACTTGACTTGTACTGATTCACCCATCGGAGTAGAGACCATTTCTGTCTCCTTCAAACCTAGTCGGACTTTTCTCAACTTTCCGTGCAAATGCATGTGAGATGTAGGACTGTGTTGAACCAGAATCAAATAATACAAGAGCCTGGAGAGAGCATACTGAAAGTGTACCTGTCACTACTTGCATTTGAGGCATGTGCATCCTGCCAAGACAAAGCAAACACCCGTGCCTAGTCCTCCCCCTGGTGCCACCTGGGCCTCTACCTCCTGCTCCTGCTCCTCTACCCTCTGCCCGCATCCTAAAGTGTTGACTTGGGGTGGTACAATTCTAACTGGTGGGGCTGCAATTGGAGTACTACCCGGAGTAGGATTGCTCTTGTCACTCGTATTACTCTTCCTCTGCGGACATTCCTTAGCCATATGCCCGAACTGTCCACAGTTGTACAACCTCCCTTCATAACTTGTGCACTCATCCAAAATGAAATCTTCCACATGTTCTACACTGCGTTCTCTGGTTACCCGCCCTGCCATACTGCCTTAGAACCCCTACCCCCTGTTGTGTACTCCTCCCAGAACTTGTGGCGGTAATAGCAGACTGCCCACCACTTGCCCTGCATAATTTGGAACTATAGCAGAATACCAGCTGTCTTTTGCTTCTTCTTCCATCCCTGTCCATCACGACCTGTAAGTTAACTTGTTCTTGGATTCACCGATATCCAAACTTCTTTCTATTTTCAATACCCTGGCACAATCAGCAACATGTGCTAGAGTTTCAAACTGACCACATTGCGGCAGTAGAACTACGAATAATGGCTCTACCAACCTGTGGATAAACCTCTTAATCAAATCCCTCTCATCGGGAACCAATTCTGGAGCATATTGAGCTAGCTCCGTGAACTGCAGCTCAAACTCAGTCACTGACATATTCGGTGTTTATCCACAAATCTTCAAACTGTTAACGCTTAGCATACCTCATATCCTTCAGATAGAAACCGACCCAGGAATTCCCTCTGAAAAATCTTCCCAGGTCATAGGAGCAACTCTCCTTGCATATCTCTTCTGTACTGATTCAAACCAAACCCGTGCAGCGCCTCTTAACTGAAACGAGGCAAGTTCCACCATCCTCCTCCTGGACACCTCAGTAACTGCCCCAATCTGATTATATCACGGAGGAAATGTTGAGGGTCCTCCTTGGTTTCGGTTCCAGCAAAAGGTAGGCGGATTCAGCTTCAGGAATTTAGTAATCGGTAATTCCCTCGGAACTCCCCTCGGTCCCTGGGGCACGTCCCTTTGTTGCCATTCCCTTCTTGGTTCTTCCTCCCTTTCCTCAACCATTTCAGTTTCCTGTTCAGCCGATATAACTTGCTCTTCTTCCTCGCCGACAACTAAACGGCGGACTTGTTGAATTTGGCGGGTCATTTCAGCTCTTAACCCTCCTGAAATCCCGCAGTCAGCATCTCACCACTGACGGAGCACACCCGTCTCAACCTGTGGCTCTGGATTTGTTACCTATGACTTCCTTCTTGTGTCCTACCACGACCGCGAGCACAACCACTAGCACGGCCTCATAGCTCGGCCCATGGGAGGCATTCTCTCCTCTCGAACGGACTCCTCATCTGTACGGCAGGGACGCTACCCGCCCTCCTAGCCTGCCTAGTAGTCGGCGGCATCCCTGTACCTGCACAAAAATTTCACCTGATAAGCATTTGCATAATCTATCAAAGATTAAGAAGGAATGAAAGAAAGGCTGACTCAAATTATCCTGGTACTCCCACAAGTGTCATGTTTAATGCAACGTTGTGCCCAGGGGTTTCACAACAAAACTTAAAAACCGACACCCGTTATACCAATGGCTTCACATGACTTAAAAGAATAACCTGCCTCTGATACCAAGTTTGTCACGGCCCCAAATCGAGAGTACGTGACCGGCACGGAATAGATTTTTATCTCTAAACCCGTAAGCCTTATCCTGTAAACATGACTATAACTACCCTGCTATACAATCAATATATATATATCATACTAGTGGCCACGCCTCACTGGTGGCCTAATTAACCTGCAATCCGCGGTTCGCTCAATACGCTTCAGCTCAATCCAGTGTATAGATATATGTATCAGCACTTATAATGTAAATATTAATATCATATGACCGTACGTCTTAATACGTACGATCTATCCTATTCACATGCAGCAAGCACACATATTATATATATCCATATCATATTGACCGTAGTCCTCAATGCGTACGATCTATCCTATTCACATGCAGAAGTTATATACTCAACATTCATCCTAGTTTATCCCTAACTGGACCCTGTTCTTTAAATACATGTGAAGCCGACAATTCTAGAGTGAACGTACGGTCAAAGACTGTAAATATTTACAACATTTACAACTTTAAAATATGTACAACAAAAGAAAGCAAAATAACCAAAAGGAGTCCACCCACGCGAACAAGAGCCTAAGGATGGCCTGATGTCCGTATACCTGTCCGGACGTCGATGCCTGCCCGATCCCTGTATATGAAACATTAAAGCAGAGGGAGTGAGTCAAAAAGACTCAGTGAGAAGCTTCCCATCCTCGACGTAGCGGCGGGTACCACTACAGCTGGGGAAAGGGAAACACCCACAATCACATGCGAATGAAAGTCCAGTTTATCAATGTTATATTACGATCAGGCAATATTAATATAACATGAAAATCACAGATTAACCTACGGATCTGCTTTTCTATCATGCTACTCGTAAACAAGCAATCACATTTTAACATATAATATGAAAACTGTAAATCACTTAACTGAACCCTAGTACCAGGCTAGGGCAATGGCCTCAACGGGCAAACATCTTTTAATCTTTTACTGACCCTAGTGCCAGGCTAGGGCAATGGCCTCAACGGACAAATCTTTTAATCTTTTATTGACCCTAGTGTCAGGCTAGGGCAATGGCCTCAACGGGCAAATGCTTTACTCTTTAACTGACCCTAGGACCAGGCTAGGGCAATGCCCTCAACGGGCAATTGTTTTAATTTGTTTCTCTTTCCAAGCTTTCAGCTGGGATCCTGACCCTAACTACCCATTACTATCCTAAACTGACTTTACCTAGGTAGTGTGAACATCCCTACGACTCACTATTCAATTAAGAGATCGTATTAATCCTCATGATTGTTCCCAAACCCCGGTTTAGATCATAACCTAGCTCTAAGGTCTTCCCTAAGTTCAATTACCGTAAACGTCGACGTTACTAACAACTTCTATACGATTTCTTTAATGAGTTACTAATTAATAGGGTAAAACAAACCTTAGACTCAATCAACAACTTACACCCTTGCTTGTACTGTTCGCGTATCTCATTGTCATCACATGGATACCCTCCAGTACCTCTTTACCTGTAGTCAAACACACATATACAAATACTTGCATAGATAACAGTTTAGGAACAACAATAGCATGTTAACCACTAACCAATTCTTACAATAGGCAAGTAGGCAAACCACATATCCACATCCTCAATCAACCCGTAGGGCAAGGATGGAAACCCCTCAACTGGACGGCTTCGTTGCGCTGTCCTAGAGTAACTCCGCTCCGGACGAGTCGTGTTTCCTAACGAATGCATTCAAGTGGTTAACATCTCATCTATACGCAATTCATATGCATACTACATGCTCATGCCTAAAATGCATCTAGACGTTGCCAAGAACCGAGTCCTTGGTCTTATCCATCTTCCCTCTCCTCTATGAGAGTCTCAAGTGCCTCGCACTTGGTTTCGTACCGTTATCGCTCTCCTTGAGTTACTTTTAGGGCCTTGGATTTGAGTTACTAAACCTCAACGTGTGTCTAAGCTATCCTACTTAAGGTTTCCTAAGGATTGTGTAGAAGGAATTTAGAAATTCAAGAAGTTGGGCTTAGCTTGTTCCGTAAGTTGCTATTCTTGAGAGACAAGAAGGCATTTGAAATGATTTTCATCCTTAAAAACATGGTTGGGGATGTCCTAAGATGTTTTGGATTGAAAATAAAAGGTTTGGAAGCCCCGGATTGGCTTAAAAACGAATGTTGAGCAGAGACTGGGCGCTGCAGCGTCCATTTAGGCGCTGTGGCGCCAACCTGCTGCCCAGCAGCTCTTGTACACCCGAGAGCGGGCGCTACAATGCCAGCTCGTAGCACAGCAATTCGTTTGCTGTGCTGTGGGCTAGCTTGGGCTCGTTTCAGCCCCCTTTCGACCCCGCCTTCGACTCCGCACCTCACAGGTTTTGTTCACCTACATTCCAACAACATAAATCCAATCCTAACTACTCAAATCCAAACCCGATTCCAAATTTATCAACGAATCCCCAAATTGGAACTATTTAGAATTTTCAACCCCAAACCCTTTCAAATTCGAATTCGGCTAAACCCGAAGGTATAGCCTCGATTATTACCCTAACTAAGTGTTCAAGAACACTTCCTAGGTCTCAATCTACCCTCGAAACAACCCAATCGAAGATGGATCGAAGAAATCCCAAAAAATGAAGAAATTGGGGTTACCAACCTTTGATTCGATTGGTGGAAGGTGTAGGAGACGTCGTACCCGAGCTCCGGTAACTTTTCCGGCATCGGCTAGCTCTCCTCGATCACTTTTCCGATGAACCTCAACCCTTCTTCTTCTTCTTCTTCTTCTTCTTCTTCTTCTCTCTCTTTCTTCTTCTTCTTCTTCTTCTCTCTCTTTCTTCCCGTAAATACCTTCCTCCTCCTTTTCTCTTATTTCTTTTTATTCTTATTTCCTTAAGTCACACCCCCACCCCAAAATTTAAAATAATTAAATAATCAAAATAAATAAATAATAATAATTATTATTATAATAAAGATTAGGTGGAAAATATCCCCAATTAAATCCAAAAATTATATCCCAAATTAAATACCCAAAAATATTCCCTACTCTCTTTTCACCATTAAATTCAGGTTTCCAATTCCCTAGGTCCTGAATTGAATCCAAAAATTATTTTCTACTTCTTTTCTTTCCCTTTCATTTTATTTTAAACTTTGAAAAAAATTTCCCGAGTATTACAGTTTTTGCCGATGAGTGTTTCGAAAACTTGATATTCATTTTTCTTTTTTATTTAGTTTTCGCCGATGAGTGTTTTTGAAAACTAGATATTCATTTTTCTTTTTTTAATCAGTTTTCGCTGATGAGTGTTCTGAAAACTTAATATTCATTTTTCTTTTTTTAATTAATTTTCGCCGATATATGTTTCAAAAACTTGATATTTATGTTTCCTTTTTTTAATCATGTTTCGCCGATGAGTGTTTCGAAAATTTGATAGTCATTTTTCGTTTTTTAATCAGTTTTCGCCGATGAGTGTTTCGAAAACGTAATATTCGTTTTTCTTTTGTTTAAATAGTTTTTGCCGACGAGTGTTTCGAAACCTTGATATTCCTTTTTCTTTTTCTTAATCAGTTTTCACCGATGAGTGTTTCGAAAATGTTATATTCATTTTTCTTTATTTAATTAGTTTTCACCTATGAGTGTTTCGAGAACTTGATATTCATTTTCCTTTTTTAATCAGTTTTCGCCGATGAGTGTTTCGAATACATGATACTCATTTTTATTTTTTTTAATCAGCTTTCGTCGATGAGGGTTTCGAAAACTTGATATTCATTTTTCTTTTTTTAGTAAGTTTTCGCTAATGAGTGTTTCGGGAACTTGATATGTATTTTTTTTAGACAAACTACTATTTTGTCCCTGAATTGTTGATCTAACTACTATTTAGTCCCCGAATTTATCAAAAATACTATTTAGTCCCCGAAATGTTTAACTATGTCAACTATTTTCTCCCCGAATTTATCAAAAATACTATTTAGTCCCCGAAATGTTTAACTATGTCAACTATTTAGTCCCCAAACATGGCAAAAATACTATTTAATCACCGAATTTACAACTCTGTCAACTATAATGAGTAACAGTCAGGAGACTAAATAATTGACAGAGTTGCAAATTCGATGATTAAATAGTATTTTTGCCAAGTTTGGGGACTAAATAGTTGACATAGTTAAACATTTCGGGGACTAAATAGTATTTTTGATAAATTCGGGGACTAAATAGTAGTTTGACATCAATTCAGGGACTAAATAGTATTTTGCCTCTTTTTTTTAATCAGTTTTCCCCGATGAGTGTTTCGAAAACTTGATATTCATTTTCCTTTTTTAATCAGTTATCGCCGATGAGTGTTTCGAATACATGATATTCATTTTTATTTTTTTAGTTAGTTTTCGTCGATGAGGGTTTCGAAAACTTGATATTCATTTTTCTTTTTTTAGTAAGTTTTCGCTGCTGAGTGTTTGGAAAACTTGATATTCATTTTCCCTTTTTTAATCAGTTTTTGCTGATGAGTGTTTCGAAAACTTGATATTCTTTTTTCTTTTTTTAATCATTTTTCGCCGATGAATGTTTCAAAATCTTGACATTTATTTTTCCTTTTTTTAATCAGTTTTCGCCGAAGAGTGTTTGAAAAACCTGATAGTCATTTTTCGTTTTTTAATCAGTTTTCGCCGATGAGTGTTTCCAAAACGTAACATTCATTTTTCTTTTGTCTAAATAGTTTTCGTCGATAAGTGTTTCGAAAACATGATATTCATTTTTCTTTTTCTTAATCAATTTTCACCGATGAGTGTTTCGAAAACGTGATATTCATTTTTCTTTATTTAATAAGTTTTCACCGATGAGTATTTCGAAACCTTGATATTCATTTTCCTTTTTTAATCAGTTTTCGCGGATGAGTTTTTCGAATACATGATATTCATTTTTATTTTTTATAATCAGTTTTCGTCGATGACGATTCGAAACTTGATATCATTTTTCTTTTTTTTAATAACTTTTAGCTTGAGTGTTTCGGGAACTTGATATTTATTTTTCTTTTTTTAATCAGTTTTCACCGATGAGTATTTCGAAAACTTGATATTCATTTTCCTTTTTTAATCAGTTTTCGCCGATGAGTGTTTCGAATACATGATCTTCATTTTTATTTTTAAATAGTTTCGTCGATGAGGGTTTCGAAAACTTGATATTCATTTTCTTTTTTTAGTAAGTTTTCGCTGATGAGTGTTTCGAAAACTAGATATTCATTTTTCTTTTTTAATCAGTTTTTGCCAATAAGTGTTTCGAAAATTTGATATTCATTTTCTTTTTTTAATCAGTTTTCGCCGACGAGTGTTTTCGAAACTTGATATTCATTTTTCTTTTTTTAATCAGTTTTCGACGATGAGTGTTCTTAAAACTTGATATTCATTTTTCTTTTTTTAATCAGTTTTCGCGCGATGAGTGTTTCAAAAACTTGATATTTATTTACTTTTCTTTTTTAAATCAGTTTTCGCCGATAAGTGTTTCGAAAACTTGATATTCATTTTCTTTTTTTAATCAGTTTTTGCCAATGAAACTTGATATTCATTTTTATTTATTTAATTAGTTTTTCGCCGATGAGCGTTTCGAAAACTTGTATTCATTTTCTTTTTTAATCAGTTTTCACCGATGAGTGTTTTAAAACATAATATGAATTTTCTTTTTTTTAATCAACTTTCGCCGATGAGTGTTTTGAAAACTTGATATTCATTTTTCTTTTTTAATCAAGTTTTGCCGATGAGTGTTTCGAAAACTTAATATTCATTTTCTTTTTTTAGTAAGTTTTCGCTATATTTCGGGAACTTGATATTTATTTTTCTTTTTTTAATCAATTTTCCCGATGAGTGTTTCGAAAACTTGATATCATTTCCTTTTTTAATCAGTTTTCGCCGATGAGTGTTTCGAACACATGATATTTATTTAATATTTTTAATAAGTTTTCGTCGATGACGGTTTCGAAAACTTGATATTCATTTTTCTTTTTCTAGTAAGTTTTCGCTGATGACTGTTTTGAAAACTTGATATTCATTTTTCTTTTTAACAGTTTTGCCGATCAGTGTTTGGAAAACTTGATATTCATTTTATTTTTTTAATCAGTTTTCGCAGATAAGTGTTTTAGTAAACCTGATATTATTTTTTTTTTTAATCAGTTTTCACCGATAAGTGTTCTGAAAACTTGATATTCATTTTTCTTTTTTTTTAGTTTTCGCGATTAGTGTTTCACAAACTTGATATTTATTTCCTTTTTTAATCAGTTTTCGCCGATAAGTGTTTCGAAAACTTGATATTCATTTTTCTTTTTTTAATCAGTTTCGCCGATGAGTGTTTCAAAAACTTGATATTCATTTTTCTTTTTTTAATCAGTATTCGTCGATGAGTGTTTCGAAATCTTGATATTCATTTTTCATTTTTTAATAAGTTTTCACTCATGAGTGTTTCGAGAATTTAAAATTCATTTTTTTTAATCAGTTTTCCCTGATGAGTGTTTCGAAAACTTTATATTTTTTCTATTTTTAATTAGTTTCGTCGATGAGTGTTTCGAAAACTTATATTCATTTTTATTTTTTTATCAGTTTTCGCCGATGAGTGTTTCGAAAACTGGATATTCATTTTTATTTTTATAGTAAGTTTTCGCTGATGAAAGTTTCGAAAACTTGATATTTATTTTTCTTTTTTTAATCAGTTTTTGTTGATGAGTGTTTCGAAAACTTGATATTATTTTTCTTTTTTAATCAGTTTTCGCTGATGAGTGTTTTGTAAACTTGATATTCATTTTTTAATCAGTTTTCACCGATTAGTGTTCTGAAACTTAATAATCATTTTCTTTTTTAATCAGTTTTGCCGAAGAGTGTTTCAAACTTGATATTCATTTTCTTTTTTTAATTAGTTTTCGCCGATGAGTGTTTAAAAACTTGATATTCATTTTCTTTTTTTAATCATTTTCCGATGAGTGTTTTAAAACTTGATATTCATTTTCTTTTTTTAATCATTTTTCAACGATGAGTGTTTCGAGAACTTGATATTCATTTTTCTTATTTTTATCAGTTTTTGCTGATGAGTATTTCGAAACTTGATATTCATTTTCCTTTTTAATCAGTTTTCGCCGATGAGAGTTTCAAAAACTTTATAATCATTTTTATTTTTTAAATCAATTTTCGTCGATGAGTGTTTCAAAAGCTGGATATTCGTTTTTCTTTTTTAGTAAGTTTTTGCTGATTAGTGTTTTGAAAACTTGATATTCATTCTTCTTTTTTTATCAGTTTTCGCCGATGAGTGTTTTCGAAAACTTGATATTCATTTTTCTTTCTTTAATCAGTTTACGCCGATGAGTGTTTTGAAAACTTGATATTCATTTTTCTTTTTTTAATCAGTTTTCGACGATAAGTGTTTTGAAAACTTGATATTCATTTTCTTTTTTTTAATTAGTTTTCGTCGATGAGTGCTTCGAAAACTTGATATTTATTTTTCTTTTTTTTAATCAGTTTTCGCCGTTGAGTGTTTCGAAAACTTGATATTCATTTTCCTTTTTAATCAGTTTTCGCGGATGAGTTTTTCGAATACATGATATTCATTTTTATTTTTTATAATCAGTTTTCGTCGATGACGATTTCGAAAACTTGATATTCATTTTTCTTTTTTAAACTTTTAGCTAATGAGTGTTTCGGGAACTTGATATTTATTTTCTTTTTTAATCAGTTTTCACCGATGAGTATTTCGAAAACTTGATATTCATTTTCCTTTTTTAATCAGTTTTCGCCGATGAGTGTTTCGAATACATGATCTTCATTTTTATTTTTTAAATAGTTTTCGTCGATGAGGGTTTCGAAAACTTGATATTCATTTTCTTTTTTTAGTAAGTTTTCGCTGATGAGTGTTTCGAAAACTAGATATTCATTTTTCTTTTTTTAATCAGTTTTTGCCAATAAGTGTTTCGAAAATTTGATATTCATTTTTCTTTTTTAATCAGTTTTCGCCGACGAGTGTTTTCGAAAACTTGATATTCATTTTTCTTTTTTTAATCAGTTTCGACGATGAGTGTTCTTAAAACTTGATATTCATTTTTCTTTTTTAATCAGTTTTCGCCGATGAGTGTTTCAAAAACTTGATATTTATTTACTTTTCTTTTTTTAATCAGTTTTCGCCGATAAGTGTTTCGAAAACTTGATATTCATTTTTCTTTTTTTAATCAGTTTTTGCCAATGAAACTTGATATTCATTTTTATTTATTTAATTAGTTTTCGCCGATGAGCGTTTCGAAAACTTGATATTCATTTTTCTTTTTAATCAGTTTTCACCGATGAGTGTTATGAAAAATATATTAATTTTTCTTTTTTTTAATCAACTTTCGCCGATGAGTGTTTTGAAAACTTGATATTCATTTTTCTTTTTTTAATCAAGTTTTTGCCGATGAGTGTTTCGAAAACTTAATATTCATTTTCTTTTTTTAGTAAGTTTTCGCTATATTTCGGGAACTTGATATTTATTTCTTTTTTTAATCAATTTTCCCCGATGAGTGTTTCGAAAACTTGATATTCACTTTCCTTTTTAATCAGTTTTCGCCGATGAGTGTTTCGAACACATGATATTTATTTTAATATTTTAATAAGTTTTCGTCGATGACGGTTTCGAAAACTTGATATTCATTTTTCTTTTTCTAGTAAGTTTTCGCTGATGACTGTTTTGAAAACTTGATATTCATTTTTCTTTTTTAACCAGTTTTTGCCGATCAGTGTTTGGAAAACTTGATATTCATTTTTATTTTTAATCAGTTTTCGCAGATAAGTGTTTTAGTAAACCTGATATTATTTTTCTTTTTTTAATCAGTTTTCACCGATAAGTGTTCTGAAAACTTGATATTCATTTTTCTTTTTTTTTATTAGTTTTCGCCGATTAGTGTTTCACAAACTTGATATTTATTTTTCCTTTTTTAATCAGTTTTCGCCGATAAGTGTTTCGAAAACTTGATATTCATTTTTCTTTTTTTAATCAGTTTTCGCCGATGAGTGTTTCAAAAACTTGATATTCATTTTTCTTTTTTTAATCAGTATTCGATGAGTGTTTCGAAATCTTGATATTCATTTTTCATTTTTTAATAAGTTTTCACTCATGAGTGTTTCGAGAATTTAAAATTCATTTTTTTTAATCAGTTTTCCCTGATGAGTGTTTCGAAAACTTTATATTTTTTTCTATTTTAATTAGTTTTCGTCGATGAGTGTTTCGAAAACTTTATATTCATTTTTATTTTTTTATCAGTTTTCGCCGATGAGTGTTTCGAAAACTGGATATTCATTTTCTTTTTATAGTAAGTTTTCGCTGATGAAAGTTTCGAAAACTTGATATTTATTTTTCTTTTTTTAATCAGTTTTTGTTGATGAGTGTTTCGAAAACTTGATATTTATTTTTCTTTTTTAATCAGTTTTCGCTGATGAGTGTTTTTGTAAACTTGATATTCATTTTTTAATCAGTTTTCACCGATTAGTGTTCTGAAAACTTAATAATCATTTTTCTTTTTTTTAATCAGTTTTCGCCGAAGAGTGTTTCAAAAACTTGATATTCATTTTCTTTTTTAAATTAGCTTTCGCCAATGAGTGTTCTGAACACTTGATATTCATTTTTCTTTTTAATCAGTTTTCGCCGATGAGTGTTTTAAAAACTTGATATTCATTTTTCTTTTTTTAATCATTTTTCAACGATGAGTGTTTCGAGAACTTGATATTCATTTTCTTATTTTTTATCAGTTTTTGCTGATGAGTATTTCGAAACTTGATATTCATTTTCCTTTTTTAATCAGTTTTCGCCGATGAGAGTTTCAAAAACTTTATAATCATTTTTATTTTTTAAATCAATTTTCGTCGATGAGTGTTTCAAAAGCTGGATATTCGTTTTCTTTTTTTAGTAAGTTTTTGATTAGTGTTTTGAAAACTTGATATTCATTCTTTTTTTTTATCAGTTTTCGCCGATGAGTGTTTTCGAAAACTTGATATTCATTTTCTTTCTTTAATCAGTTTACGCCGATGAGGTTTTGAAAACTTGATATTCATTTTTCTTTTTTAATCAGTTTTCGACGATAAGTGTTTTGAAAACTTGATATTCATTTTCTTTTTTTAATTAGTTTTCGTCGATGAGTGCTTCGAAAACTTGATATTTATTTTTCTTTTTTTTTAATCAGTTTTCGCCGTTGAGTGTTTCGAAAACTTGATATTCATTTTCGTTTTTTAATCTGTTTTTGCCGATGAGTGTTTCGAAAACGTAATATTCTTTTTTCTTTTTTTCAATAGTTTTTGCCGATGAGTGTTTCGAAAACTTGATATTCATTTTTCTTTCTCTTAATCAGTTTTCGCCGATGAGTATTTCGAAAACTTGATATTCATTTTTTTTTTTTAATCAGTTTTGCCGATGAGTGTTTTCGAAAACTTGATATTCATTTTTCTTTTTTTAATCCTTTTTTCGCCGATTAGTGTTCTGAAAACTTAATAATCATTTTTCTTTTTTTTTAATCAGTTTTCGCCGATGAATGTTTCGAAAACTTGATATTGATTTTTCTTTTTTTCATCAGTTTTCGCCGATGAGCGTTCTGAAAACTTGATATTCATTTTTATTTTTTTTAATCAGTTTTCGTCGATGAGGGTTTCGAAAACTTGATATTTTTCTTTTTTTAATCAGTTTTCACCGATGAGTGTTTCGAAAACTTGAAATTCATTTTCCTTTTTTAATCAGTTTTCGCCGATGAGTGTTTCGAATACATGATATTCATTTTTATTTTTTTAATTAGTTTTCGTCGATGAGGGTTTCGAAAACTTGATATTCTTTTTCTTTTTTTTTAATCAGTTTTTGCCGATGAGTGTTTCGAAAACTTGATGTAACTGTCATTTTTGGCTCAGACAATTGTAATGTGAATTTAGGACCGGAAGGGGTCTTAACCTTGGGGGCCTTGTCCTTTGGTGATGCACCTAGGTGCCTACGTACCCTTCAGGAGGGATCAAAGTCCACGTAGTTCGTCATGATGACGTCTATCGGAGCCGTTAGGCAAGGTTGTTACCTATATTGGGCCTTGTGTGGCTCAGACGTGCCTAAGGTACTCCGGGCGGGCGAGCCACTCTTTGGGAGGTTGCCTTAGTGGGAGAGAGCTATGGTCTCTGGGGCTGCTGGAAGCCCTGTGAGCGGTGTACTCTCAAGAGGAGGTGAGCCAGAACGAGGGGCCAACGACGGCACTCAAGGTGTCAAATGTGCTCGTGAGGGGTATCTGAGAGAGCTCAGATACCGAGAGAGTGTAGGATGTCGGAGATGACGTATGATAACTCTCTAGGTCGTATGTGGTTCTGATGAGATTGGATCCCTTTAATCCCCCGGGTGGGGGACTATTTATATTGGCGTGTGGGGAGATCGTGCTCGACCCACGACTTCGCCAGACGTGGGTCGTCCCACGAGGCTTGTGGAGATCCCACGTCTGGTTGAGGGGAAGCTCCGTGTGATGACGTGGGCGAGGGCCATGTAATGGAGGGATGAGTGGTGCCACGTGTCTCCAACGGGTGCTGGGGCCATGCTTCTAGAACGTCAGTGCCACGTGTCCCAAGGTGGAATATTCCGAAGTTACATAAGTCCCCTAAGTCTACGAGTGTCGGGCGCCCGTGGACTTAAGTTCCTTTGCTTGTAAGACACTTAGGAATTTTCGCTGCCTCTACTCGTGGAATAGGTCGACTGCTTGGAGTCGCGGGTATGGGAGTTGGCCGTCCGACTCACGAAGTTGGCTCTCTCGCATCGCTCCGTAGAAAAGGAGGAGTCTTGGAGAGGACATGCGTCGCGTTTTGGTTGGCTGGCCGCTTGGCTTCCTCAGCAAGTTTCTGAGTCGTTTTTGTAGGAAGTACACGACTTACCGAGGTGGAGTCATCATTTGCTCGAGAGGGGCATTTCCCGAAATACCCTTCAAGGGCTAGTCAGGGAAATCCAAAAGTCAGGGGCTGCTTTGGTCATTTTTCGAAGAGCTCTCCTCTGGCCATGCTCGTCCGTGGTAGTGGCTGATGATGGCTTCCTTGTAGAGGGCTATTTGTCGAGGGAGCGGGCTTTGTTGCAGGTGCCACGCGTCAGGGCTTGAAAGGGTGCTTCTGTCATTAAAGCATTTCGCCGTCGTTTCTCCCTCATTGAATGCGAGTTCGTTTCCAAGGGTAGCCATCATTAGCCCGGGTGGAGAGTTTGCGAAAAAGCCTCGGGTGTCTCGAGGCGACTCTTGGGTTCTCGGGGGCCTTTTGGTCTTTGCGTCTCCTTTGCCCTGGCTGTGCATCTCGTCCGTTGCTTCTTTCCACGTGTGCGATTGAAGCAAGCGATTGCAGCTGGGTTTTATTTGCAGAGGATAAGGGGTTTTATCCGTTGCGGGATTCGAGGGGGTCGAAGTTTTTGAATCGTCGCACCTCTGGGTTCCCTATAAATGTCCAACGTTTGAAAGTTTGTGACTTTACATTTGCATTCACCTTTCTCCGTTGCCTCTGTTTCATCTGCTCTTGCCTTTTTTGATTCTTACTTCTTGTCGAATTGAATCCAATGGCCTGCGGAGGTGACGATTACAGCTACTACCCATATGATTTCACTGATTTGGAAGATCTTCCTTTCTCTTCCCCTCCTCCTCCTCCTCTGAGCCGCACTCGCGATGCCGGTCGGAGTAGGGGGAGGAAAAATGGTCAACAAGGCTCGTCTCCGGGGGGATCCGGCGATGTCCTTATTCCTGTACCTCCGTCTTCCGAGAGAGACGAGCGTCGGCAAGAGGTTCTTCCGAAGGAGAGGAGGAAGAAAGACGAGAAGGCTGACACGAGCGGACTCCGGGAAGGGGAACAGAGAGGAACTTCTGCGGCGGAAATTAGCCAAAAGCAGAGAAGGGGGTCCCAAGAAGCATCCTACAGGGTTGACTTGCGATTATCTCTGCAGGTCGTACAACGGAGTACTAACAGGAAGGATGCACGGGTGGAGGCTCCGGCGGGGGATGTTGTTCCTGTTTCTGCCCCTGTTCCTACCTCGGTTACACTTCTGCCGCCGTTCATCAATCACCTATTAGGGTGATTCTTTTCTACCCATCTTCCTGTCCTCAGCCCCGTTGAAGGGTGAATCAGCCTCCTACTAAGAGGGCCAGGGTGGTCGTTGAGCAGTCTTACCGAGACTCTTTCGCGCCTCAAATTGCGGTGGGAGGTCCTACGGCTATGGAGGTTGCGGAGTCTGGTGATGCGGCCGTGGAGGCCGGAAGCCCTCGCAGACAGAGGGAATGTAGTGGCGAGGTCAAGCGGCTGCCACGAGAGATGTTGTTCTTGGGTCGACTTCCGACCCTTCTGAATCCCTTGGGCCACCGGCGGGGGGGATTGGCTTTTGAGCTGGTGGCATGGACACGCGCTTCCTCGTGGAGATGCGGGAGAGGGAAGCTAGGGTGACGGACACTTTGCCCCTGAATATTGCTGTTTGAGGCTTCAGTCGGGTTGCTGAGGCGTTGGCCGACTTTCACCAAGCTAGTCTTGAGTGGGAGAAGCGTGTGGTAAGTTCCCTCATCTTGGTTTTTTCCTCGTTTTGTGATAGGCTTTTGTTCCTGACTCCGCTGTGTATGTGCGCGCTTCTTACAGGAGGAGATTCGTCGCGACCGGGATCAGCTTTTCCGATGTTGTGGCCTCTAGGAGCCGGGCTTTGGAGGTCTCCCAGAAGCGATTGGCGGACGTGCGGGAGCATCTCTTTGGCAAGAAGCTAGAGTGTGAGGGTCAAGGACGTGAGGTTAAGTCCTTGACTGAAGAGGTCGCCCGTCTTAAGACCAAAGCCGATCACCCTGCAGAGGTTTCGTTCCTTCGCTCAGAGTTGGAGAGGACTCGCAAGGAGCTGGTCGTCCGTCGGGATGACGCTGAGAGGCGTCAGCAGGAGCTGCATTCGCTCCGTGAGGCCCTACGGGATGCGGAGGCTCGTGCTGCTGAGAGCCTTTCTGGTCAGCTGGCGGTCGAGGGCAAAGTTGCTGATGTTGCCGATCGTCAGGAAGAGCTATCTGCACAGAGGATGTATGGCATGCTCCTAGCAGTCGAGCAGCTCGAGCGCTCCGTGGGGAGAGATTCCCAGCGGAGTGTGTGACTTCCTTGCATCCTTCCTTGGAGTTTTTTTAGGGTGAGCTTCGTGGTCGGACGGAAACAGACCCTCCGTTGAATCTTGCTCATCTTCGCCGATTGGCGGATCGCTTGGTGGATCACCAAGTGTTGTCCCGAATTGGCGGGCGAGCTCCAGGGATCGGACCTACTTCTCAGCAACTGGCTGAGGCGACCAAGCGGGGGTCGTCGGAAGATGTCGATCACGTGGAGCTGGCTAGGGCCGGGACATTTCTAGATCTTGGAGATGCCCAAGATTAGGCTTATGTAAATTTTAGGGTGTTTAGCCTTTGTAATGGGCGGACGCCCTCTCTTTTTTGGCATTAATGAGAATGATTTTTTGCAAAGAGTTTTTCCTGCTTTCCTTTTCACTTCAGCGTAAAAAGTTTCGTGTGTTTGCAGTTTCTCTTTTGTCGTTATCTCTTTACGTCTGAGTAAAAAGATTGTTTGCATGAGTACCGTGTGATCAGGACGGTTTGTATGCGTATTGCTAGCGTGGTTCGTCGAATTTAAAATATATATTAGTTATTATTTATTTAATTATTAATTAATTTATTTTAATTATATTTAATTATTAATTATTTTATTTTAATTATATTTATTTATTTTTATTATAATTATTTTATTATTATTATTTAAGATGAGTGGGTGCCGTTGGGTTAGGTTGGAAGATAGAAAGAAAAGAATATTTATATATATATATATATATATATAAAGGAAAGGAAAAAAGAGAGAAGAAGAGAAAGGAAAACGTGAGAGAGGGCAAGAGAATGGAGAGAGAGAGAACGTGAGGGTAGAGAGAGAGAGAGGATGCCAACGGAGGGGAAGGAGAGAATCTCGCCGGAATCTCATCGGAGGAGAGCTAGCCGACGTAGGAAAAGTCACCGGAGCTTGGGTACGACGTCTCCTACACCTTCCACCAATCAAATCAAAGGTTGGTAACCCCAATTTTATTCGAAACCCCCAATTTCTCCATTTTTAGGGATTTCTTCGATCCACCTTCGATTGGATTGTTTCGAGGGTAGATTGAGACCTAGAAAGTGTTCTTGAACACTTAGTTGGGGTAGGAATCAAGAATATATTCTCGGATTTGCTCAAATTCGAATTTGGAAGGATTTGGGGTTGAAATTATAATTATTTCCAGATTGGGAAAAATTGTTGATAATTAGGATGAGCTTGGATTTGAGTAAATAGGCTTGGATTAATATTATTGAAATTATAATTATTTCCAAATTAGGGAAAATTGTTGATAATTAGGATTGAGCTTGGATTTGAGTAAATAGGCTTTGAATGGTATTATTAAAATTATTTGGTTGGAATATGAGCTGAACAAGACCCGTGAAGAGCTGGCCCGAGGTTATTAAGGTTGAACTTTGACGTTAACATACCGGGTCCCTACTGGGGTTGCCTAAATACACTTTAAGGGTGATGTTGAGGGCTCCAAACCTCTTCTTTTCAATCTTAACACCCTAGAATAATTCTAAGTATACTATCAAGCATCAAGAATTATTTTAGGAACCTTCTTGTTTCTCAAGGATGGAAACTTGCGGAGCAATGAAGTCCAAATTCTAAAATGGTAATTTTATTCCATCATAATTAATAGGAAACCTTAAGTAGGGTAAATCAGAGGTATATTGGGGTTTAGGAACTAGATTTCTTTAAACCCAAGTAGGAACACAAGTTGGATCAAAATGCTTAGACCTTCCTAAAATTAGGATTCCATCCAACCAAGCTAGATAAGCTTCCTTAGATGTGAATACAAATTAGATAGAAGTCTAACACTCAAATCCATGTATGTGAAACACTCAAGTAGAGTGTTATATTCGAGTAAGTCAAGTGTCCGATAAAGGATACGCATAAGTCAGGATAGAGAAGTCCAATAAGACCAAGAGCTTGACTCTGTGGCAACCATGGACTACACATGAGAGTAATGGAGAGATAAATAACAAGTTAAGCTAAGTAATAACTTTAATGAAATGAATGTTGTTCTTATAGGAACAACGGCACATGATTGAGTACAACAGGAACTTCGAGGAGACTAAAGTTACAGGAGGGGATTGCATGGAGGGTTGGCCAAGGTGAGGGTTCTTCCATCTCTGCTCCTAGGGTTGTATGCTTATGTGGATTACATGAGTATGTATATTCTCTTATTGTCTAGTATGTGTTAGCTAGAGATATAGAATGTTAAAAGAATGAAAGAACTAGAAGATAGGTTGTGGAAAGTAGCTTGGATAGGAAGACATAGGAGTAGAGTATAATTGTTTGCTACGATTGGTGTGTTACAAATCCAACTCATACACTTCGGAGGCATGATGAGTATTTTATTAAATCTTTTCCAGGACGGTGGCAAGAGTCCTTGTACAGAAGGGCTAAACTTTATTTTGAAAACTCGTCACGACGGTGACTTAAATTAAAATCATGCAAAGGGAGTTATTGGTGGGTTTCGGATTTGGTTATGCTAGCGATGTGAGACATCGACTAGAATAACGTCAGATGGCACTTGAGACCTTAGTTTTATAATCACTATGACGATGGTTATTGCCCTATCCTGGTAATAGGGTCAGAAAGGATTTATATTGCTATGACGATAGCTTGAGGTTCAGAGAGTGCATCTGGACGGGTATATGAGTTATATCCTGTTGAGGATAATTGTACATATTAATAAGGATAAGAATTGTTGACCCTTCGGGAAAGATACAAAGAATCCTATTAATATGTGAGACTAAGGTAAGGAGACACGGGAGGAACCTACGGGTGAACCGTGAGCCTAGCCTAGTAAAAGAGAAATCATCATGTGGAGTTGGTCCAGGGTGTGACGATGGCCATGCTTCGAGACATTGTGCCGTGCCCGCCATGTGGCCTGGTTGGGTAATGGACCAGTGAGCTCAAGCTATTGCCCCGCAGTAAGGGGTCAGGACGTGCCACGTGGTGGCTATGCGTCTGTTGTTGATAGATAGAAGTTGATTGTGTTTGATTAATAGAATTGTCACGAGGTGACCAGTACCCAAGTGAATGGGTTAAGTATGTTTTGCCACGTGGTGGCCAGTAGCCCGAGTGCACGGGTTTGAAGTAGAAAAGCCACGTAGTGGCTAGTAGATACCCAAGGGTTGGGGAGATTAAGTAGATGTATGTTTAGCATCTGTGTGCATGTATAAATTGTCTGTGGTTGCATATAACTGTTGATTGTGCAGCGTAGTGGTAACGTACAGGACTACGTCACCACGTGTCTTGTTGATTCAAACATGCTGAACGTGAGAAGACCGGTAGGTAAAAGCTGGCACTATGTGTTACATGTTACTTGCTGATTGATGACGTGGAATAAACTGCTGCTTGCTTATATCTGTTAAATGCATGTGAGTGTTTGGGTGAAAATTTCTATTATTGTGCGATCACCAAGAATGCATGCTAACTCACAGTAAATAGTTGTTTGTGCATGTGGTTGTGTATGACTCCCAGTCCCAGCGGTAAGGTACCGCCTTGCGCCGAGGATGGGAGAGTCCTCACTGAGTCGCGTGGTTAAGACTCACACCTCATTTTTACTACACAGAGACAGGTTAAGTACAGGTGAAAGAATTCTCGGTGGAGCAAGGGTTGAGCAACATTTTCCAAGACCCACAACTTGTTCATGTGGGTGAATAAAGTGAAATTTGTAGTTTAATTTACTTTATCATTGTATCATAAAGTAAATGGTAGACGTACCCAATTAGATTGTATTACTAAATCTAGAACTGTCAGCTTCACACACCTTAAAGATCAAGATTTATTTTACTGCGATACAGGGAAAACTTGTTTTCAAAATATATATATACATATATCTGTTGCATGTGAATATGATAGGCAGCATCTTCGGATGTGTAGCCAGTACACAGGTTATATATATTATGTGTATTTTCCTATATCTATATCCTGAAGCAGCACTAGCCGTGGATTTGCTTGCCTAGGATAGGCCACCATTTCGGTGTAGCCATGGTATTATACTGCATGTGGATGTATTTTCAATAATAGATATTTTGTCAATTAGGTGATAAGGCTTACAGGCATAGGGATATTCCCTGTGTCTGTGCCGGTCACGGTCCTCTAAACGGGGGTCGTGACAAACTTGGTATCAAAGCCTGGTTGTTCTTTAATGGTGTGAAACTAACTAGTAGTCTCGGGTGTCATTCGGGCTATCAATTACGAATCCGGATGTAACGGTAGTTCTAACGGGCACTTGTGAGGTTGCTCAGGATGTTGAGTCATAAATTCTTTCGAGTCATCGCTTTAGGCATAGAATTTGTATGTGAAACTCTATGCAAAGCATATAACCTGTACAGTACACAAGTGCCGATGAGCACTAAGGCGTAAGGTGGGGTGGCTGTGACCCCGGGAACCTTAGGACGCCATAATAGGGGAAAGGAGACATCCATGGAGGATGCTACCTAGACACAACACATTTGGTTGAATTGTAGGCAGGAATGCGCTACAATGTGTGATTGTTTTGCAGGTGTTAAATGAGATGATGCTTCTGCTCTGTTAGCGACGCATTGTGTGCTATGGTATAGGCGCAAGTGGTTTAATTATAGTATGGAATGCAAGTAGAATAGAAATATGCAGTGAATGGTAGTTCAGGCTAGGAATGGTTTGTAAAGTGAAAGAAAAGACACGCCTGGCGTGTAGAAAAGAAAGTAAGCCCATGGGGCGATTGAAATTGAAAGTTTACAGACAAGAATAAACAGGGCCATGGGGCATGAGACCGACATGAAGATGATCACGTGAATGGGTCACGACTGTACGGTATGCTATGGCTGAAGGAAGTGAGTTGTCCTTCCTAGAAAGTAAATAGAAAAGAGGTGGTGTTTGCCACAGTATAGAAGTAGAAGTCTACGGACTAGAAAATCAGAATACGGTATATGGAAGGGTAAAATGGTCGAACCATATGCCGTAGAGATAGATGTTAAGAAGTAGAGGCATATGTAAACGTGTAGAGCGTGACCATATGCCAAGCAGGAAATAGAGTAAATGGTAAGGCACAGGGAAGGAGCCTAGTCCAACCCTGTGCTCGATCCATGAACTGCTAGTTCCTTAAGCAAACAAGGGGGAAAAGAAGGGATTAAACCCAACCAAACTCTCTTGGGTTGTTTAAGGAAGAGCATAAAGAATAGGATATTGATCATATGAGAATTTTTTTTTTGTAAAAATCTTTTTGGTCTTTTCGGATGAGAGATTGTGAAAGACCCTCAAACTTTTTCTTGAAAATACTAGGGATAACCATTGGAAGACAAATTTTCATGAAAACTCTTTCTCAATTTGTGCCATTCCAATTGGTTAAACCCTAACCATTTACGAAAACCTTAGGCTTCATTTTCTAAGAAATAAACTTGAATTTTTTTTTTAAAAAAAAAACCCGCAGGGTGCCTTAGAAAACTAACTCATGTGACCAATACCCTACCAAACAATAGTCCTTTTATAGGTAAGCTGTATAAGGATGGTAGAAGTAGCTGAGAAATCACTCGCTTGGAGTGATTAAAGTTAAGTAGACAGCGAAAAGCACTAGAGAGTGCTAAAGTACCAAGGGAGTATACAGGTAAACCTAAGGGTTACCAATTAAGGGGCCATAGGGTGATAATGGACTCGAAAGAATTAGACCGGAGCAGGTCTAGAAGTGGAACTGGGCGTAGACCTTCGGGTACCGTCCAGAGATAAGAAAACGAGTGCTATTGCGATAGATAGCTCTCGAACGAGATAACATAAGAGATGAGATAAACCCCAAAGGGACTCGTGGAGGCCCGCGGGGAGAGAAAGTAGACAGGGATAAGTAGTCCCATAAGGGGGGAAGAGCGGAAGCCTATAGTACCCCATATGATAAGAGTCAAGTAGGAGGTGGAGAACCAACTACTACCGTAAGTGTGCGTATAGTACACAGATTGTAGTGGACATAGCTAGGTAAGCTAGTTCCACAGGTTGGTGAATCGTAAATTAGTTAGTCTGAAGCTCGTGTATGGGTGGAGACTGAGTGGACTAACCAAACGTATCAATGGCCATGTGGGTGCCACAAAGGGAAAAATTAACGGTAAGAACGGTTAATCGAGAAGGAGAATTTAGTGAGTAACGAGTATTGAGAAATACTCGAAGAAAGAGTACCACGTAGGTACCAAATGGAAAAGAAGAGAGTGAATGCAGGAACAGAGTTGGGTAAGCATCTGGGAATACGAGCCAAAATGATAAAATAGGTATGCTACCGTTGGGGGAGATTGGAACCCAACGGGTAACACACTTGCAAGAGGCGATATATGTTCGTGAACATATGTCACACCGTAAGAAAGGAAAGAGTCAAACTGTGGGAGCGAATCCCGTTTGGTCAAGGGGAGTAGAGCATGTCCGGAAAGGTTCATGCTGGAGTTAACGGATCAAGTATTCCAAGAAGGAATACAGGATCTAAGTAAGTTGAAGAGTCTGAGTGGGCCAAGTTTGGGTAAAAGCCAACGGGAACCCAATGAGTAGAGTTAACATAGGATGTGCATCTCTAAGTGGACTAACCTGAGGATGGTATAGATCCACAGTCATAGTTGTGTTAAGCGAGGTCTTCGGATGAGAAAACCGAACTGAGCCTGAGGCAGAGAAATGAGTATGATGGTAAGGAGGAGACTGGTGAGTTTCCATTATAAACAGAAATGACTACAAGTAGTAGTCAGAGAAGAGTCTAAGTCAGTCAGACATAGGATGTCGTCAGGGAGTAACTGGAAGTCGTTATGGGAACCAATAAGGGTAAGTGTAGAAGTCCGGAAAGGAAAGGGAGACACGAGTCATAAATGTAAGATCCTTTACCGTTTGGTGGAGAAACAGTAAGTGTAATACATAGTTGTGCTAGTGTCATGGCATTTAACTTCGTTGGGACACGAGTAGGGTAAACCAAGTAGGTAATGTGTGTAACAACCTCGGAAGGGTTGGGTACACTGATGGCACAAAGTATGAACACCTATACGTAGGGTGTATGCCGTGTAAGCGGTAAGTCAAGATGTAGAGTAGAGGGTGTAGTAAGACGTAAACGGACTTTTCTGGAGAAGTCCTTTACAAAGAATATATCAGGGGAATACCAGCAAAAGGGCAGCTGCTTGGTAGTAGAGGATACATAGGTACGGGGACTCCGATGTAGGGGAGTACAACAATGTCAGTTAGAGTTTATAGAAATAGAACCCAGTGTGCTATGCAAATAGCTAGTGTTTTGGCGTGTTCCAAGACGGATATAAGAAGTCACTGCGAAGGTAGCTAGTCGGACAAGCAAATTGAGTTAAGGTAAGCCTCACTAGAGAAGGCAATAGTTAACTCCTCGAAGAACTAAATTGGAGCATGGCATGTAGTACATGCCAGACACTCCATTTCAAAATTAGTAGCACAAAGTGAATTGAAACTAGGAAAGTTAGGTATCCTCGAGGAAGGATACGACGACAAATGGAGTTTGTCAGTTAACACCTCGCGGAGGGGTGGTTAACTACGAAACTAGAAATACAAGCGATCACACAAAGAATATGTGGAGACCAGATAGAGACTTTGAACCTCTAGGAAAGAAAGATGAGTCGTAGGGTAAAACGGTAAAACTTCCACATTGAGGGAAACCATAGATGAAATTGAGCCAAGGGAGGGCAACAAGCCAACAACCCCACGAAGGAGATGAAATTTGGGGACCGAATTTCTTAAGGGGGGAAGAATGTAATACCCCAGAAAATTTCGAGGATTAAAGAATGAATTAATTAAAAATTTTGAGGATTAAAGAATGATTTATTTCGGGGTTAGGAATTTAAAACTTTAAAAAGAATATAGAAAAAATTATATATGAAAGTTAAAAGAAATCGGAAAGGAAATTTCTTCAATGATTGTAATACCTGAGAAAATTTTTCGAAGTTTAAAATAAAATAAAAAGGGAAAGAAAAGAAGTAGAAAATAATTTTTGGATTTAATTCGGGACCTAAGAAATTGGGAACTTGAATTAAATAGGGAAGAGGGATCAAATTAAAAATATATATTAGTTATTATTTATTTAATTATTAATTAATTTATTTTTAATTATATTTAATTATTATAATTATTTTATTTTAATTATATTTATTTATTTATTATTATTATTATTATTTAAGACGAGTGGGTGCCGTGGGATTAGGTTGGAAGATAGAAAGAAAAGAATATTTATATTTATATATATTTAAAGGAAAGGAAAAAAGAGAGAAGACAAGAAAGGAAAACGTGAGAGAGGGCAAGAGAATGGACAGAGAGAGAACGTGACGGTAGAGAGAGAGAGGATGCCAACGGAGGGGAAGGAGAGAATCTCGCCGGAGTCTCGTCGGAGGAGAGCTAGCCGACGTAGGGAAAGTCACCGGAGCTCGGGTACGACGTCTCCTACACCTTCCACCAATCGAATCAAAGGTTGGTAACCCCAATTTCATTCGAAACCCCCAATTTCTCCATTTTTAGGGATTTCTTCGATCCACCTTCGATTGGATTGTTTCGAGGGTAGATTGAGACCTAGAAAGTGTTCTTGAACACTTAGTTGGGGTAGGAATCAAGAATATATTCTCGGATTTGCTCAAATTCGAATTTGGAAGGATTTGGGGTTGAAATTATAATTATTTCCAGATTGGGAAAAATTATTGATAATTAGGATTGAGCTTGGATTTGAGTAAATAGGCTTGGATTAATATTATTGAAATTATAATTATTTCCAAATTAGGGAAAATTGTTGATATTTAGGATTGAGTTTGGATTTGAGTAAATAGGCTTTGATTGGTATTATTAAAATTATTTGGTTGGAATATGAGCTGAACAAGACCCATGAAGAGCTGGCCCGAGGTTATTAAGGTTGAACTTTGACGTTAACGTACCGGGTCCCTACTCGGGTTGCCCAAATACACTTTAAGGGTGATGTTGAGGGCTCCAAACCTCTTCTTTTCAATCTTAAACACCCTAGAATAATTCTAAATATACTATCAAGCATCAAGAATTATTTTAGGTGCCTTCTTGTTTCTCAAGGATGGAAACTTGCGGAGCAATGAAGTCCAAATTCTAAAATGGTAATTTTATTCCTTCATATTTATTAGGAAACCTTAAGTAGGAACACAAGTTGGATCAAAATGCTTAGACCTTCCTAAAATTAGGATTCCATCCAACCAAGCTAGATAAGCTTCCTTAGATGTGAATACAAATTAGATAGAAGTCTAATACTCAAATCCAAGTATGTGAAGCACTCAAGTAGAGTGTTATATTCGAGTAAGTCAAGTGTCCAAGGAAGGATACGCATAAGTCGGGATAGAGAAGTCCAATAAGACCAAGAGTTTGACTCTGTGGCAACCATGGACTACACATGAGAGTAATGGAGAGATAAATAACAAGTTAAGCTAAGTAATAACTTTAATGAAATGAATGTTGTTCTTATAAGAACAATGGCACACGATTGAGTGCAACAGGAACTCCGAGGAGACTAAAGTTACAGGAGGGGATTGCATGGAGGGTTGGCCAAGGTGAGGGTTCTTCCATCTCTGCTCCTAGGGTTGTATGCTTATGTGGATTACATGAGTATGTATATTCTTTGATTGTCTGGTATGTGTTAGCTAGAGATATAGAATGCTAAAAGAATGAAAGAACTAGAAGATAGGTTGTGGAACGTAGTTTGGATAGGAAGACATAGGCGTAGAGTATAATTGTTTGCTACGATTGGTGAGTTACAAATCCAACTCATACACTCCGGAGGCATGATGAGTATTTTATTAAATCTTTTCCACGACGGTGGCAAGAGTACTTGTACGGAAGGGCTAAACTTTATTTTGAAAACTCGTCACGACGGTGATTTAAATTAAAAATCATGCAAAGGGAGTTATTGGTGGGTTTCGGATTTGGTTATGCTAGCGATGTGAGACATCGACTAGAATAACGTCAGATGGCACTTGAGACCTCAGTTTTATAATCACCATGACGATGGTTATTGCCCTATCCTGGTAATAGGGTCAGAAAGGATTTATATTGCTATGACGATAGCTTGAGGTTCAGAGAGTGCATATGGACGGGTATATGAGTTATATCCTGTTGAGGATAATTGTACATATTAATAAGGAGAAGAATTGTTGATCCTTCAAGAAAGATACAAAGAATCCTATTAATATGTGAGACTTAGGTAAGGAGACACGGGAGGAACCTACGGGTGAACCGTGAGCCTAGCCTAGTAAAAGAGAAATCATCCTATGGAGTTGCTCCAGGGTGTGACAGTGGTCATGCTTCGAGACGTTGTGCCGTGCCCGCCATGTGGCCTGGTTGGGTAATGGACGAGTGGGCTCAAGCTATTGCCCCGCAGTAAGGGGTTAGGACGTTCCACGTGGTGGCTATGCGTCTGTTGTTGATAGATAGAAGTTGATTGTGTTTGATTAATAGAATTGTCACGAGGTGACCAGTACCCAAGTGAATGGGTTAAGTATGTTTTGCCACGTGGTGGCCAGTAGCCCGAGTGCACGGGTTTGAAGTAGAAAAGTCACGTAGTGGCTAGTAGATACCCCAGGGTTGGGGAGATTAAGTAGATGTATGTTTAGCATCTGTGTGTTACATGTTACTTGCTGATTTATGAGGTGGAATAAACTGCTGCATGCTTATATCTGTTAAATCATGTGAGTGTTTGGGTGAAAATTTCTGTTATTGTGTGATCACCAAGAATGCATGCTAACTCACAGTAACTAGTTGTTTGTGCATGTGGTTGCGTATGACTCCCAGTCCCAGCGGTAAGGTATCCGCCTTGCGCCGGGGATGGGAGAGTCCTCACTGAGTCGCGTGGTTAAGACTCACACCTCATTTTTACTACACATAGACATATTAAGTACATGTGAAAGAAGTCTCGGTGGAGCGAGGGTTGAGCAACATTTTCCAAGACCCACAACTTGTTCATGTGAGTGAATAAAGTGAAATTTGTAATTTAATTTACTTTATCATTGTATCATAAAGTAAAGGGTAGACGTACCCAATTAGATTGTATTACTAAATCTAGAACTGTCAGCTTCACACACCTTAAAGATCAGGATTTATTTTACTGCGATACAGGGAAAACTTGTTTTCAAAATATATATATACATATATCTGTTGCAAGTGAATATGATAGGCAGCATCTTCGGATGTGTAGCCAGTACACAGGTTATATATATTATGTGTGTTTTCCTATATCTATATCCTGAAGCGGCACTAGCCGTGGATTTGCTTGCCTAGGATCGGCCACCATTTTCGGTGTAGCCATGGTATTATACTGCATGTGGATGTATTTTCAATAATAGATATTCTGTCAATTAGGTGATAAGGCTTACAGGCATAGGGATATTCCCTTTGTCCGTGCCGGTCACGGTCCTCTAAACGGGGGTCGTGACAGAAAACTTGATATTTTTCTTTTTTTAATCAGTTTTCGCTAATGAGTGTTTTCGAAAACTTGATATTCATTTTTCTTTTTTTAATCAATTTACGCCGATGAGTGTTCTGAAAACATAATATTCATTTTTTTAATCAGTTTTCGCCGATGAATGTTTTGAAAACTTGATATTCATTTTTCTTTTTTTAATCAATTTTCGCCGATGAGTGTTTCGAATACATGATATTCATTTTTATTTTTTAATCAGTTTTCGACGATGAGGGTTTCGAAAATTTGATCGTCATTTTTCTTTTTTTTAGTAAGTTTTCACCAATGAGTGTTTCGAAAACTTGATATTTATTTTTGTTTTTTAATCAGTTTTCACCGATGAGTGTTTCGAAAACTTCATATTCATTTTCCTTTTTTAATCAGTTTTCGCCGATGAGTGTTTCGAAAACTTTATATTCATTTTTTAATAAGTTTTCGTCGATGAGTGTTTCGAAAACTTGATATTCATTTTTCTTTTTTTAGTAATTTTTCGTCGATGAGTGTTTCGAAAACTTGATAGTCATTTTTCATTTTGAATCATTTTTCGCCGATGAGTGTTTCGAAAACGTAATATTCATTTTTCTTTTGTTTTTTTAAATAGTTTTCGCCGATGAGTGTTTCAAAAACATGATATTCATTTTTTTAATCATTTTTCGCCGATGAGTGTTTCGAAAACTTGATATTCAATTTTTCTGTTTTTTAATCAGTTTTCGCCGATGAGTGTTTCAAAAACTTGATATTTATTTTTCTTTTTTTAATCAGTTTTCGCCGATAAGTATTTCGAAACTTGATATTCATTTTTCTTTTTTTAATCAGTTTTCGCCGATGAGTGTTTCGAAAACTTAATATTCATTTTTATTTTTTTAATTAGTTTTCGCCAATGAGCGTTTCGAAAACGTGATATTCATTTTTCTTTTTTTTTTATCAGTTTTCGCCGATAAGTGTTTCAAAATCTTGATATTCATTTTTCTTGTTTTTTATCAGTTTTTGCGAATTAGTATTTCGAAAACTTGATATTTATTTTTCTTTTTTTAATAAGTTTTCGCTCATGAGTGTTTCGAGAACTTGATATTCATTTTACTTTTTTTAATCAGTTTTCACCGATGAGTGTTTCGAAAACTTGATATTCTTTTTCTATTTTTAATCAGTTTTCGTCGATGAGTGTTTCGAAAACTTTATATTCATTTTTTATTTTTTAATCAGTTTTCGCCGATGAGTGTTTCGAAAACTTGTTATTTATTTTTCTTTTTTTAAATTAATTTTCGCCGATGAGTGTTTCGAAAACTTGATAGTCATTTTTCATTTTTTAATCATTTTTCGCCGATGAGTGTTTCGAAAACGTAATATTCATTTTACTCTTTTTTTAAATAGTTTTCGCCGATGAGTGTTTCGAAAACGTGATATTCAATTTTCTTTTTGTTAATCAGTTTCCGCCGATGAGTGTTCGAAAACTTGATATTCATTTTTCTTTTTTTTAATCAGTTTTCACCGATGAGTGTTGTAATATCCGAGATATTTAACTTTAATTATTATCATTTTTATTTCATTTATTTTTCTTTTTGAAAGAAAAATAAATTAAATTAAATAATTATAAAGTTGAAATAAGAAGAAGAAGAGAAAAAGATGGGGAAAAATATATTAATATTTGGACTTAAATGAAAAGGAGAACTAAAAGGGGCGAAGAAAAAGGGATTTAAACACTTATCTTTATTTTTATTTATTTTAGTTAATTGGGGGCATATATTCGTCCCATTCAGTAAAATGCAAAACAAATAAAAAAAAAGAAGAAGAAAGGAAGCAGCGTGAAACAGAGGCAAAAACGCGAGAAGCCGAGGAGCAAACTGAGAAGAGAGAAGAGGCCACGGACGGAGGGTTTGGCCGGTTTCTCGTCGGAGAACGTGCGCCGGTGATCGGAGAAGGTGGCCGGAGTCTTCTTTCATCCCCACCAAGCTTTCTACCCGATTGAATCAAGGTGAGAAATCCCCAAACTCCCAAAACCCCAATTTCTCCAATTTTGGGTATTTTTGGAATTCTTCAATCTCCTCCAATCGGGGCATTCCAGGGTTAAATTTGAGCTTAGTGGGTGTTATGGAAAGCTTAGTGAGGTTCAAAATCGAAGTTAAACTGTAGGAATTGACCGGGTATGGAAATTAGGAAAATTGGGTTAGAAAATTACTCTAAAATTCGAAATTGATAGTTTGATGCATGATTAGGCTTGGAATGGAGTAGTATAAGTGTTGTAGTTGCTGGAAATATAGAAGGGAATAAAGCCCGAGTAATTACCGTCTCAACCGAAACCCAATCTAGTGAAAAAGAGGCGAAATACTAAGCTACCGTACAGTAAGGAGCTGTGCGGTGGATTGGACACCTTGGTCTAGTCCGTGGTGGACACCTAAGACCCGCTAAACTGGTTCCAAGCCTCTAATTACCCAATTATATTTTATATATAATTAAAGAGGTAGTAATTAAGCTTTTAGTCGGCAAATAAGGGAGAGGGTGGAATGAGTAAGCTAAAGCCTCTTTTGAACCGTGAATTTAATTTTTTATTAGTCTAATACTCTTATGAACACTTAAAATGAAAATTTAGACAAATGGGAATCTCTAACCTAAGCATTTAGAGGTTCTAAATAGCTCGAAAGTGTGAAAGCCGAATATGAGACACTCTGGACTTTCAGAAAGAGCAAATAGGACGACATAACGAACTAAATAATTAGTTATTGGAAATATCTAGAGGGTGCATGAGCATTAGCATGAAACGTGCATGGTAGATGCTTAGTTACGCGTTTCTAAATTGCTTAAGTACATGTGTATAGGGCACCACAGAGTGATTGGAGCTTCAGGCACTCCGAGGACTGATCAGAAGGGCCAACGAGGTGAGGGGCTCTCCCATCCCTACCCCACAAGGTTGGATGACTACATGGAAATGTGGTTTGCTCTATTTTTTGCAATTGTCATTTGAAATTTATTTATCTGAATGAATTTGTGTTACACATGTATGATTAGCAAGTAAGCAGTCAACATGCAACACTATATGTGCTTATATGATTAGTCTCAAGTTTATTATGTGCTATGGTGGCTCACCAAGCCTTATATGTTATCGTGGGTAGGATTGAGTCATAATTTCATATGTGAGAGTTCAGTAACAGCAGAAACCCATCACATCGATCGTCATTACTAAGACCTTGTTCGTATGGTTTGTTGAGGAAAGCTGAACTTAGGATTGTTGGATGTGAGTGAGAGTGTTGCATAATTGGAACGGAGGAATCTAGACCTAACTAATGAACACGTATAATATTCAGTTAGTTACTAATAGGGAGTCTTTCAAGATTAAATATGTTAGTTGAACTTGTTAGGTTAGTTCGGGTAGATCGAGTCAGTTATCCTGGTCGGACAGACATGATTCAGTTAACAGTAAGCATGCCACCTAGTGGCCATTACCTTGGTTTAATCGAGGTCAGACAAGTTGCCGACTATTACTCTAAGTGTGCCTTGGAGTCAGAAAGTTCCTAGTGTGATCAACTAGGTTCGAACAAGATTGCCTTCGGGCCAGTATTTCTCTTAGCGTAATGCGGGAGACAGAAAGTGAATGCCTACGAGCATAATTATGTGTGACTTATGAAAACAGATGATATATATATTGTGTAATTTATGTATGTACGGAGAAATAAATATGTTAGGAGCATGGACTAGGATTTTAATTGTGAATATGATATATTGATTGCCTGATCATATTAAATGTCACAATATAAATCCATTTCATGCGCATGTGGTTGTGGTTGCTCCCTTCCCCCAGTTGTAGTGGTACCCGCTGCTACGCCAAGGATGGGGGAGCTCCTCACTGAGTCTGTTCGACTCACCCCCTGTTTACATGTTTCAGATACAGGTGGTTCAGACATCGAGAACACGACCACTTCTTCTCAAGGAGGCGGACAACTCTAAAGACCGCACGCATAGTCTGCATGGGTAGCGTATTTTGGTTTATGTAAATAAATCAGGATGTATATGTATATATGATTCCTTTTTGGATGTAGATTTTGTACATATACAACTGCCGTATATATATGTCGAACTCTAGTATTGTCGGCTTCATACAGATTAAGGTTAGGTCTTGGTATTGGGACTTTAGGCTATGATATAGCGTATATCATGTATATGTATATGACTTCCGCATGCGACTAGGATAGATCATACGCCTTGAGGAGTGTGATCAATATGTAAATTATATGTATGTGTGGCTGAATATTTGATTGTATGAAAATATGGCTTCTACATGTGAATAGGATAGATCACACGCATTGAGGCATGTGATCAATATGTAAACTATATGCAAGCGTGTGATTGAATATAAGTATGACTGCACATAGGATTTCTGCATGTGAATAGGATAGATCACCCGCCCTGAAGTGCGTAATCAATATGTATACTATATGTACCTCTCAGTGATTATGTGTATATGTATAGACTGAAGCGGCGTTGAGCGAGCCGTGGATTGCACGCTACATAGGTCACCGGATATGGATGGCCTAAATACTATATATTGTTTGTATTAGAAATGGGTAGTTATAAACATGTGAAAATGTCAATCAGGGATTAGAGGCTTACGGGATAGGAGAAATCCTACTTCCCGTGCCGGTCACGGACGTCCGATAGGGGGTCGTGACAAATGTTTTGAAAACATGATATTCATTTTTCTTTTTTAATAAGTTTTGGTCGATGTTTGTTTCGAAAACTTAATATTCATTTTTCTTTTTTTAATAAGTTTTCACCGATAAGTGTTTCGAAAACTTGATATTCATTTTTCTTTTTTTAATAAGTTTTCGCCGTTAAGTGTTTCGAAAACTTGATATTCATTTTCCTTTTTTAATCAATTTTCGCCGATGAGTGTTTCGAATACATGATATTCATTTTTATTTTTTTAATCAGTTTTCGTCGATGAGGGTTTCGAAAACTTGATATTCATTTTTCTTTTTTAGTTAAAATGCACATAGACCCTCCGAGTTTTAAAACATTGCACATAGACCCCCTGAGTTTTTACTTTGGGGTAGAGACACCCCTTCTGTTAGGGTTCCGTGAAAATTAGGCGTTATGTGCCACGTCAGCAAGCATGTTTGAAGGGTGTCTCTGCCCCAAAGTGAAAACTCAGGGGGTGTATGTGCCCTAAAGTGCAAAATTATGGGGTGTATATGCCCCTAAAGTGAAAACTCATGGGGTGTATGTTCCCTCACACATGTTTGCTGACGTGGCACTTAACGCCTAATTTTTACGGAACCTTCAGAGAAGGGGTGTCTCTGCCCCAAAGTGAAAACTCAGGGGGTCTATGTGCAACGATTTAAAACTCAGGGGGTGTATATGCCCCTAGCTCAAAACTCAGGGGGTGTATGTGCATTTTAGCCTTCTTTTTTAGTAAGTTTTCGCTAATGAGTGTTTCGAAAACTTGATATTTATTTTTCATTTTTAATCAGTTTTCGCCGATGAGTGTTTTGAAAACTTGATATATATTTTTCTTTTTTAATCACTTTTCGCCAATGAGTGTTTCGAAAACTTGATATTCATTTTTATCTTTTTAATTAGTTTTCGTCGATGAGTGTTTCGAAAACTTGATATTCATTTTTATTTTTTTTAATTAGTTTTCGCCAATGAGTGTTTCGAAAACGTGATATTCATTTTTCTTTTTTTAATCATTTTTCGCCGATGAGTGTTTCAAAAACTTGATATTCATTTTCTGTTTTTTAATCAGTTTTCGCCGATGTGTGTTTCAAAAATATGATATTTATTTTTCTTTTTTTAATCAGTTTTCGTCGATAAGTGTTTTGAAAACTATATATTCATTTTTCTTTTTCTAATCACTTTTCGCCGATGAGTGTTTCGAAAACTTGATATTCATTTTTATTTTTTTAATTAGTTTTCGCCGATGAGCGTTTCGAAAACTTGACATTCATTTTTTTAATCAGTTTTCGCCGATGAGTGTTTCGAAATCTTGATATTCATTTTTCTTGTTTTTTATTAGTTTTCGCCGATGAGTATTTCGAAATATTGATATTCATTTTTCTTTTTTAATAATTTTCACCGATGAGTGTTTCGAAAACTTAATCTTCATTTTTATTTTTTTTAATCAGTTTCTGTCGATGAGTGTTTCGAAAACTTGATATTCATTTTTTAGAAAGTTTTCGCTATTGAGTGTTTCGAAAACTTGATATTGATTTTTTTTAATCAGTTTTTGCCGATTAGTGTTTCGAAAATTTGATATTCATTTTTCTTTTTTTAATAAGTTTTCGCTCATCAGTGTTTCGAAAACTTGATATTCATTTCTCTTTTTTTAATCAGTTTTCGCCGATGAGTGTTTCGAAAACATGATATTCTTTTTCTATCTTTAATCAATTTTCGCCGATGAGTGTTTCGAAAACTTTATATTCATTTTTATTTTTTTTAATCAGTTTTCGTCGATGAGTGTTTCTAAAACTTGATAGTCATGTTTCGTTTTTTAATCAATTTTCGCCAATGAGTGTTTGGAAAACGTAATATTCATTTTTCTTTTTTTTAAATAGTTTTCGCCGATGAGTGTTTCGAAAACTTGATATTCATTTTTCTTTTTCTTAATCAATTTTCGCCGATGAGTGTTTCAAAAACGTAATATTCATTTTTCTTTATTTAATTAGTTTTCACCGATGAGTGTTTCAAAAACTTGATATTAATTTTTTTAATCATTTTTCGTCAATTAGTGTTTCGGAAACTTGATATTCATTTTTCTTTTTTTAATCATTTTACGCCGATGAGTGTTTCGAAAACTTGATATTCATTTTTCTTTTTTTAATAAGTTTTCGCCGACGAGTGTTTCGAAAACTTGATATTCATTTTCCTTTTTTAATCAGTTTTCGCCGATGAGTGTTTCGAATACATGATATTCATTTTTATTAATCAGTTTTCGTCGATGAGGGTTTCGAAAACTTGATATTCATTTTTCGTTTTTTAATCAGTTTTCACCAATGAGTGTTTCGAAAACTTGATATTCTTCTTCTATTTTTAATCAGTTTTCGCCGATGAATGTTCCGAAAATTTTATATTCATTTTTATTTTTTTTAATCAGTTTTCGCCTATGAGTGTTTCGAAAACTTGATATTTATTTTTCTTTTTTTTAATCAATTTTCACCGATGAGTGTTTCAAAAACTTAATCTTCATTTTTATTTTTTTTAATCAGTTTTCGTCGATGAGTGTTTCGAAAACTTGATATTCATTTTTCTTTTTTTAGTAAGTTTTCGCTATTGAGTGTTTCGAAAACTTGATATACATTTTACTTTTTTTAATCAGTTTTCGCGGATTAGTGTTTCGAAAACTTGATATTCATTTTTCTTTTTTAATAAGTTTTCGCCGTTGAGTGTTTCGAAAACTTGATATTCATTTTCCTTTTTTAAGCAGTTTTCGCCGATGAGTGTTTCGAATACATCATATTCATTTTTATTTTGTTTAATCAGTTTTCGTCGATGAGGGTTTCGAAAACTTGATATTCATTTTTATTTTTTTAATCTGTTTTCGTCGATGAGTGTTTCGAAAACTTGAACTTCATTTTTCTTTTTTTAGTAAGTTTTCGCTAATGAGTGTTTCGAAAACCTGATATTCATTTTTCTTTAATTAATTAGTTTTTACCGATGAGTGTTTCGAAAACTTGATATTCTTTTTTCTTTTGTAATCAGTTTTCGCCGATGAGTGTTTCGAAAACTTGATATTCATTTTTATTTTTTTAATTAGTTTTCGCCGATGAGCGTTTCGAAAACTTGATATTTACTTTTTTTAATAAATTTTCGCCGATGAGTGTTTCAAAATCTTGATATTAATTTTTCTTGTTTTTTATCAGTTTTCGCCGATGAGTATTTCAAAAACTTGATATTTATTTTTCTTTTTTAATAAGTGTTCACCGATGTGTGTTTCGAAAACTTAATCTTCATTTTTATTTTTTTTAATTAGTTTCCGTCGATGAGTGTTTCGAAAACTTGATATTCAGTTTTTTTAGTAAGTTTTCGCTATTGAGTGTTTCGAAAACTTGATATTCATTTTTCTTTTTTTAATCATTTTTTGCCGATTAGTGATTCGAAAACTTGATATTCATTTTTCTTTTTTTAATTAGTTTTCCCCAATTAGTGTTTCGAAAACATCATATTCTTTTTCAATTTTTAATCAGTTTTCGACGATGAGTGTTTTGAAAACTTTATATTCATTTTTATTTTTTTAATCAGTTTTCGCCGATAAGTGTTTCGAAAACTGGATATTCTTTTTTCTTTTTTTAGTAAGTTTTCGCTGATGAGTGTTTCAAAAACTTGATACTCATTTTTCTTTTTTTAATCAGTTTTTGTCGATGAGTGTTTCGAAAACTTGATATTCATTTTTCTATTTTTAATCAGTTTTCGCCGATGAGTGTTTTGAAAACTTTATATTCATTTTTATTTTTTTTAATCAGTTTTCGCCGATTAGTGTTTCGAAAACTGGATATTCATTTTTCTTTTTAGTAAGTTTTCGCTGATGAGTTTTTCGAAAACTTGATATTCATTTTTCTTTTTTTAATCAGTTTTTGCCGATGAATGTTTCGAAAACTTGATATTTATTTTTCTTTTTTTTAATCAGTTTTCGCCGATGAGTGTTCCTAAAACTTGATAGTCATTTTTCGTTTTTTAAATAGTTTTCCCCGATGAGTGTTTCGAAAACGTAATATTCATTTTTCTTTTTTTTAAATAGTTTTCAACGATGAGTGTTTTAAAAACTTGATTTTCATTTTTCTTTTTCTTAATCAGTTTTCGCCGATGAGTGTTTCAAAAACATAATATTCATATTTCTTTATTTAATTAGTTTTCACCGATGAATGTTTCGAAAACTTGATATTCATTTTTTCATTTTTTAATCATTTTTCGCCGATGAGTGTGTCGAAAACTTGATATTCATTTTTCTTTCTTTAATCATTTTACGCCGATGAGTGTTTCGAAAACTTAATATTCTTTTTTCTTTTTTTAATAAGTTTTCGCCGATGAGTGTTTCGAAAACTTGATATTCATTTTCCTTTTTTGATCAGTTTTCGCCGATGAGTGTTTCGAATACATGATATTCATTTTTATTTTTTTTAATCAGTTTTCGTCGATGAGGGTTTCGAAAACTTAATATTAATTTTTCCTTTTTTAATCAGTTTTCACCGATGAGTGTTTCGAAAACTTGATATTCTTTTTCTATTTTTAATCAGTTTTCGCCGATGAGTGTTTTGAAAACTTTATATTCATTTTTATTTTTTTAATTAGTTTTCGCCGATAAGTGTTTCAAAAACTTAATATTCACTTTTATTTTTTTTAATCATTTTTTATCGATTAGTATTTCGAAAACTTGATATTCATTTTTCTTTCTTTAGTAAGTTTTCGCTATTGAGTGTTTCGAAAACTTGATATTCATTTTTCTATTTTTAATAAGTTTTCGCTCATGAGTGGTTCGAAAACTTGATATTCATTTTTCTTGTTTTAATCAGTTTTCACCGACGAGTGTTTCGAAAACTTGATATTCTTTTTCTATTTTTAATCAGTTTTCGCCGATGAGTGTTTCCAAAACTTTATATTCATATTTATTTATTTTAATCAATTTTCGTCGATGAGTGTTTCGAAAACTGGATATTCATTTTTCTATTTTAGTAAGTTTTCGCCGATGAGTGTTTCGAAAACTTGATATTCATTTTTCCATTTTTAATCAATTTTTTCCGATGAGTGTTTCGAAAACTTGATATTCATTTTTCTTTTTTTAATTAGTTTTCGTTGATGAGTGTTCTGAAAACTTAATATTTATTTTTCTTTTTTTAATCATTTTTCGCCGATGAGTGTTTTGAAAACTTGATATTCATTTTTCTTTTTTTTAATCAGTTTTTTCTGATGAATGTTTCGAAAACTTGATATTTATTTTTCTTTTGTTTAATCAATTTTCGTCGATGAGTGTTTCGAAAACTTGATAGTCATTTTTTGTTTTTTAATCCGTTTTCGGCGATGAGTATTCCGAAAACGTAATATTCATTTTTCTTCTTTTTTTTAAATAGTTTTCACCGATGACTGTTTCGAAAACTTTATATTCATTTTTTTGTTTCTTAATCAGTTTTGGTCGATGACTGTTTCAAAAACGTGATATTCATTTTTCTTTATTTAATTAGTTTTCACCGATGAGTGTTTCGAAAACTTGATATTCATTTTTCTTTTTTTAATCATTTTTCGCCGAAGAGTGTTTCGAAAACTTGATATTTATTTTTCTTTTTTTAATCAGTTTTCGCCGATTAGTGTTTCGAAAACTTGATATTTGTAACTGTCATTTTTTGCTCAGACAATTGTATTATGAATTTAGGACCGCAAGGTGTCCTAACCTTGGGGGACTTGTCCTTAATCCTTGTGGAATTGGCAGTATTTGGACTTGTCCACCGGTCTTCCCGTTTTCCGCCTTTTGACCTGCGGGGGGAATGTAAGCATGTCGGAATGATAAATTTCTTCCAACACCCCAACGTGAGATCTGTTAAGGGGAGTGTAGCTCGTGAACCGTCCTCGGGGAGGCATCCGTGGTCGAGGAGGCGACCTCTTCCTACCGCTCTTTTCCTTGGGGGTTTGGTTCTCGGTTCCTGTCTTTTCTTTCTATTTTTCTGCTCGTTCCATATCGGCCATGCTTATCAGGAACTTCCTCATCTTGTCTTTAGCGATCTGAGCGTTTTCCTCTTGAATGAACCATTTCGCACGGTCCATGAGTTCCTGTAAGGTAGAGACGGGGCACCTGTTTAGTTCCCCGTAGAATTGTGAGCATCGAAGACCCTGCTTTATGACAAAGATGGCAACGGCGTCCTGGAGGCCCCGGACTTGGAGCGAGAGCTTGGTGAAGTGGGACAAGAAGGCTTGCTGGGTTTCTCCCTCCTCTTGGTGGAAACCGATGAAGGAGTCTTCATTTTTCTGGTATTCTTTGCTGCTGGCGAACTGTGTAAGGAAGTTTTGGGCCAGTAGCTCGAAGTTGTGGATCGAGTTGGTAGGCAGCAAGGAGAACCATCTCAGGGCGGCTTCCTTCAGGGTTGATGAGAAGACTCGGCACTGTTGGTCGTCCGTCATACCCAGTATCGACATGGCCGAGTTGAAGGTATTCAGGTGATCTCGCGGATCGATTTCTCCTCCATAGGGCTCTATGTGGAAGGGCATCTTGAAACCCATGGGTACGTGCCCATTAATGACTTGCTGGGTGAAGGGGTGTCTCACCTTTCCCTGGAAATAGATCGCGAGCCACTGGTAGGCATTTGCACCGGCGACTGCGTACGGTTTGTAGGCCGCGGCCAATGGCATATGGAGGTAGAACCCTGGAGGGTAGTTTGGGACTAGTGGTCGTGGAAAGTTCATAACGGGCCGTGCTGCCTGTCCGGCGACCATGGTTGGTCCAGGTGGGATCACCGTTGGGGGTGGTGCCACCGTCAGTGACAACCGTGCGAACTCCATTAGTAAGGTCCCAAATTGAATTGCGGGCAAGCCGGTAGGATCGTTAGAGGTCCCTACTATCGCATCGTGTGGCACTAAGGGTAGCTGAGTGCTCATATTTGCTGGGGCGAGGTTCCTGTCCTCTTCCCCTCGTTGTTGGCGTAAAGCTGCTAGTTCTGCTTCGAGGCGGGCGATCTCAGCGTCCCGTGAGTTCCTTGCTGGCTCTGTCGTCTCTTGACCACCAGTTGTGGGGCAACGGACGTGCGGCATGCCATACGGGTGTTGAGGGCAAGTTTGCTCTCTAGACGTTGGGTTTTGGACCACGGTTTCCGTGACCGCTACTTGCGTTATTGAGGAGCTCTGAGGCTGAGTCACGTTTGATCCGCCTGCCTCGGTTGTAACCGGTTCGGTCGTTCCCTGTCGATTCCTCGCGCTGCGCCTCAGGGCACTGCGTCAGCCGTGGTTGTGGGGACGTTCGAGTCGGTCATGATGTGTTGTGTCCTGTATCTGTATTGGAGATCAAAACAAAAACAAGTACGGGTTTCTGAGTATTAGGTGTATACTCCTACTCCCCAAAAAAGGAAAGCCGTATAGCGACAGAGTGAGCAAGGCATTGTGGTCTGAATAAGACCACGGTGGGCGCCACTATAACTGTCATTTTTGGCTCAGACAATTGTAATATGAATTTAGGACCGCAAGGGGTCTTAACCTTAGGGGACTTGTCCTTAGGTGATGCACCTAGGTGCCTACGTACCCTTCGAGAGCGATCAAAGTCCACGTAGTTCGTCATGGTGACGTCTATCCGAGCCATTGGGCAAGGTTGTTACCTGTATTGGGCCGTGTGCGGCTAAGACGTGCCTAAGGTACTCCGGGCGGGCGAGCCGCTCTTTGGGAGGTTGCCTTAGTGGGAGAGAGCTATGGTCTCTGAGGGCTGCTAGAAGCCTTGTAAGCGGTGTGCTCCAAGGAGGAGGTGAGCCGGTCGGAGGTTGGCCGGAACGGGGGGCCAATGATGGGGCTCAAGATGCTGGACGTATTCGTGAGGGGTATCTGAGGGTGCTCAGGTACCGAGAGAGTGTGGAATATCGGAGATGACGTATGATAACTCTCTGGGTCGTATGTGATTTTGTTGGGACTAGATTGCCTTTCTAGTCCCCCGGGTGAGGGGCTATTTATACTAGTGTGTGGGGAGATCGTGCTCGATCCACGACCTCGTGGGACGTGGGTCGTCCCACAAGGCTTGTGGAGATCCCACGTCTGGTTGAGGGGAGACTCTGTGTGGTGACGTGGGCGAGGGCCACGTAATGGATGGATGAGTGGTGCCACGTGTCTCCAGCGGGTGCTGGGGCCGTGCTTCTAAAACGTCAGTGCCACGTGTCCCAAGGTGGAATATTCCGAATTTACAATATTCATTTTTCTTTTTTTAATTAGTTTTCGCCGATGAGTGTTTCGAAAACTTGATATTGATTTTCCTTTTTTAATCAGTTTTCGCCGATGAGTGCTTCGAATACATGATATTCATTTTAATTTTTTTAATCAGTTTTCGTCGATGAGGGTTTCGAAAACTTGATATTCATTTTTCTTTTTTTAGTAAGTTTTCGCTAATGAGTGTTTTGAAAACTTGATATTTATTTATTTTAATCAGTTTTCACCGATGAGAGTTTCGAAAACTTGATATTCATTTTCCTTTTTTAATTTGTTTTTCGCCGATGAGTGTTTCGAAAACTTTATATTCATTTTTATTTTTTTAATCAGTTTTCGTCGATGAGTGTTTCGAAAACTTGATATTCATTTTTCTTTTTTTAGTAAGTTTTCGCTGATGAGTGTTTCGAAAACTTGATATTCATTTTTCTTTTTTTAATCAGTTTTTGCCGATTAGTGTTCTAAAAACTTGATATTCATTTTTCTTTTTTGAATCAGTTTTCCCCGATGAGTGTTTTGAAAACTTGATATTCATTTTTTTTTCAATCAGTTTTCGCCGATGAGTGTTTCAAAAACTTGATATTTCTTTTTCTTTTTCTTAATCAGTTTTCGTCGATGAGTGTTTCGAAAACTTGATAGTCATATTACATTTTTTAGTCAGTTTTCGCGGAAGAGTTTTTCGAAAACGTAATATTCATTTTTCTTTTTCTTTTGTAAATAGTTTTCACCGATGAGTGTTTCGAAAACTTGATATTCATTTTTCTTTTCTTAATCCTTTTTCGCCGATAAGTGTTTCGAAAAGTTGATATTCATTTTTCTTTTTTTAATAAGTTTTCGGCGATTAGTGTTTCGAAAACTTGATATTCATTTTTCTTTTTTTAATGTGTTTTCGCCCGATGTGTGTTTCGAAAACGTGATATTCGTTTTCCTTTTTTAATTAGTTTTCGCCGATGAGTGTTTCGAAAAGTTTATATTCATTTTAGTTTTTTTTAATCAGTTTTCGTCGATGAGTGTTTCGAAAACTTGATAGTTGTCACGACCCCCTATCGGACGTCCGTGACCATTTCACATGGCTATAACTACCCATTTCTAATACAAACAATATATATATATATATATATAATATATATGTATATGGCCATCCATTTCCGGTGACCTAAGCAGTTTGCAATCCACTGCTTGCTCAGTGCCACTTCAGTCTATATATATACACATATTCACTCACACGTACATATAGTATACATATTGATCACGCGCTTTAGGGCGGGTGATCTATCCTATTCACATGGAGAAGTATATATTCAATCACACGCTTGCATATAGTTTACATATTGATCACACGCCTCAATGCGTGTGATCTATCCTATTCGCATGCGGAAACCATATTTTCATACAATCAGATATTCAGCCACACATACATATAATTTACATATTGTTCACACACCTCAATGCGTGTGATCTATCCTATTCGCATGCGGAAGTCATACACATATATACACATGATATATATAATATCATAGCCTATATTCCCAACACCAAGACCTAACTTTAACATGTATTAAGCCGACAATGCTAGAATTCAAGTATGATATATATATACACAACAGATGTATACGTACGAAAGCTACGCCCCAAAAGGATTTATATATATATACATACATCACAACATATATACATAACCAAAATAACTACCGACGCGGACAAAGCGTGCGGTCTTCAGAGTTGTCCGCCTCTTTAAGAAGAAGTGGACGCGTTCCCGACTCCTGAACCACCTGTATCTGAAACATATAAATAGGGGGTGAGTCAAACAGACTCAGTGAGGAGCTCCCCCATCCCTGGCATAGCAGCGGGTACCACTACAGCCGGGGGAAGGGAGCAACCACAACCACATGCGCATGTAACGGATTCATATTGTGACCTTTAAAATGATCAGCCAGTCAATATATCATATTCACAATTAAAATCCTAATTCATGCTCCTAACATATTTATCATTCAGCACGTACATAAATCACAATATATATATATATATATATATATATATATATATCATATGTTTCCATGGTTAACACCTACTTATACACGTAGGCACTCACTTGCTGTCTCCCACATTATGCGAAGAGAAACATTGGCCAGAAGGCAATCTTATGTTTGAACCTAGTTGATCACACTAGGAACTTTTTCACTCCAAGGCACGCTTAGAGTAATAGCCGGCAACTTGTCTGACCCCAGTTAAACCAAGGTAATGGCCACTATGTGGCATACTTACTGATGACAAAATCCTGTCTGTCCGACCAGGATGACCGACTCGATCTACCCGGACTAACCTAAACAAGTTCAACTAACATGTTTAACCTTGAAAGACACCCTATGAGAAACTAACTGAATATTATATGTGTTTATTAGTTAGCCTAGATTCCCCCTTTTCAATTATACAACACTCTTACTCACACTTAACAAATAACAACCTAGGTTCAGTTTCCTCAATGTACCATACGGTCAAGATCTTTACAGTGACGATCGATGTGATTGGTTTCTAATGTTACTGAAGTCTCACATATAAAATTATGACTCAATCCTACCCACGGTAACATATAAGGCTCAGTGAGCCACAATAGCACATAATACACTTGAGACTAATCATATAAGCACATATACTGTTGCACGTTGACTGCTTACTTGCTAATCATACACGTGTAACACAAATTCATTCAGATAAATAAATTTCATATAACAATTGCACAAAATAGAGCAAACCACATTTTCACGTAGTCATCCAACCCTGTGGGGCAGGGATGGGAGAGCCCCTCACCTCGTTGGCCCTCATGATCAGTCCTCGGAGTGCCTGGAGCTCCAATTACCCTGTAGTGCCTATACACATATATATTTAAGAAATTTAGAACGTGTAACTAAGCATCTACCACGCACGTGTCATGCTAATGCTTATGCACCCTCTAACTATTTCCAAGAACTAACTATTTAATTCGTTACGTCGTCGTATTTGCTCTTTTTGAACGTCCATACTGTCTTATATCGACTTTCAACACATTCGAGCCACTTAGAACCTCTAAATACTCAGGTTAGAGAGTCTCACTTATCAAAACTTCACTTTATGTGTTCATAAGAGCATTTAACTAATAAAGAAATAAATTCACGGCTCAAAAGAGGCCTTAGCTTACTCATTCCACCGCCCCCCTTATTAGCCGAGTGAACGCTTAACTACGACCTCTTTAATCATATATAGAATTATATTCGGGTATAAATAGAGCCTTGTGTAAATGCTCGGGCTTTATTCCCTTGTGCATTTCCAGCAACTATAACACCTATACTACTCCAATCCAAGCCTAATCATGCATCAAACTATCAATTTCGAATTTTAGAGCAATTTCCTAACCCAATTTCCATGATTTCCATACCCGGTCAATTCCTATGATTTCACTTCGATTCTGTCATGACCCCAAATCGGGAGTACGTGACCGGCACGGGAATAGGGTTTTACCCCTAAACCCGTAAGCCTTACCCTATAATCATAACTATAACTACCCTGCTATACAATCAATATATATTTCATACTAGTGGCTACACCTCATTGGTGGCTTAATTAACCTGCAATCTGCGGTTCGCTCAATACCGCTTCAGCGCAATCCAGTGTATAGATATATTTATCAGCACTCATAATGTAAATATTAATATCATATTGACCGTACGTCTCAATACGTACGATCTATCCTATTCACATGCAGCAAGCACACATAATATATATCCATATCATATTGACCGTACGCCTCAATGCGTACGATCTATCCTATTCACATGCAGAAGTTTATATACTCAAACATATATCCTAGTTTATCCCCAACTGGACCCTGTCTTTAAGTACATGTGAAGCCGACAATTCTAGAGTAGGTACATATCAAAAGCTGTAAATATATATATACAACTCTTACAACTTTAAAATATGTACAACAAGAGAAATCAAAATAACCAAAGGAGTCCACCCACGCGAACAAGAGCGTAAGGATGGTCTGATGTCCGTATCACTGTCCAGACGTCGATGCCTGCCCGATCCCTGTATTTGAAACATTGAAGCAGAGGGAGTGAGTCAAACAAACTCAGTGAGGAGCTTCCCATCCTCGGCGTAGCGACGGGTACCACTACAGCTGGGGAAAGGGAAACACCCACAATCACATGCGCATGAAAGTCCAGTTTATCAAATGTTATATTACGATCAGGCAATATTAATATAACATTAAAATCACAGATAAACCTATGGTTCATGCTTTTCTATCATGCTTCTCGTAAACAAGCAATCACATTTTAACATATAATTTGAAAACTGTAAATCACTTAACTGACCCTAGTACCAGGCTAGGGCAATGGCCTCAACGGGCAAATTCTTTTAATGTTTAACTGGCCCTAGTGCCAGGCTAGGGCAATGGCCTCAACGGGCAAATCTTTTAATCTTTTACTGACCCTAGTGCCAAGCTAGGGCAATGGCCTCAACGGGCAAATCTTTTAGTCTTTTACTGACCCTAGTGCCAGGCTAGGGCAATGGCCTCAACGGGAAAATCTTTTAGTCTTTTACTGACCCTAGTGCCAAGCTAGGGCAATGGCCTCAACGGGCAAATGCTTTACTCTTTAACTGACCCTAGTACCAGGCTAGGGCAGTGACCTCAACGGGCAATTGTTTTAACTTGTTTCTCTTTCCAAGCTTTCAGCTGGGATCCTGACTCTATCTACCCATTACTATCCTAAACTGACTTTACCTAGGTAGTGTGAACATCCCTACGACTCACTAATCAATTAAGAGATCTTATTAATCCTCATATTGTTCCCAAACCCTTGGTTTAGATCATAACCTAGCTCTAAGGTCTTCCCTAAGTTCAATTACCGTGAAACGTCAACGTTTACTAACAACTTTTATATTATTTCTTTAATGAGTTTCTAATTAATAGGGTAAAAGAAACCTTGGACTCAATCAACAACTTACCCCCTTGCTTGTACTGTTCGACGTATCTCATGTCACCACATGGATACCCTCCAGTACCACTTTACCTGTAGTCAAACACACATATACAAATACTTTCATAGATAACAGTTTAGGAACAACAATAGCATGTTAACCGCTAAATTATTCTTAGAAATAGGCAAGTAGGCAAACCACATATCCACATCCTCAATCAACCCTGTAGGGCAAGGATGGGAAACCCCTCACCTGGACGGCTTCCTTGCGTTTGTCCTGGAGTAACTCTCGCTCCGGACAAGTCGTGGTTTCCTAACGAATGCATTCAAATGGTTAACATATCATACTATATGAAATTCGTATGCATACGACATGTTCTGTGCCTAAAAATGCATCTAGACGTTGCCAAGGACCGAGTCCTTGGTCTTATCCGTCTTCCCTCTCTTCCATGAGAGTCTCAAGTGCTTCACACTTGGTTTCGTACAATTATCACTCACCTTGAATTGATTTTGGAGCCTTGGATTTGAGTTACTAAACCTCGATATGCTTCTAAATTATCCTACTTAAGGTTTCCTAATAATTACGAAGGAATTAAATTGCCATTTTAAATTTTGGACTATATTGTTCCGCAAGTTTCCATCCTTGAGAAACAAGAAAGTACCTAAAATAATTCTTGATGCTTGATAACATTTTTAGAATTATTCTAGGGTGTTTAAGATTGAAAAGAAGAGGTTTGGAGCCCTCAATATCACCCTTAAAATGTAATTGGGCAATCCGAGCAGGGACCCGGCACGTTAACGTCAAGGTTCAACCTTAGTAACCTCGGGCCAGCTCTTCACGAGTCTTTCTCAGCTAATATCTTAAAAATATAATTTCAATAGTACCAATACAAGCCTATTTACTCAAACCCAAGCTCAATTCCTAAGCTAACAATAATTTCTCCAATTTAGAAATAATTATAATTTCAACCCCAAATCCTTCCAAATTCGAATTCGACTAAACCCGAGGGTATAGTCTCAATTCTTACCCCAACTAAGTGTTCAAGAACACTTTCTAGGCCTCAATCTACCCTTGAAAACAATCCAATCTAAGGTAGATCGAAGAAATCCCTAAAAATGGAGAAATTGAGGGTTTCGAATAAAATTGGGGTTACCAACCTTTGATTCGATTGGAGGAAGATGTAGGAGACGTCGTACCCGAGCTCCGGTGACTTTTTTCGGCGTCGGCTAACTCTCCCCGGTCACTTTTCCGGTGACACCCACCTCTTCTTCTTCTTCTCCTTTACGCCTCCACCCTCTCTCTCTCTTCTTTCTCTTTCTCCCTCCTTCCTTCCTTTCTTTCTCGGTTCCTCTCTCCCTCCCTCCTTCTTTCTTCTTCTTTCTCTTTTAATTCTTTCTTCTTAAGTACGCACCCCCCACCCCAAATTCAAAACAATTAATGAAAATAAAAATAAAATAACTAAATAACTAAATAATAATAATAATATTAAAGAAAAGGTTGGAAAAAACAATATCCCTAATTTAATCCCTCCTCATTCCAATTAAATTTTATTTTCTTTTATGTCCCAAATTAAATACCCAAAAATATTCCCTACACTCTTTTCCCCATTTAATTCAGGTTTCCAACTCCTTAGGTCCTGAATTAACTCCAAAAATTATTTTCTACTTCTTTTCTTTTCCTTTCATTTTATTTTAAACTTCGAAAAAATTTCCCGGGTATTACAGATTCTGAACCTCACTAAGCTTTCAATAACACCCACAAAGCTCGAATTTAACCCCGGAATGTCCCAAATAGAAGAAATCGAAGAATTCCTAAAATACCTAAAATTGAAGAAATTGGGGTTTGAGAGATTTGGGGCTTTCTTACTTGATTTCAATCGGATAGATGAGCTCAATAGGTAGAGAGGATGAATTCCGGTGGCTGTTTCCGGCGGCGGAGCCGTCTCCCCGGTGCGTTTCCGGCCAAGCACCTCCGTGAGCCCTCCTCTTCTCTTCTCGGGTGGCCTCGGTTTCACGCTGCAGCTTCTCCTTCTTTTTTTTGTTTTGCGTTTTGAGTTTGCTGGAGAGGGGGGTCACGGTTTTTGCCCCCCACTTATAAAATATAGGCTGAAAATTAAAATAAAGAAAAACCAAGTTGTAAAATCCAAATTTCTTTCCCATCCTTTTAATTCCCTTTTCTTTTAAGTCCTAAAAAAAACATTTTAAAATTCTATTTCCTTCCCTTCTTCATTTTTATTTTAAATTTTTAATTTAATTTATTTTTCTTTCCCAAAGAAAAATAAACTAATAATAATAATAAAATTAATATCCTGCATATTACAATAGTCATTTTTCATTTTTTAATCATTTTTCGCCGATGAGTGTTTCGAAAATGAAATATTCATTTTTCTTTTGTTTAAATAGTTTTCGCCGATAAGTGTTTCGAAACTATGATATTAATTTTTCTTTTTTAATCATTTTTCACCGATGAGTGTTTCGAAAACATGATATTCATTTTTCTGTTTTTTAATCAGTTCTCGCCGATGAGTGTTTCAAAAACTTGATATTTATTTTTCTTTTTTTAAAACAGTTTTCGCCGATAAGTGTTTCGAAAACTTGATATTCATTTTTCTTTTTTTAACCAGTTTTCACTGATGAGTGTTTCGAAAATTTGATATTCATTTTTATTTTTTTAATTAGTTTTCGCCGATGAGCGTTTCGAAAACTTGATATTCATTTTTTCTTTTTTTAATCAGTTTTCACCGATGAGTGTTTCGAAAACTTGATATTCTTTTTCTATTTTTTATCAGTTTTCGCCGTGAGTGTTTCGAAAACTTTATATTCATTTTTATTTTTTTAATCAATTTTCGCCGATGAGTGTTTCGAAAACTTGATATTTGTTTTTCTTTTTTTAATCTTTTTCGCCGATGAGAGTTTCGAAAACTTGATAGTTATTTTTCATTTTTTAATCATTTTTCGCCAATGAGTGTTTCGAAAACGTAATATTCTTTTTTCTTTTTTCTTAAAATAGTTTTCGCCGATGAGTGTTTCGAAAACGTGACATTCATTTTTCTTTTTGTTAATCAGTTTCCGCCGATGAGTGTTTCGAAAAGTTGATATTCATTTTTCTTTTTTTTTAATCATTTCTTGCCGATGAATGTTTTGAAAACATGATATTCATTTTTCTTTTTTAATTAGTTTTGGTCGATGTTTTTTTCGAAAACTTAATATTCATTTTTCTTTTTTTAATAAGTTTTCACCAATAAGTGTTTTGAAAACTTGATATTCATTTTTCCTTTTTTAGTAAGTTTTCGCCGTTGAGTGTTTTGAAAACTTAATATTCATTTTCCTTTTTTAATCAGTTTTTGCCGATGAATGTTTCGAATACATGATATTCATTAGTATTTTTTTTAATCTGTTTTCGTCGATGAGAGTTTCGAAAACTTGATATTCATTTTTCTTTTTTTAGTAAGTTTTTGCTAATGAGTCTTTCGAAAACTTGATATTTATTTTTCTTTTTTAATCAGTTCTCACCGATGAGTGTTTCGAAAACGTGATATTCATTTTTCTTTTTTTAATCATTTTTCGCCGATGAGTGTTTCGAAAACTTGATATTCATTTTTCTATTTTTAAATCAGTTTTCCCCGATGAGTGTTTCAAAAACTTGATATTTATATTTCTTTTTAATCAGTTTTCGCCGATGAGTGTTTCGAAAAGTTGATATTCATTTTTATTTTTTTAATTAGTTTTCGCTGATGAGCATTTCGAAAACTTGATATTCATTTTTCTTTTTTTAATCAGTTTTCGCCGATGAGTATTTCGAAAACTTGATATTTATTTTTCTTTTTCAATAAGTTTTCACCGATGAGTGTTTCGAAAACTTAATCTTCATTTTTATTTTTTTTAATCAGTTTTCGTCGATGAGTGTTGAAAACTTGATATTCATTTTTCTTTTTTTAGTAAGTTTTCGATATTGAGTGTTTGGAAAACTTGATATTCATTTTTAATTTCTTTTTTAATAAGTTTTCGCTCACGAGTGTTTCGAAAACTTGATATTCATTTTTCTTTTTTTTAATCAGTTTTCACCGATGAGTGTTTCGAAAACTTGATATTCTTTTTCTATTTTTAATCAGTTTTCGTCGATGAGTGTTTCGAAAACTTTATATTCGTTTTTATTTTTTTTAACAGTTTTCACCGATGAGTGTTCGAAAACTGGATATTCATTTTTCTTTTTTTAGTAAGTTTTCGCCGATGAGTGTTTTCGAAAAGTTGATATTCATTTTTCTTTTTTTAATCAGTTTTAGTTGATGAGTGTTCTGAAAACTTAATATTCATTTTCCTTTTTTTAATCAGTTTTTGCCGATGAGTGTTTTGAAAACTTGATATTCATTTTTCTTTTTTTAAATCAGATTTCGCCGATGAGTGTTTCAAAAACTTGATATTTATTTTTCTTTTTTTTTAATCAGTTTTCGCCAATGAGGGTTTCGAACACTTGATAGTCATTTTTTGTTTTTTAATCAATTTTCGTCGATGAGTGTTTCGAAAACGTAATATTCATTTTTCTTAGAGGACCGTGACCGGCACAGACACAGGGAATATCCCTATGCCTGTAAGCCTTATCACCTAATTGACAGAATATCTATTATTGAAAATACATCCACATGCAGTATAAATACCATGGCTACATCGAAATGGTGGCCTATCCTAGGCAAGCAAATCCACGGCCAGTGCCGCTTCAGGATATAAATATAGGAAAACACACATAATATATATAACCTGTGTACTGGCTACACATCCGAAGATGCTATCTATCCTATTCACATGCAACAAATATATGTATATATATACATTTTGAAAACAAATTTTCCCTGTATCACAGTAAAATAAATCCTGATCTTTAAGGTGTGTGAAGCTGACAGTTCTAGATTTAATAATACAATCTAATTGGGTACGTCTACCCTTTACTTTATGATACAATAATAAAGTAAATTAAAATTACACTTTATTCACCCACATGAACAGGTTGTGGGTCTTGGAAAAGGGTTGCTCAACCCTTGTTCGACCGAAACTTCTTCCACCTGTACTTAACCTGTCTCTGTGTAGTAAAAATGAGGTGTGAGTCTTAACCACGCGACTCAGAGAGAACTCTCCCATCCCCGGCGCAAGGCGGGTACCATGGCGCTGGGATTGGGAGTCATACACAACCACATGCAAAAACAACTGGTTACTGTTAAATAACATACATTCTTGGCGACCACACAACAACAGATATTTCACCCAACCACTCACATGCATTTAACAGATACAAGCATGCAGCAAGTTTAATTCACATCATCACTCAACAAGTAAATATATAACATATAATGCCGGCTTTTACTTACCGGTCTTCTCACGTTCAACATATTTGAATCAAATAAGACGTTGTGGTGATGTAATCCTGTACGTCACCACTACGCTGCACAATCAGCAATTATATGCAAACACAGACAATTCTTTAAGTACACGCAGATACTATAACATACATCTACTTAACTTCCCCCATTCTGGGGTATTTACTAGCCACTACATGGCTTTTCTACCTCGAACCTGTGCACTCGGGTTGCTGGCCACCACGTGGCAAAGCATACTTAACCCATTCACTTGGGTACTAGTCACCTCATGACAATTCTATTAATCAAACAATATTTAACCCATTCACTTGGGTACTAGTCACCTCGTCACAATTTTGTTAATCAAACACATTCAACTTCTATCTATCAAACAACTGATACGTAGCCACCACGTGGCACGTCCTGACCCCTTGCTGCGGGGAAATAGCTTGAGCCCACTCGTCCATTACCCAACTAGGCCACATGGCGGGCACGGCACGACGTCTCGAAGCATGGGCACTGACACACCCTGGACCAACTCAACAGGATGATTTCTCTTTTACTAGGTTAGGCTCACGGTTCACCCGTAGGTTCCTCCCATGTCTCCTTACCTTAGTCTCACATATTAATAGGATTCTTTGTATCTTTCCCGAAGGATCAACAATTTTTCTCCTTGTTAATATGGACGAGTATCCTTAACAGGATATAGCTCATATACCCATTCAGATGCACTCTTTGAGCCTTAAGCTATCGTCATAGCAATATAAAACATTTCTAACCCTATTGCCGGGATAGGGCAATGACCATCGTCATGGTGATTATAAAACTGAGGTCTCAAGTGCCATCTGACGTTGTTCTAGTCGATGTCTCACATCGCTAGCATAATCAAATCCAGAACCCACCAATAACTCCTTTGCATGATTATAATCTAAGTCACCGTCATGACGAGTTTTCAAAATAAAAGCTTAGTCCTCCCGTACAAGGACTCTTGCCACCGTCGTGGAAAAGATTTAATAAAATGCTCATCATGCCTCCGGAGTGTATGACTTGGATTTGTAACACACCAATCATAGCAAACAATTATACTCTACTCCTATGTTTTATAATGTAATGGAATGGGGTCACGGTTTGGCCCCCCTTATATTTATTTATTTAACTAAAAAAACAAAATAGATAATAAATATTTAAATCTTAATTCTTTCCCAACTTTTTAAATCCCATTTTCTTTTAGGTCCTAAAAAATATATATATTCCCTATTTTATTTTATTTTTCTCTTCTTCATTTTCTTTCAACTTTTTAATTTAATTTATTTTTCTTTCACAAAGAAAAATAAATTAATAATAATTCTTTCCCAACTTGATATTTATTTTTCTTTTTTTACTCAGTTTTCACCGATGAGTGTTTCGAAAACTTGATATTCATTTTCCATTTTTAATTAGTTTTCGGCGATGAGTGTTTCGAAAACTTTATATTCATTTTTATTTCTTTTAATCAGTTTTCGTCGATGAGTGTTTCGAAAACTTGATATTCATTTTTCTCTTTTTAGTAAGTTTTCGCTGATGAGTGTTTCGAAAACTTGATATTCATTTTTCTTTTTTTTTATTCGTTTTTTCATATGAGTGTTTTGAAAACTTGATATTCATTTTTCTTTTTTAATTAGTTTTCGCCGATTAGTGTTTTCGAAAACTTGATATTCATTTTTGTTTTTTTAATCAGTTTTTGCCGATTAGTGTTCTGAAAACTTGATATTCATTTTTCTTTTTGTTAATTAGTTTTCGCCGATGAGAGTTTTGAAAACTTGATATTCATTTTTCTTTTTTTTAATCAGTTTTCGCCGATGAGTGTTTCGAAAACTTGATAGTCATATTTCGTTTTTTAATCAATTTTCGCCGATGAGTATTGTCACGACCCCCTATCGGACGTCCGTGACTGGCACGCGAGGTAGGATTTCTCCTATCCCATAAGCCTCTAATCCCTTATTGACATTTTATATATGCATAACTACCCATTTCTAATACAAACAATATATAGTACATATGGCCATCCCTGTCCGGTGACCTAAGTAGTACGCAATCCACGGCTCGCTCAACACCGCTTCAGTCTATACATATACACATAATCAATCACACATACATATAGTATACATATTGATCACGCGCCTCAAGGCGGGTGATCTATCCTATTCACATGCAGAATCCCTGTATACAGTCCAGTATATATATTCAATCACACACCTGCATATAATTTACATATTGATCACACGCTTCAATGCGTGTGACCTATCCTATTCACATGCAGAAGCCGTATTTTCACACAATCAAGTATTCAGTCACACATATATATAAATTTACATATTGACCGCACGCTCAGTGCGTGTGATCTATCCTATTCACATGCGGAAGTCACATTCATATATATATATATATATATGTATATATATATACATATACATATATATATATATATATATATATACACATGATATTCATCATATCATAACCTATGTTCCCAACAACAAGACCAATGTTTAACCTGTATGAAGCCGACAATTCTAGAGTGTGACATATACATATATGCATATAGCAACTGTACAAAACAATGCTATACCAAAATGAATCATATACATATATATCTTGACAAAATACATATAACAGTACTACCCACGCGAACAATGCGTGCGGTCTCTAAGTCTGTCCGCCTCCCTAAGATGACGTGGAAGCGCTCCCGATGCCTATACCACCTGTGTCTGTAACATGTAACATTGGGGTGAGTCAAACAAACTCAGTGAGAGGCTTTCCCATCCCTGGTGTAGTAGCGGGTACCACTACAACTGGGGAAGATGAGCCAATCACAAATACATAGGCATATAACGGGTTTAAATTTCCATATATTAAGTGGTCAGGCAGTTAGCATATATCATATTCACAATAAAGAATTTGAAGCATGGTTTTACATACGTTTAAATTCACAAATACATCATATCACGATTTAACATATAATTCCAAGTGGTCACCCGTATTCAATTAACCGTAATCATATACTGGCCCGAAGCCATATCTCCGTTAGGAGAGAATCTGGCCCGAAGGCAATATCTCACGTGACCAATATGGGAACCTAGTTGATCATTCTAGGAACCCCTGGTCCCAAGACTTTACTTGGAACACTAACCTGACCCCAAGACTTCACTTGGAGCATAGCCGCGACTCATCTGACCTCGGTTTACCCAAGGCAATAGCCACAATGTGGTGTACTCATATACTTTGTATTTCTGAGAATTTGACTCAAAATCACAGACTCGATTTACCCGGACCACCCGTGATAGACTCGGTTTCCGCATTGTACTATAAATGACCCCTATGGACCACTACATATTTATTTTGATTCTTCTTAGGAAATTCTAAATTTCCAAGTGGTTTTCTAATCCGAAATCCCTCGGTTTAAAACAAGGTCACCTATGTTCATTTTCTTTGAGAGTTTACATACACCACCACACTTTTCAGATAATAATCAATAAGGTGGGTTTCTAGTACCACAAGACTCTCCCAATGAAAATTGACTCGATCCTACCTCCGATCTTATATAGGTCCCAAGGACCTTCTTTTCATATAAGGCTCCTTGAGCCACCATCGCCTTTGCAATTCACATACACACATATAGCACGTTTTCACATATACTGTAATTTAGGAACAACAATAGCATGTTATCTAACATGTAATTCCTGCAAATAGGCAAGAAGGCAAACCATATATCCATATCCGAAGTCAACCCTATAGGGCAAGGATAGGAAAGCCCCTCACCTGGTTGGCCCCTCTTATCGGCTCTCGGTGTGCCCGAAGGTCCACTCACAGTATGATGCCCTATACACATGTACTAGAGCAATTTAGAAACTTAGAATTCAGCCACTATCGTGTACATGTCATGTTAATGCTCATGTCCTCTCTAATTAATTTCATAGACTAGTTGTTGGCTTGGAATGCCCTCAACTAGTTTTCGAAACACCTAGCATGCTTCTATTCGTATTCAACCCTTGCTTAATCACACTATTCGGAAGCCTTGAGTTGGGAATGCAAGGTTACCGAATTTCATCTCTATGTGTCCATATGAAATTCCCATTACCCAAGTCTTGAATTTATGACTCAAGAGAGTCATAAATTCTACTTGTCTAAAATTTCCATTTACCGAATTAACCTTCAACACTTTACCTGCATATGCATACACATATCCGGACACGCGTAAAATTGGAAAATTGTCTCTTTGTCCCCGAATTGGGTTTCGGTGAGACGGTGAGTACTCGGGTTTTAATCCCTCGTACATTCCAATAATTTTTAACAATTATATAATTACCCTTCAACCTTTCAATGCACCCCAAATCATTACACAACACCCTTAAACATTACCAATCATATTTTCCTACTAGTTTTCCAACCCGGATAAATTCCATCAATTTAGTTCCGGTTCCTAAGCTTCCAACTCACTTCCTAACATGCAAATACTTCAATTTAGGACCCAGAATACTCAGATTGAATCAATTGGGGTCTTTCCAAAAATCCCTAAAATTGATAAAATTGGGGTTAGAGAGTTTCGGGACTTCTCACCTCGATTCAACCGGTTAGAAGGACGATATGGAGTAGAGGAGACTCCCAGCCACCTTCCCCGGTGGAGAGACGGTGTTTTCCGGCGAGACCTCGAACGTCCGGCCACCCTCCACGCGTGGCCTCCGTCGAGCTCTGCCTTCCCTCCGTGCATTTCCGTTCGTGGTGCCTTTGCCCTCTCTTTCGTCCGTCTTCTCGTTTCTCTGCTTCTCTCTCAATCTGCTATCTTTTTCCTTATTTCATTACTTATCTAATATATATATATATATATTACAAAAAGAAAAAGGCATCTGATATAATAAAAAAAATGAAAAAAAGAAAAATTGAGGATTTAAAATACTTGTATTCACAACATAGTAAGTAATAGGGTAGTGTGTATTTTTATCCCATTTTCCACTTTAATTAAATTAATTAATTTAATTTAATTGATGACGCTAGTTAAAATGTTCTCGGGTATTACAATCTTCCCCCTTAAGAAATTCGGTCCCTGAATTTCAAACAAAATACTAACCTTAGTCTCGAAATAGATGAGGATACGTCCTGCGCATTTCACCCTCGACCTCCCATGTAGCTTCTTCGGTCGAGTGGTTTCTCCACAGAACTTTAACCAATGGAATCTCTTTTGTCCTGAGTTTCTTCAAATGCCGGTCTAAGATTTCCACTGGCTCCTCTTCATACGTCATATTTTCGGATAGTTGCACGTCTTGCGATTGGATCACGTGCGAGGGATCAGGAAGATACTTCCGAAGCATTGATACATGAAAGACAGGGTGTACCCCTTCCAATTAATTCTGTAGCAATTCCAACCGATACGCTACATTCCCAACTCGTTCTAAGATTTCAAACGGTCCGATATACCGAGGACTCAAATTCCCCTTCTTACCGAACCGCATTACGCCTTTCATCGGTGATATTCTCAAGAACACCTGATCACCAACGGCAAACTCCAGTTCTCTTCTTCGATTGTCTGCATAAGACTTTTGCCTACTCTGAGCCGTCAGCAACCTCTCCCTTATACACTTTACTTTCTGCAAGGCATCTTGTAGCAATTCCGGGCCGACTAGGCTAGCTTCTCCAACCTCGAACCACCCAATCGGGGATCTGCATCTACGGCCGTACAGAGCCTCGAAAGGTGCCATTTGAATACTTGCTTGATAACTGTTATTGTACGCAAACTCAGCCAAAGGTAAATACCTTTCCCAACTTCCGCCGAAATCCATAATACACGCCCAAAGCATGTCCTCAAGAATCTGAATGGTTCTTTCTGATTGCCCGTCGGTCTGAGGGTGAAACGCAATACTCAGATCAACTCTAGTTCCCAACGCTTCCTGCAATGACTTCCAAAACCTGGAAGTGAACTGTGGACCTCTATCAGATATTATAGACACTAGCACATCGTGCAATCTAACGATTTCTGATAGGTAAATCTGTGCATATTGACTCACTCCGTAAGTGGTCTTAACTGGAAGAAAGTGTGCGGACTTAGTCATGCGATCCACTATTACCCAAACTGAATCAAATCCCCGTTTTGATCTTGGCAACCCTGTTACAAAATCCATCGTTATCCTCTCCCATTTCCACTCAGGTATTTCTATCTGTTGTAATGTTCCGGCGGGCTTCTGGTGTTCAGCCTTGACTTGCTGGCACACTAAACACCTGGCTACATAGTTTGCGACATCCTTTTTCATGCCCTTCCACCAATACAACTATTTCAGGTAATGATACATTTTATTAGCTCCCAAATGGATTGTATACGCTGTCCGGTGTGCTTCTTCAAAAATTCTTTCTTTCAAGTTATCAACCATAGGGACACACAACCGTCCCTCCAACCGAAGTATCCCAAAATCATCTATAGAGAATCGGACGTCGTCCCCTTTCCCTTTAGTTACAGTATCCCTGATTTGCTTGAGGTCGGTATCTTCATTTTGCCTAGCATTCACCTCTTCTACCAAAGAGGACTTAGCTTGTAAATGGGCTAAAAATGAGTTTGAACTTCCAATCTCAAACTGATTTCCCGTTTACTCTAGCTCATGCAGTTCTCTAATTAACGGTCTTCTTTCTTCACTTATATGAGCAAGACTGCCCATGGACTTCCGACTCAGAGCATCGGCTACCACATTAGCCTTTCCTGGATGATACAAGATCGTGCAGTCGTAGTCTTTCAACAACTCCAACCATCGACGTTGTCTCAAGTTCAAGTCCTTCTGCTCGAAAATGTATTTGAGGCTTTTGTGGTCTGTATAAATTTCACAAGTCTCACCATATAAGTAGTGTCTCCATATTTTCAAGGCGAACACTACAGCAGCCATCTCAAGGTCGTGAGTCGGGTAATTCTTCTCATGCTTCCTCAGTTGTCGCGATGCATACGCAATCACCTTGCCATGTTGCATCAAGACACACCCTAACCCGATTCTCGACGCATCACAGTATACCACATACCCTCCTGTGCCTTCAGGTAATGCCAGCACCGGAGCGGTGGTGAGACTGTCTTTCAGCTTCTGAAAACTCTGCTCACACTTTTCATCCCATACGAACTTCACTCCTTTCTGAGTCAACTTGGTCATAGGTGCAGCAACCTTAGAGAAGTCCTGCACAAATCTTCTATAATATCCAGCCAAACCCAAGAAACTGCGAATTTCGGTAACAGAGGTAGGCTGATATCAATTCCTCACTGCCTCTACCTTACTTGGATCAACGTGGATTCCCTCTAATGATACCACATGACCCAAAAAGGCAACTCTGTCAAGCCAGAATTCACACTTAGAGAACTTGACATACATTTTTTCCTCTCTCAATCTCTGCAATGCTAATCTCAAGTGTTCCGCATGTTCCTCAGAATTCTTTGAATAAACCAATATGTCGTCAATGAAGACAATGACAAATCGGTCCAGGAATGGTTTAAAGACCCTGTTCATCATGTCCATGAACGCTGCAGGAGCATTAGTTAATTCGAAAGACATCACCAAGAACTCATAATGTCCGTATCGGGTCTGAAATGCGGTCTTAGGTATATTTGATTCTCGAATCTTTAATTGATGGTACCCAAATCGCAAATCAATCTTGGAGAACCGCTTCGCACCCTGTAACTGATCAAATAGGTCATCTATCCTTGGCAGTGGATAATGATTGCGAATCATCACCTTGTTTAACTTTCGGTAATCGATACATAACCGTAATGATCCGTCCTTCTTCTTTACAAAAAGGACCGGTGCACCCCAAGGAGAGAAACTAGGTCTTATAAAACCCTTGTCAAGCAACTCTTGCAATTGTGTATGTAGCTCCTTCAGCTCTTTCGGAGCCATACGGTAAGGTGGTGTGGAGATAGGCTGGGTACCAGCTTGCAGCTCAATTCCAAATTCAATCTCACGATCGGGCGGCAACCCCGGCAATTCTTCTGGAAATACATCCAAGAACTCTCGCACCACCGGTACTTGAGTCGGTGAAAGTACTTCTTTCGTAGTATCTTGGACGAATGCCAAATACCCTTTGCATCCCTTTGCAAGTAATTTGGATGCCTTCAAAGCCGAGATTAAGCTTGGATACGGTGCAGCTCCATCACCCCGTATCACAAAAGGCTCCTCATTTGGCATATTAAATTTTATACATTTAGCCCTGCAGTCCACAACCGCATGGCAAGACAACAACCAATCCATTTCGAGGATCACGTCAAGATCAATCATACTCAACAATCGAAGGTCTACCACAGTCTCATGACCATCGACCTCCACAATGCAAGACTTGTGCACATACTCTACTTGTATCGATTCTCCCATTGGAGTAGAGACCAGTACCGTTTCTTCCATTCTGGATGGACTTTTGTTGAATTTAGAGGCAAATGCATGCGACACATAGGAATGAGTGGAGCCAGAATCAAATAAAACTCGTGCTTCAAGAGAGCAGAAAATAAGAGTGCCTGTCACAACTGCATTTGATGCATGAGCATCCTACTGAGAGAGTGCAAATACCCGCGCTTGTCCTCCACCTACCGCCCCTGGCCCTCGGCCACTAGATCCTGCACCACGGCCTCTAGCTGCACCTATACTTGCTGCCTATGGTGGTACGGTTCTCACTGGTGGAGCTGGAATAGGTGTACTCCACGGCGTCGGATTGCTTCTCACACTTGTACCCTCTTTTCTCTTTGGACACTCTCTAGCCATATGGCCCATCTGGCCGCAGTGGTAGCATCCACCTATCAGTCTCCGACATACACCAGAATGAAATCTGCCGCAAGTTGCACACTGAGGCTTTGTCTTACCGGCATTTCCACACCCTTGTTCTCTCTGTCCCCCTTGGGGATTACTCCTTGTACCTGTTTCATGAGTGGTCGTTGAGGATAGAACTCCTACGGACCCTGAATATCCTGCACTTCCACATGTTGTCTTCCTTTTCTTACTTCCACCTCCTTGGTTGTCACCGCCTGTAATTAACTTCACTTTAGGATCAACAGATGTCCTATACCTCTTCTTGGTTTCAATCATTCTAGCACAATCTGCTGCCTGCGCTAAAGTTTCAAACTGTCTCCTCTGAGGTAACAGAGCAGTAAACAACGGCTCCGTGAGTCGATGTATGAATCTATTGATCCTCGCCTCTTCATCAGGAACTAACTCAGGTGAGAATTGAGCCAGTTCCGTAAAAAGTAATTCATACTCCATCACGGTCATGTTAGGCGTCATCCACAATTCCTCGAATTGCTGACGCTTTGCATCTTTGGTGCCTTCAGGTAGGAACCGACCCAGGAATTCCCTCTGAAAATCTTCCCAGGTCATCGGTGCCACTCTACGTGAATACCTCGTCTGTACGGACTCTATCCATACTCTAGCCGCTCCCCTCACCTGGAACGAAGCTAATTCCATTAATTCATGGCTTGAGCACCTCAGCATGCGCCCAATTCTGACCACATCTCTGATAAAGTACTGCGGATCCTCTTTCTCACTAGTTTCGCAGAAAGTGGGTGGATGAAGCTTCAAAAATTTTGAAATTGGCAGTTCTCTAGGTGCTGCCTGCGGTTCACGAGGCATTCCCTGTGGTTGTTGCCATTCCCTATCCTCTTCCTCAACAGCCTCCATCTCTTGGTTGCTAGGAACTCTCTCTTGTTCTTCCTCGCCGACTACTAACCGGCGTACTTCCCTCTGTATTTGCCTCGTCATTTCCTCTCTTAGTTCTTGAAATCCTGCCGTGAGCATTTCCGCCACGGAAGGTGCACCTGTCTCTACTTGGGGTTGAAGTTCCGGTGACGGTCTCCTCTCTTCCCCTCCCACTTGTGCTCTTCCTCGACCTCGAGCACGACCCCTACCTCGGCCTCGAGTACGGCCTCTACCTCGGCCTCGGGTGGGCATTCCCTCCTCCCGAACTGATTCTCGATCAATTTCAGCAGGAGTTCTCCCTCCACCCCTAATCCGTCTCGTGATAGGTGGCATCCCTATATTGCACAAGGACCACACCTAATAAGTGTACGTATATTAATGATATTTCATATCAAGAGAGTAGAAAGAAAAGCTGACACAATTTCCTGGGTACTTCCACAAGTGCCTTTTTACTCCCACGTTGTGCCCGGGTACACAAAGAGGGGTAAACCGACACCCGGTCATACCTATGGCTTCATACAGTTTAAAGTAACCTGCCTCTGATGCCAAGTTTTTCACGACCCCCTATCGGACGTCCGTGACCGGCACGGGAGGTAGGATTTCTCCTATCCCGTAAGCCTCTAATCCCTGGTTGACATTTTATATATGAATAACTACCCATTTCTAATACAAACAATATATAGTATATATGGCCATCCCTGTCAGGTGACCTAAGTAGTACGCAATCCACGGCTCGCTCAACACCGCTTCAGTCTATACATATACACATAATCAATCACACATACATATAGTATACATATTGATCACGCGCCTCAAGGCGGGTGATCTATCCTATTCACATGCAGAATCCCTGTATACAGTCCAGTATATATATTCAATCACACACCTACATATAATTTACATATTGATCACACGCCTCAATGCGTGTGACCTATCCTATTCACATGCAGAAGCCGTATTTTCACACAATCAAGTATTCAGTCGCACATATATATAAATTTACATATTGACCACAATGTGGTGTACTCATATACTTTGTATTTCTGAGAATTTGACTCAAGATCACAGACTCGATTTACCCGGACCACCCGTGATAGACTCGGTTCCCGCGTTGTACTATAAATGACCCCTATGGACCACTACTTATTTATTTTGATTCTTTCACCCTTAAAGTGTATTTGGGCAACCCGAGCAAGGACCCGGTACGTTAACGTCAAGGTTCAACCTTATTAACCTCGTGCCAGCTCTTCACGGGTCTTCTTCAGCTCATATTCCAACCATATAATTTTAATATCAATCCAAGCCTATTTACTCAAATCCAAGCTCAATCCTAATTATCAACAATTTTCCCCAATTTGGAAATAATTATAATTTCAATTATCAATCCAAGCTCAATCCTAATTATCAACAATTTTTCCCAATTTGGAAATAATTATAATTTCAACCCCAAATCCTTCCAAATTCAAATTTGGGCAAATCCGAGAATATAATCTTGATTCCTACCCCAACTAAGTGTTCAAGAACACTTTCTAGGTCTCAATCTACCCTCGAAACAATTCAATCGAAGGTCAATCGAAGAAATCCCGAAAATGGAAAAATTGAGGGTTTAGAATGAAATTGGGGTTACCAACCTTGATTCGATTGGTGGGAGGTGTGGAAGATGTTGTAACCGAGCTCCGGTGACTTTTCCCGGCGTCGGCTAGCTCTTCTCTGGCGAAATTCCTCCTCCTTCCCCCTTCTTCTTCCTCCACGCATCCCCCTCTCTCTCTCTTCTTCCACTTTCTTCTTCTTTCTTCAATCCGTAGCTCTCTCTCTCTCTCACGTTTCTCCTTTTTCTTTCTTTTATTCTCTTTTAATTCCTTCTCTTTTTCTTTCTTTTTCTTTTTAATTCATCTTCTCTTCTTTCTCTTATTAATAAGTCACGGCACTCCTTCAATTAAATAATAATAATAATAAAATAATTATAATAAATAACCAAATAAATATAATTACTGATTAAATAATAAATAAATAAATATATGATTAAAAATAAATAATAACAAATTTGTATTTTTAATTTAATCCCTTTCCCTATTTAATTCAGGTTTCCAATTCCTTAGGTCCTGAATTAAATCCTAAAAATTATTTTACTTCTTTCCTTCATCTTTTATTTTATTTTAAACTTCAAAAAATTTCCCGGTTCCTTTCCGGTTTCTCTTAACTTTCATGCTTTTCCTACATTCCTTGTAAAGTTTTAATTCCTAGCCCCGGAATAAATCATTCTTAAATCCTCGAAATTCTAAATAAATCATTCTTTAATCCTCGAAATTTTCTGGGGTATTACATGTTGTGTCTTCCTCTGTGGTTGATACACTTATTTGGCAAGTGCATGTGGGACGCAATTACGTATTAGCAAAGGAGAATTTGTGAGGACAAATTCCCAATACTAGTTTGTAAACATTGCCTTACAGACAAAGCAACCTAAGAACCATTCAGTCATGAAATCAGAAAATCCTCTTTCATCAAATTAGCCCACTCGGACATCAGCGGTCCAATAAGCGTGAGGGCGAGGCAAGCAGCCTAGTATTTTCTCACAGTTACGTGGTGAAATTGGGATAGTTAGACAACTAACTATTCCACACACTCCACAGCAAAATGAGTTGCTCCTGGAGCTGGTTAAGTTGATAATGACTCAGGTGAACGTTCCCATTGGGGGAGATGTTTTGCCAACAGTCACTTTCGTACTTAACCATATGCCCTTTCAAATTATGTGAGTGACTCCTTATGAGTTCTAGTTAGGTAAAAGACCTTATTAGAATATTTTGAGACCATGAGAGTATACAGCATACTTGATCCTTCCTATGAGTATGGGAAGCTTGACCCTAGAGGCAAGTAGCGTGTCTTGGTAAGATAGCTTGGTCACTCAGAAGGATCTGTCTTCATTAGCGAGAATGAAGACACTCCGGTCACATAATTTGAGTCTAAGGATGTAATGTTCCTTAAGACAAACTTTTCTAGAGCAAGGGAGACGGATTTTGGGATGTGCACCTTTATTGAAAGGAGGTGGGCCTACAACACGTCAGGAGGAGCGTATAGACGTGTCTCCAGTTGCCGAGTCCAGTGGGAGTATTGCTTATGAGGAGCAAGTCTTCCACGAAGCACAATCCAAGAGAAATACTAGAGGAGTACTAAATTATCAAGTAGAGCCTTTGATAATTCAAAAGGCTCTCTCCGGCCCTACTAAGAAAAAGTGGACTAAAACGATGGAAGAAGAAAAGACAAAGTCTATAAGGACATACCATGTATAAGACTTGGTGGATCTGCCTCGCGTCACAAGGCATTTTTGAGAACAAGTGTGCTCTCAAAATTTAAGGGAGGCAGATGGGTCAATTGACCACTACTAGGCACATTAAGCAGTGAAGAGGTACACACAACAAGAAGATATCTATTGTGACGAAACCTTCTCGTTCATTGTGTGGTCAGAGTCTGATTCTAGCTTTGGTCACCAATTTAAGTCTGGGGGTACATCGAATAGGATGTCTAGACCGCTTTCTTGTATGGAAAACTAGGTGTAGGGATCTACGTGCACAAGCACATAAGTCTCATGGCAAAAGGCCAGGAGCGCAGAGTATGCCGACTCCAAGGATTTGTCAAGATCTCACATATTCATCTAGACTCGTGGTAATTGACCACTTAGTCCATTTCAAGAAAGTTGAGAGTATTTCATTACCCTCACGCTCTATGTAGAAGACATATGGCTAGCTAGAAATGACACAGAGGCTGCTTTAGCCAATTAAGGATGGCTATCCTTTCATCTTTAAGATAAAGGAATTGGGTTAGGCAGTGGGAGTCAAGATTCATGGAGAATGCTCCAAGAATCGGCTCACTCTGTCACAAGAATCCTATGAAGAAGAGATTCTTGGTGGATTCCATTTGAATGGACTTGAACCCGAGTGATGTGCTATTAGCAAGAGGCAAGAGTTTTGAGTCTTGCTACATGCCTTTAGACTATGTCAGAGGTGGAGTCATTGGATAGAATTTTCATACATGTAGTTGGTAGCTTGAAGTACAATGAGGAGTGTACTTGCTCCAACGTACTTTTTGTAGTCGGCTTTGTGAGCCGTTATCAGTCAAGCCTAGGTCAAACACACTGTTTAGAGTGTTTTGAGGTACTTGTAAGGCGCTGCTGACAATCGGTTATTTTCATCATGTTAGTGACCCGCAAACGGCGGGCCACACATTGATGTCGATTGGGTAAGAGACTTGGATGAGAGGACATCCACGTCTTGGTGTGCTTTGCTAAGCACTGGAATCATCTTGCAAAGAGACAAGTAAAGATTATGCATTTCTCTGTCCATTAGAGACATGGAGTTCATTGCATAATAATCAGCAGTACAGGGCAGTTTGGATTGAAATATCTAAAGTCACTTATAGATCACAGACAGAGTTGTTGACCTAGTGACATTGATCTCATAAAGTCAAACAGCTAAGGTTTACAACAGAGAAAGCCTAAATACCACAAGAGAACGCAATACAACTTTGTATGAGACATCGTCACACAGTAGTTAACTATCTTGTTGTGTTAGTCTAAGCATCAAGTGACCAGAGAGAGGGTCCTCACAGTATGACCTGTGATAGAGCATTGGCTCTATACCCTCACGGACCTGCATTGGTGGGTTGGCTGTATAGAGTTACAGGCCGTAAAACTAGTGTTTTAGATACACAGGATTGCTTAGAACTAGGGTGACTTAACATAGTTTATGTCATGATGACAAGATTTGTGAGAGCTCTATTTCTTGATCATAAGTAAAGTATGATGCCTAGGCATACCTTTATTTTGTGTGGATCAAGAAATAGAAGTACTTATTACACAACATATAAAGTATGTCGTACAGGCTTGGGAGGTTGGCTCTCTCACACGAGCAACCGCCTTGGACACACAAGTGGTATGGGCCAAGATGAGACTTAGGTGTTTTTTCCTTGAACACCAAAATGGGATATAGTGTGAATATTCAGAGGCAGCTAAAAAGCGGTGAGTGTTGGACAGGAAAACGCCACTGCGAATTGATAAGTCGCCCTAGTAAGTGTACTAGGATGAGATCTGCTAAGATGATAAGGTCTTATGATCGAATTATGAATCCCCACTATTCATAATGCCTGTAGCCAGACGTGAGTGCTCCACTTGGTGCTATGTGAAGCGAGCGAAGTGTGGTAGCAAACTCAAGTCAGATTCTAAGTGAGTCTGGACTAAGTTCTGTGTGGTGTAAGTGATTGAGGATCAAAATCGACACACGCTCGAGAACACCACAACGTGCGTTTCATACCGCATGTGCTTTAAGAACCGCAAGGGAAGCATGTGAATGAATCCCTGCTTCAATGCTGTGTGAGTCCCTGAAAGGATGCATCAATCCTTTCAAAGGGTACCCTTATGCACTTTGACTCTGTCATGAAGAGATGAGGTAGTGCATGCTACTTTGATACCGTTCCAAGAGGCTATGGAAAAATACGGCCCGAAGGAAGACTATCAAGAAAGCAGCTATCTTTGATTGAACTGATAAGAGGTCGAAAGGAAGATTGTATTGACATATGCATGTGTGATAGTATCCTGAGGTCGACCCCTTATGTGATCCCTTTGAGGTTCTCATGGATGTGGATACCTATCGCAACTGAGTGTGGCTGAAGTCCTAGTCTTATTGTAGACTTAGAGGGATTGGACTAGCCATGTATATGAACACGTCTAGGGAACCCATGGCACTATTTTTCGGTGAGACATGTGGTCACATCATCAGACACTTGGGTTGTAACATCACTTATAGTTGGGCCCTAACAGGCTTCTAGTATAAGGCTCCCACATTTCGTGCCAAGCGGTCACGACTGACACAGAGTATGAAAGAAGACGACGAGAGAAAGAGAAATAGATAAGTCCTTTGTGATAAGGATAGTCATGGGCCTCCCACCATGTGCAAGTGGGAGTATGTTGGATATATTGGGTCTTTGGGACTAAACATCTGCCCATGTGGGAGTCCGATCGAGTCGAGTGAGGATCCGTTAGAAAGCTCGCTGAAAGACGAACAAAACGACACCAAGATGACACTCATCGGAGGTCACACGAGCCCGCACTCGTGGCCCAAATTGGGCTAGGTGATCATGATGGCAGCATGATATTTTGTTCATATTCCAAGTCCCACATTGCTTGTGTCAATGATGGGAGCTCTCTCATCCTCCTATAAATAAGAGTGACTCCACACCTTTCTAGTTGCTCATTCCATGTGTTGGAAAGGGGGTCCCGTTTGGGAAACCCCACTCAGTATAAATTTTCTCTTTCTCTTGAGTCCTTTTCCGCGCATCAGTCATGGACATGTGGCTCTACCTCTCGTAGGTAGAGTCCTCCATTTGGTGCGGCCCTTTTCGGAGCTCATCGATTGGAGGTCAGCCCTGGTGGAGCAGAGGCACTGGCAAGATCCAAGGTTTTAGCGATGGCGTCTAGGTTAGTAGCTTCTGCAATATTTATTTTTGCCTAAATTTATTTTTGGTTTTTCTTTTAGGTCCCTGGGTCGGGTCGGGTCATGTGGATTCGGGTCTTTCCCTACAATGAGTGTTTCGAAAACTTGACAGTCATTTTTCATTTTTAATCATTTTTCGTCGATGAGTGTTTCGAAAACGTAATATTCTTTTTTCTTTTTTTTTAAATAGTTTTCGCCGATGAGTGTTTCGAAAACGTGATATTCATTTTTCATTTTTTAATCATTTTTCGCCGATGAGTGTTTCGAAAACTTGATTTTTATTTTTCTGTTTTTTAATCAGTTTTCGCCAATAAGTGTTTCAAAAACTTGATATTTATTTTTCTTTTTTTATCAGTTTTCGCCGATAAGTGTTTCGAAAACTTGATATTCATTTTTCTTTTTTTAATCAGTTTTCACCGATGAGAGTTTCGAAAACTTGATATTCATTTTTAATTTTTTTAATTAATTTTCGCCGATAAGAGTTTCGAAAACTTGATATTCATTTTTCTTTTTTAATAAGTTTTCACCGATGAGTGTTTCGAAAACTTGATATTCATTTTCCTTTTTTAATCAGTTTTCGGCAATGAGTGTTTCGAAAACTTTATATTTGTTTTTATTTTTTTAATCAGTTTTCGTCGATGAGTGTTTTGAAAACTTGATATTCATTTTTCCTTTTTTAGTAAGTTTTCGCTGATGAGTGTTTCGAAAACTTGATATTCATTTTTCTTTTCAAATCAGTTTTAGCCGATGAGTGTTTCGAAAACTTGATATTCAGTTTTCTTTTTTTAATCAGTTTTCGCCGATAAGTATTTTCGAAAACTTGATATTTATTTTTCTTTTTTTAATCAGTTTTCGCCAATTAGTGTTCAGAAAACTTGATATTCATTTTTCTTTTTTTTTAATAAGTTTTCGTCGATGAGTGATTTGAAAACTTGATATTCATTTTTCTTTTCTTGAATCAGTTTTCGCCGATGAGTGTTTCGAAAACTTGATATTCATTTTTATTTTTTTAATTATTTTTCGCCGATAAGAGTTTCGAAAACTTAATCTTCATTTCTATTTTTTTAATCAGTTTTCGTCGATAAGTGTTCGCTAATGAGTGTTTCGATAAGTGTTCGAAAACTTGATGTAATATCCCGCTCCCAAAGATGCTTAAGTGAAAAAAAAATTAGACGAATTAATTAAGTCAAAGTAAAAGATTAATCAATAAATAGAGTAAATTTGAATAAATTATAAAATGAAAGATAATTATATTAAATTGGGAAATTTAATATTAACGGTGAAAATATTTAATAAAATAACAAACAATAATTGAAGGAAATTCAAAGTTAATAGCATGATAGTTAAATTAAAGACCAAATATTAAATTGAGAATAAATAAATTAGGAATAAGAAATTAAGTTAGAGAAAAGCTTAATTTAGAAAAAAAAAATCTTTATATATAGAAAGGTGATCAATTAAATTAAAAAAAAAAGTATTGTAGAAGACAATATAACATTAAATAATAGGTATGAGATTAGTTTTAGGAAAAAACTTAGGTCCATTTTTTTATGTCCATTTCATCCAATTCTCCAATATAATTATGACACGTGGCAAAAAGTGTTTAAATGACCAATCACAGTAGAGAGAGAATATAGAAGACCACCTTTTATATTACCAATCATAGAAGAAAGAGAGTGTAAATACAATATATGATTGGTGGAATTGGATTAAATGGACATAAGGAAATGGACCTAAGTTTTTTCCTTAGTTTTATCCTATACTCCACTTTTACCTATGACACACAAGAGAGAGAGAGAGAGAGAAAATGTTTGAGAGTTTCTAGACAAATAAAAGTAGTTTTCCTACACTAGACCTCTACACTCTTCTTTGGTAAATAAAATAAATAGATAAATTAAAAATATATTTCTTTTATTCCCACCCACCAATCGTAGCACATGGAGTCTCATCCAAAATGATGATTCACACATCCTTATCTTTTCAAGCCTTTCTTACTAAGTCTCACATGAAAATAATAACAAAAAAAAAAAAACATCCAAAACTCCTTACCCATTAAGTCATCTCTTACCCAAAACATACCCATTCTATTCTTCTTCTTACCATGACCAAGAGAGAGAGGAAAAGAGAGAAAGACCGAGAAAGAGAAAGAAGCAGAGTGAACGAGAGAGAGCCGAGAGTGAGACCGAGAGTGGGAAGAGAGAAACCAGAGAGCAAATAGAAGTTAGAGATGAAGAGACAAAGAGCTTGAGGAGCAAGAGAAATGGAAGAAGAAGGATTTCTTCTCTAGCCAAACCAAGAAGCCTAGAATCAAAGGGTGGTTGTGTTCTTCCTCTTTTCTTAGATTTTCGGGGAGAAATCGTGTGCAAGGTAACGTGCTTTCCCTTCCCTATTTTTTTTTAAGAATCACACCTTTCTGAACATCCATTTTTGTGAAGATTTATGTCTCAAAACCGTTGAACATGTTTGTTGAGTTTTTCTGCTGATGTGAATCCGACCTTTGTTCATTCATTTGTATTTTTCTCTTTCGTTACGGGGCCGATCTGAGTGATTCAAAATCCCGAGGAAAGCTAACATCCATATCTTTCCAATTTGTACCTTTAATGGAAAAACCAACGGTTAGATTCTGAGAAAAGGCCTTCGAAAGGTGGCTGTTGCGTTCTTGACTTTGTTTTGACGTTTGTATTTTCTTGGAATTATAATAAATTATTGAGATAACCTGAGACTCTAAAATTTTTATATATGTTAATATACATCTTAAAGAACTTCCAGAAATTTATAGAAAAATATTTGGATGAAGTTTGAATTGCTTAAAGCTTATTGGTTCATCGTGTGTTTTGTTTTGGGTTGGTTTGGGGAATCTGTGTGGAAATTCTCAATTCTGGCTAATCTCTATGACTCTGGAATTTATGAAATTAAAATACAACTGTTGGTATTGATTAATGAGTGTAAGAAAACTTGTTATGGATATTGGTTGTAGAGTTTAATTTGTAATGGCATGTTTAAATGGAAACTGTTTTTGAACTAGTAAACGTTAAAAAGAAAAAAAAACTGTGAATGAGGTTGAATCAGTTTATGCTTAGATATTAAATTGATGCATTTGTATTATAATGCATTTAGATTAAGATTTGGCTTCCAAGAAGTTGAAACCAACGCGCATTTTGCAAAAGGGTAATTGTAGCTTGGAAATGAGGGACCAAAGAAACTCCTTGGAGGCAAGGGCACTCAAGAATATAATGAATGGAGTTGTCAAGGTGAGGGACCCTCTCATCTTAGTCCCTAAAGGGTTGATTGCTTGATGTGATTGTGTGACCCAATGTGTGTATTTCTTTTTGTGTATGCGGAATTCATGGATAGTTGTAATGATTGATATAGACATGCAAATTGTGGACTTCTAAATGTATGCTTGTACTCATGGATGATTGTTGATGAAACTTGACCTTGTGTATGGGTTTTATTTTACGAGTTACGATTGAATTGGTTAATTGCGTGTATAGGTCATGATTATTGTTGTGAATGAGAAGAATAAGTTATTTGCTTCTCTGTGAATTGGGAATTGTATTGAGTTATAATGTTTGTTAGACTCATTAGCATGATTTTTGCAAGAATCTAAGGATTTTGATTAAGTGTGAATGTTGTTTTCTTGGGTGTATGGGAAGGACCATGGGTGAACCATACACCTTGTGTGAATGTTGCATGGTTGAGAACATGGGAATGAGCAAAGACAGAACCATGTGACCAATCATGAGCTATGATTTAAGGTGGTGTATGGGAAGGAACAAGGCCGAACCATAAACCATTTGTGAATGTGGAATGGGGTGGTGCATGGGAAGGAACAAGGTTGAACCATGGGACTAACCTTGTGTTAATGTACAAAGGTGGGCATGGGAAGGAACGAGGTTGAACCATGCGGAGCCATTAGAATTATAAGTTTGGGAAGGTGGTGGGAAGGAACCTTGTTGAACCACTTAACCAACCCATTTGCTAAGAACCTATAGGTAAGCAAGGAGGAGGGAAGGAACCTAGTTGAACCTCACCCCTTGTTTGTTTGTGTGAAGGAATTTGTGTCAAAAGGTAATGTTGGTCTCATAATTTTTTTTTGTTTACCATATGAACCCTCTTCCTTAAAAAAATGCATTTCTTATCCATTTTTAAAACCAAATCGGGGGTTCATTCTCTTGTATTACTTGGAAAATCTTGGACACCGATTTGCAAACTAAATTCTTTTAAAACTTTATCATTCCTAAAAGCTTTCTTTCATTAAATGGTGCCCAAGCAGATTTTAACCCTATGTGGACAACATTACTTCCAACTATTTGTTGATTCTTGGATTGCTCTCATTTGAACTTAGATCTAAATATTGTTCTTGAAATTGATGTATGGACACCACTTGAGTGGTTTATGTCTTGAATGTGTATATGACTCTCATGAAAGGTGTGTATGTGTAAGTATGATTGGTACATAGACCTTGGATAGTTGTAGAGAAATGTTTTGTTGCTATCTAATAAATGATAACGTAATTCCTTATGTGTGACACTCCTGTCCCTTTCGTGGTGGTACCCCTTCTACCACGTCTAGGATGGGTTTGCCCCTCACTGAGTCGTATGACTCACCCCTCGTGGTTTACATTTTTTCAGAGACATGTATAGGTAAGGCATCCACCGTGGTCCAGTGAAGGTGGCAATAGATGAAGCTTCACTTGGTTCATGTAGGTCCTTGCTTTGATAATACTTTGTAATTTGTAAAAATCATTCACCTTTAGATGTCAGCTCCATTAGCCTAGAGGCAGATTTTGGGACTTTGTAAAATTGCTGAATCGGTATTGTGAAATTGATTTAAATCGTAATCTGTGATGGATTAAATGGAACGCTTAAATATCAAATCAAAAGACAGGTTTTAGAATTAACATATAGGCTTACAGGCTGGGGGGTTCTACCCTAAGTCTGTGCCGGTCACATGCCCTCGGGTAGGGGTCGTGACAAAGATGGTATCAGAGCCTGGTTGTCCTTTAGGTCTAATGGAGCCATTGTTGTGGACACTAGGGACTTAAGGAACCGAATTTTCTCGGTATTTAGCTTAATAGAATAAGAACGGGGTCCTAGGTGGATCCTGAATAGAGTTATTGCCTAAGTAAATGGTTGACCTGAACAACTAGCTGAGCCTTGGCAGTTGGTTGACACCAGGAAGACACCAAATACTAAGAAATAAGAATGGAGTAGAAGAATTTGATTAATGTCTCTGGATTTCTTTACCCAACTTATGTAACTAAGTCTGCCCAACTTTGTTACATATGGTTTTGTAAAGGAAATGAAGCATTAATCTTTGTGAAAAGAAAATAATTGAGATAGGAAAGTTCAGTCACAAGGTTTGGGAAGTATACCCTACTTAGTTACTAGAAACTCAACAATCAAAATGAGTATAGGCTAAAACGTAAATACATTGTGTGAGCAGGTTGAGGAAAGTTATCCAGTATATGAATGACTATCTTGATTGTGAAATCCTTGGTGTGAAGATTCTAACTTGTAAAATATGTGGTGAGCTTTATTCTCTATGGTGTGAATTGAGAATACGTGAATGGATGATAGTTACAAGAGATGAAAGATATTAATGTCGTTCTCTTCTGTGTGATGGAGAATTGTTGAACAAGGTGGCATTAATATAGAATATTCGTTGACTACATGATACAATTGCCAAGCTACGTGATGTGCTACATTTTGATGTTAGTGAATGTGGCATTCATCGTACTATGTGAAGCATTTAACACTCCCATGGGGGAGATGGGATTTGTTGTGTTCGTTATGTGATGTGAGTGCACATTCATGACTCTGTAACAATGGATTAAAGAAGGATTTTGATTATTTATTCTTTTAAATAGTCATGAAAGAATAAAATGGGCTAACTAGGAACATTTAATTACCCTTCTTTGAGCTTTTGAAGCCCTACACCTTGAAAAAAAATCCATCAATTCGATGGCATAAGGCCTTAAAAGTTCATTATTTGGTTATTGTCAAAACAAAATTTTGATTTGACCTTTGCTTGATCATTTGTGTTTTCTGAATTCGTTTGTGGGTGGATTTTGATGATTCCAATGCCATTAGAAAGTTAATGTCCTAAGCTTTTCAGAATATGGCTTGTATGTTAATTTCAATAGTTAGATTTAAAGAAATCCCCTTCAAACGTTTACTGTTGTGCATGATGGTTCTGTTCTGAGTTTTGATTCTCATTTCTGATTTTCTCTCGCACTCGATGTGCTGGCGGTTTGTACTGTTTGGGATTGGTAGTAAACATGTTTAGGAGACCCCAGAACTTTAGAAACAAATTATTTAATGCTATTTAGTGGATGAATTGTTGCTGGTTTTAGTTGAATCTGAAGTGTTTTGGAGTATTTAGCTGCAAAATCTTTATGTATAACTTCTTTATTTGGATTTTATGCTCAGGGATATGAGGAATTTATTGTGATAATAATAAAGTATGTTTATAGAGTTGATGAATCTGTAAGAAGGCTTGGTGGCAATTCGATTACTCTTAAACTTCAGCATATGGGTGAGTGTAACACTGTGAATTCGGGGTAGGTTCTGTGTTAAACTTTTAAATTGAGTTAGAGCATAAGAAAGACTTGGTTTTATGCTGAAGGTTTGATACGATAGCATGGGGAGTATCCTGGAATTTCTTAACCAATGAAGATGTATTTTCCAAAGGAACTTCCATGGAACCCTATACTATGATTGTGTTGGTTTTTGGCTGTTTTTGGTGTGAAAGCATGAATTCTGCGTTTAAATGTTTTGAAGGTGTTATGTGTATGTCAGTGTAAGTAATGGGAACCAAATTAGACAGAAGTATGGAACTTAATTGTTAACATAGGGGTTAGTGAACTAAATGACACTCACTTCGTCATAAAATGAGGAATGGGTGCTGTGATGAACAAATGGATGGAAATCTTGCAAAATTTGTGTGTTCCTAAGTCTGAGGCATGATTAAATTAAATGGTAGAGTTTGTATGCAAGGGTAGATGAATGAAAAGCCATTATAGACTTTGCAAGGATTGAACTGAATAGTTTTAAAAGTTTTGCTGTAAACTTTGTAAATTGGATTTTTCTGGAAACGTTTCTGATATAACTGTTATAGAGAATGCTTAAACACTGTTTTGAAAGTTATAAGTTGGTTTTCTCATTTAATCGGCCCTAAAAATGACACTTTTCAGATAAGTAACGATTTTAAGGACTGTTTCGCAAGCATTCTGTTTTCTTGTGGCTGAAATTGTAAAATTTGAAAAATTTGTTCCTGCAAACTGTTACTGTGAATATGTAGTTGCTACCGTGCAACCTTAATTGTTCCATTCCCAACATGCATCTCGTGCTTGAAAATGAATTTTTGATTAATTTAGGGACTAAATTGTAATTGTTCTATCTTTCTGAGATTTTATTCAAAACAACCTTCTGAACTCCTTGTTGCCATCATATTGTTGTTGTGAGTGAATTTATGGGCTCATTTTTCATCATTTAACACTTACAATTGCGAATTCAGGTGAAAATCGGGATTGATTTGTAAAAGTTCTGTTTTTTTTTTATATATATATAGGACAAACAGTTACAAGTAGTTAAGAGGATACCACCCTATAGGCCAGGTAGAAGCACCCCCTTCCATACTACGGTGGTTTTGACAGAACTGAAAATTGATACAAATGTCTTTGTTAGTACAAATATTAAAATATCATTAATAATGGTTTGGAATCGGATGGAGGCCTTTGTAGTGCTCCGCAATTGGTGAACAATTTGCTCATCAGGACTGTGGATATTGATGCTCCCCTCTGTTCCGTGCCGTATTGCTCCAGAAAACAAACGGATGGTTCTAAGCATAGCAAGCTGAGTGTGTTGATCATGATCTACAACAAGAGAACAAATTTTCCGTGGTTGTGGTCCTTGAAGATGTAAGATAGAGATCACCTTCCGACGAAGTCTGCAGTCGTGAGTCCAAGCGCAGGTGAACTGTGTGGGGTTGAGATTGTGCTCTATTGTGTCAGAGCCTATCCCACGAACTCTGGTTGGGGCTGGCAGCTTAAAGAAGTAGTCTTGGCTTTGGATGCTTTCTAACCCATTTATCGCATCCACCACATGGTAGGCTCGTTGGAGGCATTCCATGATATCAGCTTTCCCTTGCTGGAAAAGAAGTAGATTCCTATGTGTATAAATACTCCAACACAAGGATATGAGAAGGAGAATGAGTTGTCCCTGATGGCTGGGCTTCCCCATGTTCTGAGAATTCATGACTTGATTTATCCAGTCTATCATAGACATGGCTGGGAGTTCATCAAGTTTAAGGTTTATTCTAGAAGCAAACCACACCCTTCTCGCGTATTGGCAGTCTTTGAGAATATGCTCTTCTGTTTCAAGAGCATCACAGCCATTGGGACACACTGTAGGAATTTGGAAGCCTTTCCTAGCTAGATTCCAACGGAGGGGGAGACCATTGTTGACAGTCTTCCACCAGAAGTGAAGGATCCTTTGGGGCAATGGGAGTTTCCAGAGTTTTATCCAGTTACAACCACTTCTCTGATCCGGAGGTGTGTTGGTAATAGCTTTGTAAGCATGTTTGACGCTAAAATCTCCATTTTTTGTAAGTAACCATACCCACTTGTCCGCAACCCTCGTGCGGGAGACTACTGTATCCAAGATAATGGCTTTGTGATGGGGGTTGTATACCTAGGCTACCTTAGCTGTGTCCCAAAAACCTCCGGGGTGCATGAGATCACACAATTTTTCGAAGGAGTGATTCTGGTAATCGGGTCTTATCCACTTGGCATCGTTTAGTTTGATTTTCTCTCCATTTCCCACTCTCCAACCTATATGATCAGTGACCACCCTCGAGGCTCTACATAGCTTTTTCCAAAGAGGAGAGGAGTTAGGCTTGGGCATGAGTTGGTAGTTTTGGAAGGAGGATCGGTATTTGCCCATAAAGACTTTACTGACAAGACTATCTTCCAAGGTTAAGATACGCCAAACTTGCTTGGCCAACAAGGCTTCATTAACTTCCATCATTCGTTTGAATCCCATTCCCCCTTCCTCACTCCTTCTACATAGTTTGCCCCACGATATCATTATCGGGGTTTTGGAATCTTCCCAGTGGCCCCAGAAGAATTTTCTGATCGCCGCATCACATTTATCTGCCTGAGAATGAGATAACCAAGTATGTTGCATGTGGAAAAGAGGAATGACGCTAACAACGGCCTTTATAAGAGTTGTTCTCGCGGCTTGCGACAGCATTTTGGCTTTCCACCCGGCTAACCGTTGTTGGATATTATCAAGGATCAAGGATGCATTTCTCTTGGCCGTATCATGGCCATCTATGAAACCTCCTAGATATCTACCCAGATGGTCCACCTTTTTGCAGTTAAAAATTCCAGTGAGAATCTGGGCGCCTTGTTGGGATATATTGGGGCTGAATTTTATTTCTGATTTTTGATGATTCATCGAGAGGCCTGCCATCTCTCCAAATTTGTTAAGCAGTGTGCTCACAGAATGGCAAGTGTTCCTATTTGCTCTAAAAAATATCAGGATGTCATCTGCATACATCAGATGATTGATGGTAGGTGCATTTCTGGCAATCTTGATCCCTTTGATGCTATTACTTGTTTGTGCCTGAATGAGATAATTAGACAAGACATTTGCACATAGGACAAAGAGGTATGGGGATAGGGGATCCCCCTGTCTGAGGCTTGCTTGTGGAATTATCCAGTCCGTAAGTTCCCCATTAATTTTCACTTTCATTGTTGCGGTTGTCACACACTGCATTAACAGAAGTTGCCAACTCTGAGGGAAATTCATGTAGTTAAGGACCTCCCTCAAGAAAGCCCAAGAAAGTTTATCATAAGCTTTGTGAAGATCAACCTTTAGGGCCGCCCATCCTCCCTTGGTTTTTTTACAAACCTTGATGTAATGGAGGTAGTTCACTGGCGACAAGAATGTTATCCTGAATTAGGCGCCCTTTTACAAAAGCATTTTGGAAAGGAGTGATTAAATCTGGGAAACTGTTTGAAGCCTGTTAGTTAGACCTTTGAAATAATCTTGTAGGTTGTGTTACACAAACTAATAGGTCTATAGTCCTTGAACCCTTGGGGCGAATCCACCTTAGGGATTAAAGCTATATGGGTTTGGTTCAGGGTTCTGAGAATATGACCTCTTGAAAGGAAGGATCCTAGCGTTCGAGTAACATCCTATTGAACGGTTTCCCAGCAATGTTTAAAAACTTGATATTCTTTTTTCTTTTTTTAATCAATTTTTGCCGATGTGTGTTTCCAAAACTTGATATTAATTTTTCTTTTTTTTAATCAGTTTTCGCCGATGAGTGTTTCGAAAACGTAATATTCGTTTTCCTTTCTTTTAAATAGTTTTCGCCGATGAGTGTTTCGAAAACTTGATATTCATTTTTCTTTTTCATAATCAGTTTTCGTCGACGAGTGTTTCGAAAACGTGATATTCATTTTTCTTTATTTAAATAGTTTTCACCGATGAGTGTTTCGAAAACTTGATATTCATTTTTCTTTTTTTAATCAGTTTTCGCCGATGAGTGTTTTCGAAAACTTGATATTAATTTTTCGTTTTTTAATCAGTTTTCGCCGATGAGTGTTCTGAAAACTTAATTGTCACGACCCCCGTTTAGAGGACCGTGACAGGCACAGACACAGGGAATACCCCTATGCCTGTAAGCCTTATCACCTAATTGATAGAATAGCTATTACTGAAAAATACATTCACATGCATTATAATACCATGGCTACACCGAAATGGTGGCCTATCCTAGGCAAGCAAATCCACGGCCAGTGCCGCTTCAGGATATAGATCTAGGAAAACACACATAATATATAACCTGTGTACCGGCTACACATCCGAAAATGCTGCCTATCCTATTCACATGCAACATATATATGTATATATATATATATATTTTGAAAACAAATTTCCCTGTACCGCAGTAAAATAAATCCTGATCTTTAAGGTGTGTGAAGCTGACAGTTCTAGATTTAGTAATATAATCTAATTGGGTACGTCTACCCTTTACTTTATGATACAACAATAAAGTAAATTAAATTACAATTGCATTTTATTCACCCACATGAACAAGTTGTGGGTCTTGGAAAGTGTTGCTCAACCCTCGTTCCACCGAGACTTTCTTCCACCTGTACTTAACCTGTCTCTGTGTAGTAAATGAGGTGTGAGTCTTAACCACGCGACTCAGTGAGGACTCTCCATCCCCGGTCGCAAGGTGGGTACCATAGTGCTGGTTTGGGGTCATACACAACCACATGCAAAAACAACTAGTTACTGTTATTAGCATACATTCTTGGTGATCACACAACAACAATAATTTCACCCAAACACTCACATGCATTTAATAACTTTAAACATGCAGCGGTTTATTCGACATCATCAATCAGCAAGTAAACATGTAACATATAGTGCCGGCTTTTACCTACCGGTCTTCTCACGTTTCAGCATGTCTGAATCAAACAAGACATGTGGTTCCTTAATCCTGTACGTTACCACTACGCTGCACAGTCAGCAATTATATGCAAACACAGCTAATTGCTGACTGTGCAGCGTAGTGGTAACGTACATCTACTACGCTGCACAGTCAGCAATTATATGCAAACACAGCTCATCATCATTTTTTTTTTCTTTTCTATTCTCTTTTTTTTTCTTCTTTCTTTTTTTTAATATATATAATTTTTTTATTTTTTTATTTTTTTTCTTTCTTTTCAAGCTTTTTGCTTGATTGGATCAATTAGACAATTTCAACCCAGAAAGATGAGTGGTCAGAAACTAAGAAACCTAAAGTCAAACATTTAATTAAAAGTCATAGTGCAAAATGTCTAGAAAAGCAAGAATTAAGCTCAAAGGGGGGGGGGGGGTGACTATGGAAAGCAAAAGAAGTGGTTTGTGTTATGGGATATAGGTGAGTGAAACAAACGCCTCAATCATTTTTATTTAACTAACTCATGTCAAGCTTCAACAAGATTTCAATCAGTTCTAGAAAGTGAATAAGTAAGCAGACAACACACAAGTATATACAAGAAAACAGTGGTGTTTGGCTCAAAATCTTCCAACAAGGCTAGTGTCCGACCCCGTTTAGAGGACCGTGATCGGCACGGACACAGGGAATATCCCTATGCCTGTAAGCCTTATCACCTAATTGACAGAATATCTATTTTTTAAAATACATTCACATGCACTATAATACCATGGCTACACCGAAATAGTGGCCTATCCTAGACAAGCAAATACACGGCCAGTGCCGCTTCAGGATATAGATATAGGAAAACACACATAATATATAATCTGTGTACTGGCTACATATCCGAAGATGCTGCCTATCCTATTCGCATGCAACAGATATATGTATATATATATTGGAAACAAGTTTTCCCTGCATCGTAATCTAACGGATCCTGATCTTTAAGGTGTGTGAAGCTGACACTTCTAGTTAGTGATACAATCTAATTGGGTACGTCTACCCTTTACTTTATGATACAACGATAAAGTAAATTAAATTACAATTACAACTATCACCCACATGAACAGTTGTGGGTCTTGGAAAGTGTTGCTCAACCCTGGTTCCATCGAGACTTCTTCCACCGTATTAACTGTCTCTGTGTAGTAAATGAGGTGTGAGTTTAAACACGCGACTCAGTGAGGGCTCTCCCATCCCCGGCGCAAGGTTGGTATCATAGCGCTGGGTTTGGGAGTCATACACAACCACATGCAAAAACAACTAGACTGTTAGATAACATACATTCTTATGGATCACACAACAACAGAAAATTCACCCCAAACACTCACATGCATTTAACAGATAAGCATGCAGCAGTTTGTTCACGTCATCAATCAGCAAGTACATGTAACAGAGTGCCGGCTTTACTTACCGATCTTCTCACGTTCAGCATATCTGAATCAAACAAGACGTTGTGGTGATGTAATCCTGTACGTCACCACTACACTGCACAATCAGCAATTATATGCAAACATAGACAAGTTGTACCTACACACACATACTATAGCATAGATCTACCTAATCTCCCCAACTCTGGGGCATCTACTAGCCACTACATGGCTTTCCCACTTCGAACCCGTGCACTCGGGTTGTTGTCCACCACGTGGCAAATATACTTAACCCATTCACTCGGGTACTGGTCACCTCGTGAAAATTCTGTTAATTAAACAATACTTAACCCATTCACTTGGGTACTAGTCACCTCGTGACAATTCTATTAATCAAACACAATCAACTTCTATCTATCAAACAACTCATACGTAGCCACCACGTGGCACGTCCTGACCCCTTGCTGCGGGGAAATAGCTTGAGCCCACTCGTCCATTACCCAACCAGGCCACATGGTGGGCACGACACGACGTCTCAAAGCATGGCCACTGACACACCCTGGACCAACTCCACAGGATGCTTTCTTTTTACTAGGCTAGGCTCACGGTTCACCCGTGGCATCCTCCTGTGTCTCATTTCCTTAGTCTCACATATTAATAGGATTCTTTGTATCTTTCCCGAAGGATCAACAATTCTTCTCCTTATTAATATGTACAAGTATCCTCAGTAGGATATAACTCAAATACCCGTTCAGATGCACTCTTTGAGCCTCGAGCTATCGTCATAGCAATATAAATCCTTTCTGACCCTATTACCAGGATAGGGCAATGACCATCGTCATCGTGATTATAAAAGTGAGTTCTCAAGTGACATCTGACGTTGTTCTAGTCGATGTCTCACACTGCTAGCATAATCAAATCCGAAACCCACCAACAACTCCCTTTTTGCATGATATAATTTAAGTCACCGTCGTGACGAGTTTTCAAAATAAAAGCTTAGTCCTTCCATACAAGGACTCTTGCCACCGTCGTGGAAAAGATTTAATAAAATACTCATCATGCCTCCGGAGTGTATGAATTGAATTTGTAACACACCAATCATAGCAAACGATTACTCTGTACTCTTATGTCTTCCTATCTAAGCTACTTTCCACAACCTATTTTCTAGTTCCTTTATTCTTTTAACATTCTATACCTCTAGCTAACACATACCAGACAAGCAAAGAATATACATACTCATGTAATCCACATAAGCAAACAACCCTAGGAGCAGAGATGGAAGAACCCTCACCTTGGTCACTTTAATTAACATTCCCTTTGAGCACTCTTGTCCCCAAGGAAGTACTTGAATCCTATCACATACAACCAATTCAATCCATATCAATTTTCATACATCAACTTCTATTTCACCACATAAGTCCTATCACATATAATCATTTCCACCATATTCTAAATTCATAATTACATAACAACTTAAAACTACATTCAAGGCTAACCCAAAACCCCTTATTAAGCTAAGGTCATCATTTAGAGTTCTTTTTAAGTTAAAAACAATTTATGCTTAAGTAAACAAATCTTGCCACTTGCTCACTCTCCAAGCTCCTTCAATGAAGGATTTTGCCAAATATGGAAACTTCTCATTTTCACCATGGGTCCACACATAAAATCCAACCAATGGGCAATCTCTCATTTCATTTAAAAAGTGTAAGCAATTCATTTGGAAAAAAGAAACCAACAATTCTAATAAAATCCACAATTCTTTCCAAAATGGCAAAATCCGCACCTTAGGGTTCATAGAGTAAAAACATCTATGTAAGTTATAATTTGTGGGTTCTCTATGTCCTAAAGGAGTCCTAGGGTGCTATATTATCAATGAGTAACTCAATCCTAACAAGAAAACCATGATTAAGAAGTGGAGACACGATTTTGGGACTTACCTCTTACAAGTCCGAATTTGGGGTTTTTGGAAGATTGCCCAAGCTTCTTGGAGCTCAACAATGGTGGAGGAGACTTGAAGAAACTTAGGAATGATGATTGGAACCAAAGGAAGTGGTGGGAAGTGGGAGATTTTGGGATTTCTCCTTTACCTATCACATAAGAATGAAAAAGAGAAGAGAATAAGAAGAGGAAGAAGGAGTGGCGTGCTGGAGCAAAGATATGGTGCTCAAAATTGGGTTTGAGAATTTAAAGCTAGTTTGGACAATTGACAACTTTTGGGGTATGGTAAAATAGAGTTTTGATTGGATTTTCTTAACTATATTTATTTGTAGGTAAGAATAGGAAAATTTTAAAATTTTTGGCTAATAATAAGCCTATTAAAAATATTGTTATTGAGTGTCTTGCAGATGAAAATTTCCTACCCAGTATGATTTTTATTTTCGAAAAAATTCTCAAATTTAAACTATAAGCTTTGAATAATTCATATGACCACTTTTGAATAAAACTATAATTTTTCTACCTAATTTTCATATTTATTTTAATTCCTTAAATTCTCAACTCTAAAACTATTAAAATCTTAATTATATCCCAAAAATTCTTTTTCATTCCAAAAAATTTTTTTATTTTATTTAGTCAAAATGTCCAACCTCAACATAAAAATTCTATCAATTTCATATTATCCCATAATTTCTTAATTAGGATTATTTATCTCTCTCTCTCTCTCTCTCTCTCTTTCTCTCTCTCTTATATATATATATATACATATTTCTATTTATTTACATGTTTATATATATTATTATTATTATTATTATTTTACATTCCAACTCCAAATGATGACCATTCTAAGTCTTATTATATATTGACTTGATTCCAAAAATACCATCAGGTATTACAATCTTCGAAAAAAATTCCTTTTCGGTTTCTTTTAACTTTCATACATTTTCTATATTCTTTTTTTTTAAAGTTTTAATTCCTAGCCCCGAAATAAATTATTCTTAAATCCTTGAAATTTTAAATAAATCATTCTTTAATCCTTGAAATATTTCCGGGGTATTACATTCTTCCCCCCTTAAGAAATTCGGTACCCGAATTTTATCTCCTCCGTGGGGTTGTTGGCTTGTTGTCATCCCCTTGCCTCAATTTCACCTATGGTTCCTCTCAATGTGGATGTTTTACCGTTTTACCCTACGGTTTCATCTTTCTTTCCTAGAGACTCAGGTCTCTATCTGGTCTCTACATCTTCCTTCTGTGACCGTTTGTATTCCTAGTTTCGTAGTTAACCACCCGTCTACGAGGTGTTAACCGACAGGCTCCATCTGTCATCGCATCCTTCCCCGAGGATACCTAACTTTCGTAATTTTAATTCACTTTGCGCTACTAATTTTGCAATGGAGTGTCTGGCACGCACCACATGTCATGCCATTTTAGTTCTCTGAGGAGTTAACTATTGCCTTCTCTAGTGAGGCTTACCTTGACTCAATCTGCTTGTCCGACTAACTACCTTCGTAGTGACTTCTTATATCCAACTTGGAACACGCCAAGACACTAGCTATTTGCATAGCACACTAGGTTCTATTTCTATAAAGTACTCCCCTACCTCGGAGTCCCCGTACCTAAGTATCCTCTACTATCAAGCAGCTACCCTTCTGCGGTATTCCCCCGATATATTCTTTGTAAACGACTTCTCCAGAAAAGTCCGTTTACATCTTACTACACCCTCTACTCTACATTTAGACTTACCGCTTACACGGCATACACCCTACGTAGGTGTTTATACCTTGTGCCATCAGTGTACCCAACCCTTCCGAGGTTGTTACACTCACTGCCGACTCGGTTTACCCTTCTCGTGTCCTAACGAAGCTACATGTCATGACACTAGCACCACTATGTATTACACTTACCGTTTCCCCACCAAACAGTAAGGGATTACATTTATGACTCATGTTTCCCTTTCTTTTCTGGACTTCTACAGTTACCATTAGTGGTTTCCATAACCACTCCAGGTTACTCCCTGTCGACGTCCGATGTCTGACTGACTTAGACTCTTCTCTGACTACTACTTGTAGTCATTTCTGTTTATGATGGAAACTCACCAGTCTTCTCCTTACCATCATACTCATTACTCTGCCTCAGGCTCAGTTTGATCCTCACATCCGAAGACCTCGCTTAACACGACTACGACTGTGGATCTATACCATCCTCAAGTTTGTCAGTTAGAGTTGCACATCCTATGCTAACTCTACTCACTGGGTTTCCGTTGGCTTTTACCCCAACTTGGCCCACTCGGACTCCTCAACTCACTTAGATCATGTATTTCTACTTGGAATACTTGATCCGTTAACTCCGGCATGAACCTTTCCGGACATGCTCTACTCCCCTTGACCAAACGGGATTCGCTCCCACGGTTTGACTCTTTATTTTCTTACGGTGTGGCATATGTTCACGAACATATACCGTCTTTTGCAAATGTGTTATCCGTTGGGTTCCAATCACCCCCAACGATAGTATACCTGTTTTATGATTTTGGCTCGCACCCCTAGATGCTTACCCGACTCCGTTTCTGTATTCACTCTCTTTTTTTCCATTTCGTACCTACGTGGTACTCTTTCTTCGAGTATTTCTCAATACTCGTTACTCACGAAATTATCCTTCTCGATTAACCATCCTTACAGTTAATTTTTCCTTTATGGCCCACATGGCCATTTATACGTTTGGTTTGTCCACTCACTCTCCACTCATACACGAGCTTCAGACTAACGGATTACGGTTCACCAACCTCTAGAACTAGCTTACCTAGCTATGTCCACTACAATCTGTGTACTATACATACACTTACGGTAGTAGTTGGTTCTCCACCTCATACTTGCCTCTTATCCTACGGGGTCCTATAGGCTTCCGCTCTTCTCCCCTCATGGGACTACTTATCCTGTCTACTTTCTCTCCCTTCGGGCCTCCACGAGTCCCTTTGGGGTTTATCTCTTACATTATCTCGTTCAAGAGCTATCTATCGCAATAGCACTCATTTTCTTATCTGGACGGTACCCGAAGGTCTACGCCCATTTCCACTTCTAGACCTGCTTCGGTCTAATACTTTCGGGTCCATAATCACCCTATGGCCCCGTTAATTGGTAACTCTTAGGTTTACCTGTATACTCCCTTGGCACCTTAGCACTCTCTAGTGCTTTTCGATGTCTACTTAACTTTAATCACTCCAAGCGAATGATTCTCAACTACATCTACCATCCTTATACAGCTTACCTGTAAAAGGACTATTGTTTGGTAGGGTATTGGTCACATGAGTTAGTATTCTTAGGCACCCTGCGGGTTTTAAAAAAAATTCAAGTTTATTTCTTAGAAAATGACGCCTAAGGTTTCGTAAATGGTTAGGGTTTAACCAATTGGAATGACATAAATTGAGAAAAAATTTTCATAAAAATTTGCCTTCCAATGGTTATCCCTAGTATTTTCAAGAAAAGTTTGAGGGTCTTTCAGAATTTCTCATCCGGAAAGACCAAAAAATTTTTTACAAAATTTCTCATGTGATTAATATCCTATTCTTAATGCTCTTTCTTAAGCAACCCAAGAGAGTTTGGTTGGGCTTAATCCATTTTTTCCCCCTTGTTTGCTTAAGGAACTAGTCGTTCATGGATCGAGCGCAGGGTTCCCTGTGCCTTGCCTTTACTCTGTTTCCTGCTCGGCATATGGTCACGCTCTACACGTTTACATATGCCTCTACTTCTAAACATCTATCTATGGCATATGGTTCGGCCACTTTGCCCTTCCATATATCGTATCCTGATTTTCTAATCCGTAGACTTCTACTTCTATACTGTGGCATACACCACCTCTTTTCTGTATACTTTCAAGGAAGGACAATTCATTTTCCTTCAGCCATAGCATACCACACAGTCGTGACCCATTCACTTGGTCATCTTCCTGTCGGTCTCATGCCTCGGGCCCTGTTTATTCTTGTCTGTAATATTTCCATTTCAATCGCCCCGTGGGCTTACTTCTTTGTTTCACTTTACAAACCATTCCTAGCCTGAACTACCATTCACTGCATATTTCTATTCTACTTGCATTCCATAATATAATCAAAACTTGTGCCTATACCATAGCACACAATGCGCCGCTAACAGAGCAGACACATCGTCTCATTTAACACTTGCAAAACAATCACACATTGTAGCGCATTCCTGCCTACAATTAAACCAAATGTGTCTATGTCTAGGTAGCATCCTCCGTGGATGTCTACTTTCCCTATTATGGCGTCCTAAGGTTCCGAGGTCACTGCCACCCCACTTACGCCTTAGTGCTCATTGGCACTTGTGTACTGTACAGCTCATATGCTTTGCAAAGAATTTCACATACAAATTCTATGCTTAAAGCGATGACTCGAAAGGATTTATGACTCAACATCCTGAGCAACCTCACAAGTGCCGTCGGATCCACCGTTACGTCTGGATTCGTAATGGCTAGCCCAACTGACACCGAGACTACTAGTTAGCTTCACACCCTTCAAGAACAACCAGGCTGTGATACCAAGTTTGTCACGACCCCGTTTAGAGGACCGTGACCGGCACGGACACAGGGAATATCCCTATGCCTGTAAGCCTTATCACCTAATTGACATAATATCTATTTTTTTAAAATACATTCACATGCATTATAATACCATGGCTACACCGAAATGGTGGCCTACCTAGACAAGCAAATCCACGGCCAGTGCCGCTTCAAGATATAGATATAGGAAAACACACATAATATATAATCTGTGTACTGGCTACATATCCGAAGATGCTGTATATCCTATTCGCATGCAACAGATATATGTATATATATATTGGAAACAAGTTTTCCCTGCATCGTAATCTAACGGATCCTGATCTTTAAGGTGTGTGAAGATGACAGTTCTAGATTTAGTGATACAATCTAATTGGGTACGTCTACCCTTTACTTTATGATGCAACAATAAAGTAAATTAATTACAATTACAATTATTCACCCACATGAACAAGTTGTGGGTCTTGGAAAGTGTTGCTCAACCTTGGTTCCACCGAAACTTCTTCCACCTGTATTTAACCTGTCTCTGTGTAGTAAAAATGAGGTGTGAATCTTAACCACGCGACTCAGTGAGGACTCTCCCATCCCCGGCGCAAGGTGGGTACCATAGCGCTGGGTTTGGGAGTCATACACAACACATGCAAAAACAACTATTACTGTTAGATAACATACATTCTCAGTGATCACACAACAACAAAATTTCACCCCAAACAATCACATGCAGTTAACAGATATAAGCATGCAGCAGTTTGTTTCACGTCATCAATCAGCAAGTAACATGTAACATGTAGTGTGCTTTTACTTACCGGCCTTCTCACGTTCAGCATATCTGAATCAAACAAGACATTGTGGTGAAGTAATCCTGTACATCACTACTACACTGCACAATCAGCAATTATATGCAAACACTAAGTTGTACCTACACACAGATACTGTAGCATACATCTACTAATCTCCCCAACTCTGGGGGTATCTACTAGCCACTACGTGGCTTTCCACTTCGAACTCGTGCACTCGGGTTGCTGGCCACCATGTGGCAAATATACTTAACCCATTCACTCGGGTACTCGTCACCTCGTGACAATTCTTTAATTAAACAATACTTAACCATTCACTTGGGTACTAGTCACCTCGTGACAATTCTATTAATCAACACAATCAAATTCTATCTATCAAACAACTCATACGTAGTCACCACGTGGCACGTCCTGACCCTTGTTGCGGGGCAATAGCTTGAGCCCACTCGTCCATTACCCAACCAGGCCACATGGTGGGCATGACACGACGTCTCGAAGAATGGCCACTGACACACCTAGACCATCTCCACAGGATGCTTTCTTTTACTAGGCTAGGCTCACGGTCACCCGTAGGTTCCTCCCGTGTCTCCTTTCCTTAGTCTGACATATTAATAGGATTCTTTGTATCTTTCCCGAATGATCAACAATTTTCTTTATATGTACAAGTATCCTCGTAGGATAAACTCATATACCCGTCCAGATGCACCTCTGAGCCTCAAGCTTGTCATAGCAATATAAATCCTTTCTGACCCTATTACCAGGATAGGGCAATGACCAGCGTCATGGTGATTATAAAACTGAGTTCTCAAGTGTCATCTGACGTTGTTCTAGTTGATGTCTCACACGCTAGCATAATCAAATCCGAAACCCACCAACAACTCCCTTTTGCAAGATTATAATTTAAGTCACCGTCGTGGAAAAGATTTAATAAAATACTCATCATGCCTCCGGAGTGTATGAGTTGGATTTGTAAACACACCAATCATAGCAAACGATTACTCTCTACTCCTATGTCTTCCTATCTAAGCTACTTTCCACAACCTATTTTCTAGTTCCTTTATTCTTTTAACATTCTATACCTCTAGCTAACACATACCAGACAAGCAGAGAATATACATACTCATGTAATCCACATAAGCAAACAACCCTAGGAGCAGAGATGGAAGAACCCTCACCTTGGTCACTTTACTTAACATCCCTTTGAGCATCTTGTCCCCAAGGAAGTACTGAATCCTATCACATACAACCAATTCAATCCATATCATTTCATACATCAATTTAATCATTTCCACCATATTCTAAATTCATAATTACATAGCAACTTAAAATTACATTCAAGGCTAACCCAAAACCCCTTATTAAGCTAAGGTCATCATTTAAAGTTTCTTTTAAGTAAAAACAATATGCTTAAGTAAAAAAGTCTTGCCACTTGCTCACTCCAAGCCTCAAATGACGGATTTTGCCAATATGTAAACTTCTCATTTTCACCATGGGTCCACATAAGAAATCCAACCATTGGGCAATCTCTCATTTCATTTAAAAAGTGTAAGCAATTCATTTTGGAACCGAAAGAAAACCAACAATTCTAATAAAATCCACATTCTTTCCAAAATGAAAAAATCGCACCTTAGGGTTCATAGAGTAAAAACATCTATGTAAGTTATGATTTGTGGGTTCTCTATGTCCTAAAGGAGTCCTAGGGTGCTATATTATCAATGAGTAACTCATTTCTAACAAGAAAACCATGATTAAGAAGTGGAGACATGATTTTTGGGACTTACCTCTTACAAGTCCGAATTTGGGGTTTTTGGAAGATTGCCCAAGCTTCTTGGAGCTCAACAATGGTGGAGGAGACTTGAAGAAACTTAGGAATGATGATTGGAACCAAAGGAAGTGGTGGGAAGTGGGAGTTTTGGGATTTCTCCTTTGCCATTCACATAAGAATGAAAAAGAGAAGAGAATAAGAAGAGGAAGAAGGAGTGGCGTGCTGGAGCAAAAATATGGTGCTCAAAAATTGGGTTTGAGAATTTAAAGGTAGTTTGGGCAATTGACAACTTTTGGGGTATGGTGAAATAGAGTTTTGATTGGAGTTTCTTAAGTATATTTATTTGTAGGTAAGAATAGGACAATTTTGAAATTTTTGGCTAATAATAAGCCTAATAAAAATATCTGTTATTGAGTGTCTTGCAGATGAAAATTTCCTACCCAGTATGATTTTTATTTTCAAAAAATTCTCAAAATTAAACTATAAGCTTTGAATAATTCATATGACCACTTTTGAATAAAATTATAATTTTTCTACCTAATTTTCATATTTATTTTAATTCCTTAAATTCTCAACTCTAAAACTATTAAAATCTTATTTATATCCCAAAAATTCTTATTTCATTCCAAAATTATTTTTATTTTATTTAGTCAAAATGTCCAACCTCAACATAAAAATTCTATCAATTTCATATTATCCCATAATTTCTTAATTAGGATTTATTTATCTATTATATATATATATATATATATATATATATATATATATACATATTTCTATTTATTTACTTGTTTATATATTATTATTATTATTATTTTACATTCCAACTCCAAATGATGACCATTCTAAGTCTTATTATATATTTGACTTGATTCCAAAAATACCCCTCAGGTATTACAATCTTCGAAAAAAATTCCTTTCCGGTTTCTTTTAACTTTCATACATTTTCTATATTCTTTTTTTTAAAGTTTTAATTCTTAGCCCTGAAATAAATTATTCTTAAATCCTCGAAATTTTAAATAAATCATTCTTTAATCCTTGAAATTTTTCCGGGGTATTACAGCTAGGTTACTCTCACATCGATTGCATGCCTAATTAATTACTCACATAAGTGACTCGCTTAAGTTGAGAATTAGAGAGCACCAATCTCTTGAAAAATTGTTTCTTATTCTTGAAATGATTGTGCATTCTGCTGGCTCCTGACACACAACTTGAATACATTTTCTAAAAAACTTAAACAGGTGCAAAAGTTAAGTGTGGTTCCCAAAGAATTTTTTTTTTTAAAACATTTGAGTAGATATCAAAAAGTGCTTATGAAATTAATGATTAGCATCATTAATTCCCAAAGTCTAAAACAAAAGAAAAATGGCATCTACTCGATTGATAATATCCATAAAAAGGGACTAAAAACCTATGCATTTACTTTCACAATACAAGAATAGAAACTTGAAAAATTCCAATCAGAGGAGCACCTAAAAATTTGCTCACAAAGCAACCACAACCTAATCAGAGGATAATTCATTAATTCAACTACCAATCTACTCAAATAAATTATCCTCCCCCACACTTGAAGCACGCATTGTCCTCAATGCTCAGAGGAGGACTAAGAAGCTCAAGTATGGGAGACACAAGTAGCAAAAAATACAAAGGAGGATCATATCTATTCAATAAGAGCTATGTCTAAGCAAATAAACAAAAAACCATAAACAAACACAAGACAAAATACACAGTTAAACCCCAAAGAAAAAAAATCCACAATCTACTGTCTACTGGGAAGTCTCTTCCCCCACACTCATCTCAAGCAATCGAGAAATGCAACAGATAAACGCAAGATGAGCAAAAGGAAAGAGACAACTTGGCCCCTCATGGGGGCTTGAAGTTCCCCTTGAAAAACCTCGAGTCACTTCCTTGAAATCTTAGCTGCTTGCCACACTGTGGGATCCGAGAGTGATCTTCTTTCTTTAGCTTTCTCTCAAATTTGTTATCTTCTTTTGGCTTTTCTTTCCACTTGGCTTTCGTTTGCCTCCATTTGCCAACCTTCTTCCTAAAAATTTTCTTTATGAGACGGGTGTGGACTCCACTTGTGTTCATTTCCCATGTTTCTCCTTCCACCTTGCCTTTATCAAAAACAAAGTTAGAATTAGCTCCACAATCAAAAGCAAATGGAACCATTACAAAATTCACAAAATTTAAATGGACTGGAGGTGGTTCCCCAATCTTTCCGTATGCCCTTTAGGAGGTTCCGATTTAGTGGAAGTGTTTCCGAAAGTCACGAAACCATCTTTTGGGACTTCATTACTTTCGTCACGAACATGTGTGGCCAAAATAGACTCAACTAAGTCTTCATCAGCAAAAGTTGCAGGTGTTATAAGCATTCCATCTTTAACTTCCATACTAGGTTCCAAAAGTTTTCCCAAACCTGCAAAATCACAAACTGTACCCCTCTCGGCACAATCATCTAACAACAAAGGAGAAGAGAAAGTATCCTGCAAAACAAAATCATCTAATAGCAGAGAAGAAATGGAAGTATCAAGTGAAAAGCCAAATAAAGCATTAATCTCTGAACAAACTCCACAAGATATACTATTCCCACAAGAACAAACAGAAAAAGATGAAGGGGAAGAAGTAACAAGTTCAATATACTCAAGCATGCATGCCTCAAGAAAATTGTTATCCACTTGCACACCTTGTTGGTTTTCATGTTCCTCTCTGACAGTTCTAGGGTCATTTTCTTGCTTAATATCATTATGCACAACATCCTGAATTACACTAATGGCATTGACCCCTAGAAGAGAGTAGTCCTCATATGGGTGCTTCATTGCCTCATACATGTTAAAATTGACTTTATTGTCTCCTACTTCCATTGAGATCGCTCCTTCTTTCATGCTAATTGTGGTGTTAGCAGTCCTTAAGAAGGGGCGATCCAAGATGAGAGTGGAGTCTTGAGGCACACTGGCATCCATATCCAAAACATAAAAATCAGCGAGTATCAACAAATCTTTCACATGGACCAAGAGGTCCTCAACAATTCCATCAGGACACCTAATGGACCTGTCAGCCAACTGTAGAATTACTGTAGTGGGTTGAAGAGTTTTAATACCTAGGGACCGATACACAGATTTAGGCATGACATTAATGGCAGCCCCTAGGTCTAGCAAAGCACCCCCTATAGTAACTCTACCTATGGTGCAAGGAATAGTAAAAGATCCCGGGTCCTGACACTTGACCGGGATTTGAGGTTTAAAAAAAGCTGAAACATTAGAGCTCACTTGCACCCGCTCATTAGGCCTAAACCTTCTTTTGTTAGTACACAACTCTTTTAGGACCCTCGCATACTTCAGAACCTTTCTCACTAATTCTAACAAATGAATGTTTACTTCTAACTTAGTGAAAAGATTAAGTGCATCTTCAACAAATAAGAGTTAGGAAAAGGTAAATCATGTATATTTACCTCCTTACTTGTTTGGTTGGAGGTACTCTCGATGGTTGCCTCTTCCTTCTTCCCTTGCCTTACTTGTTGCTCTTCTTTGTTTTGCTTGTCTTCCTTCTTTTGCTCCTTCTTCTCTTGTAGCTTGATTTCCTTAGAACTCTCAGAAAGCTTGACTTGAGGGATGGGAGGAGAGTCACAAATGATTTCTTTAATTTCTTCCTCATCTTGTTCTTCAGCAAATGTGACCTTCTTGCCACTTCTCAAACTTATAGCATTGAGAGCCTTCGGGTTAATCACAGTATTGGATGGCATAGCACCGCTAGTCCTTGCTCGCTCATCACTCTTTCTGTCAGAAAGTTGAGTGACAAAAGAATTTAGGTTATCATGCTTCATTTCTAACTGTTCCAACTTGCTCATGAGGTTTGCAAAGCATGAGTCTACATGGGTGGCTACTGCTTTGATCTTGTCATCTGTAATTGACTGCTCTCGGTCAAATTTTGCACCAATATCTGAGAACCCTTTTACTAGAAGCTATTTGATCTCATCATTGCTTGAAGAGACTGCACCTTGACTGATGGGAACCATGGCTGTGGTGGTGTTCTGTGTTGAAGCTTGGCGAGATGAAGCTTCTTGGAAATTTGAATTATGCCCACCATAAGAATTTTCTCCTCTTGGGATGTAGTTCCCTTGACTCTGCCCACCGCCAAACCCATAATTGTTCTGGTTATTGTTGTTCCCGTATCTTAGGTTGGGGTGGTCTCTCCAACTAGGATTATAAGTGTTGGAGTATAGATCTCTTTGCTGGTACTGCCCAGGCCTCGATTGATACATTGCATTTACTTCTTCAAATTGGCCAGGACAATCAACAGTCATGTGCATTGATGAGTTGCAAAGATTACAACTTGCAGTCACCATGGCCAAATGTTGTGTTGGTGAACGTGGTGACTGGATACAAAGACTATCCACTTTCTTGGCAAGAGCGGATAGTTCATGTACCACTTTTATCAACAATGGATCTCGATCTTCTAGAGATATCTCTTTTACTGCTTGGGTATCCCTTGTGGTAATGTTCTGCCTACTCAAGGCAAGCTTCTTAATTAACGCCATTGCTTCATCAGGGGGCATGTCTTCTATGGACCCATTAGCAGCTGCATTGAGCATTTTTGCATCTTCATCAGTTAACCCATAAACAAAGGATTGGACCAAGTGCTCTGGTAGCATCTGATGGTTTGGACATTTTGCTACCATATCTTGAACACGTGCCCAATACCCATAGAATGTTTCACCCTCTTCTTGCCTTGAAGATGAAGTTTCTTTTCTTGCTGCGGCGGCTTTGTTTGAAGGATAATATATTTCAATAAAGTGCTTCTTCAAATTATCCCATGTCTGGTAAGCATCTGGGGTGTACCTTGGCAAACTCATATACCAAACCTTTGCCTTCCCTTCTAGAGTGAGATGGAAAACCTTCCACATGACTTCTTCAAGTTTAGCCCCCACGGGCTTCATCGTCATGCAATGCATGTGGAGAGAGCTTAGATGTGTATATGGGTTCTCACCTGGAAGACCATGAAATTTTGGAAGTGAGTGCACAAGAGAACCTTTAATTTCAAAATCAGTAGTAAAAGTAGGAGTAGCACCAACCAAAGGTTCAAAATTATCATCAAATTGGGTCAATTTTTTAATAGACTTCTTAGGTTGATCTACCCCATTATTACCTTCTTCATTCCTTTCTCTAATGTCCACTCTATTGTCCTCGTTATCTTCTTCGGCCATTTCTTTTATTTCTAGTTCTCTTTCTCTTTCTTGGTTAGCCTTAATTACTTTCTTTTTTAGTTTTCTTATTTTCTTAAGAGTTCTTTCAATTTCTAAATCCAATGGAATTAGGTCTCCTCTAGAACTTCTTGGCATACACTAAACAAACCAACAAAAGAAAGAAAACACACAGAAAAACAGTAAAACAAACAAAACAGACCAGAAAGCGAGAAACAAAGCAACACAGAATGAAAATTTTGTGCAGTGCACTGCTTCACCCACTGCCGGCAGGTAGGTTCACTCGCTGCCAGCGGGTAAGTCAGAGGCAGAAACGATTCTGCACTGTTACAGCAAAAAAACAGGGCAGATTCGAAAAACCAGCAAAAATCCAACTGAAATTGCTTCAAAATGACTATTCAAGCCTAAAATTAAATGCTAAAACAATTATAAACTACCTAGAAACAATAAACACAAACAAAAACACAATAAAATGCAATTAAACTAAGCAATTCCTTGCTAAAAGAAAATAGGACAGCTATGAAAAATTTAACAAAAACCAGCAAAAACACTTACTAAAAATCACAATAAGCCTAGAAACAAATACTAAAATGAAAAGACACAACTTAAAACACAAAACATAATCTAACTATGTGATTCCCAAAGAAATCACGCGAAAACAACCCGATTCGTGAGAATCTAGCATAATTGCACAAAGAACCAAAATGGCTCCCCAGCAACGGCGCCAAATTGATGAACGCGGCCTTGTCGCGAGGACGGCACCAATCAAAATTAATACTAGAAAGTGCAACTAGTGGCACAACCTAGGTCGATTCTCTCTAGTGGAGCCTATGGACTCTACGGACAAATATGCACAATTAACACAAAAAGGGATGTCTTTGAGGCAATTTAACAAACACTTGGTGTGCAATGAAACTAAATGGAATTAAATGCAACTAAATGAAACTAGAACTAACACTTTTTGAGATTTTCAATATTTTAAAAGTTAAAGTAAATTGAGGTAAATGAAATGAGATGAATATGCTTTGTTGGAGAATGCTTTGGTCTATCCTTGCTATCAAAAAGTGTGGAGTTAATCAATGAAAAGCCATTTCCTAAAGTAGTTTGGTGACCACTAAACCTAGGTAAATTAATTAGAGGATGCAATTAACCAACCGGACAATTAACAAGCCTAATCAAATACCATCAATGAAGCAAATGGGGAATTTAATATAGATATGAATTCAACTCAACAAATACCATTGTCATTAGAGTGGCTTCCACAATGAATTAAAAATTACAATAAGATTCAACCAAATCCAATGTAATCAAAACCCACAATGGGAGAATCAAAATACAAATCACAAGTCTATATAAATTCCTAATATCCAACTACAACCTAGTTAAGTTCCACAACCATGGAACCACAATCAATACAAACTCATCAATATCAACAAGATAAAAATGAATCTATAACGAGAAGTAGAAGGAAAACAATAAAAACTCCCTATTGGATGCTATAACTCAAGCCCTAATCATCCTCCTCCAAAGCACAAGAGATTTAGCCACTCATGGATGGGAGAAATGCTTCACCAAGCTCCTCCAACCCTTTCTTAGCCATGGATGACGATGGAAGTTGTTGGATATTGGTCTGAATGGGTGTGGAGAGTGGAGGAGATGAAGAGAAAATGGTGAGTGTGGCTGGAATGTCAGAGAGACTTGAGAGGATGAGAAACTTGTATGATGAAGGTGTTAGAATGAGTGGGTTCTTCCTAAATTAGGTTAAGGGCCTCCAAAACATCAGAATATTCCTTCTAATACGACCTAAGATGCTCCCCTTGTGGTAAAATGCTGAGAAAGTGGGCCCACAATCCGTTTCATCTCTCTAATCGTGAGAGAGATGAAACAGTGTTATGGGCCCAAATTTGCCTTTAAGCTCCAATTCTTGCACCAGCTTTGCTTTCCAGCTTCTTTCTCGACCTCTAGCACTTGAATCCTTGCTATTCCTCAAGCTAGTTGACCTACAAATCAACCAGAAACAATTGTGAGGCTCTCAAGTTAATAAAACTAGAGAATTATCGCAATTTATTCAATAAAAACATGGAATTAGCAAGATTGTGATTTAAGTTCTTAAGTGCCCTTGAATAACATTAAAACATGCATAATGACTCTTTAAACTCAGCAAAAGCTTGTCAAATGCCAAAGGATAAAAGGGTAAATATCGGTATTATCACTAACCCACGGCACAGCTCCTTACTGTATGGTTGGCTTAGTATTTCGCCTCTCTTTTCACCGGATTGGGTTCCGATTGAAATGGTAAATTCTCGGGCTTTATTCCCTTGACTATTTCCAGCAATTACAACACTTATACTACTCCAATCCAAGCCTAAACATGCATCAAACTATCAATTTCGAATTTTAGAGCGATTTCCTAACCCAATTTTCCTAATTTCCATACCCGGTCAATTCCTACGGTTTAAGTTCGATTCTGAACCTCACTAAGCTTTCAATAACATCCACTAAGCTCAAATTTAACCCCAGAATGGCCCGATTGGAATAGATTGAAGAATTCCTAAAATACCCAAAATTGGAGAAATTGGGGTTTGAAAGATTGGGGCTTCCATACCTTGATTCAATCAGATTGGGAGCTTAGTGGTGGTGAAAGATGAAGTCCGGTCACCTTCTCTGGCACCGGCGAGTCTTCTCCGGCCAGAAACCGCCGTCCGTCGCCTTCCTCTTCCTTCTCCCGTGGTTGGTTTCGTGCGTCCGCTTTGCTGCTCGGTTTTGCTTCTACGTTCTGCTACTTTTTTTTTCTTTAATGTGTGTGTGTGTGTGTTTTACTTTAGTGGAATGGGGGTCACGGTTTTGACCCCATTTTACATATATATATATTATATATATAATATTATTGAATTGAAAAAGGGGCACACGGTTTTGGCCTAAAAAAAGAATAAAACAAAACTAATTTTTATTTAGTGTTAAATCCTACTTCTTTCCACCTTTTTAAATCCCTATTTCTTTTAGGTCCTGTAAAAATTATATATATCCCTATTTTTCCTTCTTTCTTTTATTTCAACTTTTTATTTTAATTTATTTTTTTCCCAAGGAAAAATAAATTAATAATAATGATAATAATAAAAATCAAGATCTCGGATATTACAATCTTCCCCCCTTAAGAAATTCGGTCCCTGAATTTCAAACCAAATACTAACCTTAGTCTTGAAACAGATGAGGATACGTCCTGCGCATTTCACCCTCGACTTCCCATGTAGCTTCTTCGGTCGGGTGATTTCTCCACAGAACTTTAACCAATGGAATCTCTTTCATTCTGAGTTTTCTCAACTGCCGATCTAAATTTCCACTGGCTCCTCTTCATATGTTAGATTTTCGGTTAGTTGCACGTCTTGCGATTGAATCACGTGCGAGGGATCGGAAGATATTTCCGAAGCATTGATACATGAAAGACAGGATGTACTCCCTCCAATTCTGTAGGCAATTCCAACCGATACGCCACATTCCCAACACGTTCTAGGATTTCAAACGGTCCGATATACCGAGGACTTAGCTTCCCCTTTTTACCGAATCGCATCACGCCTCTCATCGGTGATATCCTCAGAAACACCTGTTCACCAATGGCGAATTCGAGTTCTCTTCTTCGGTTATCTGCATAGGATTTCTGCCTACTCTGAGCCGTTAACAATCTCTCCCTTATACACTTCACCTTTTGCAAGGCATCTTGTAACAATTCTGGGCCGACTAGGCTAGCTTCTCCGACCTCGAACCACCCAATCGAGGATCTGCACCTACGACCGTACAGAGCCTCGAAAGGTGCCATTTGGATACTCGCTTGATAACTGTTATTGTATGCAAATTCAGCCAAGGGTAAATACCTTTCCCAACTTCCGCCGAAATCCATAATACACGCTCGAAGCATGTCTTCAAGGATCTGAATGGTTCTTTCTGATTGCCCGTCAGTCTGTGGGTGGAACGCAGTACTCAAATCAACTCTAGTTCCCAACACTTCTTGCAATGACTTCCAAAACCTGGAAGTGAACTGTGGCCCTCTATCAGATATTATGGACACTGGCACACCGTGCAATCTAACGATTTCTGATAGATAAATCTGTGCATATTGACTCACTCCGTAAGTGGTCTTAACTCTGGCAGAAAGTGCGCGGACTTAGTCATGCGATCCACTATCACCCAAACCGAATCAAATCCACGCTGTGATCTTGGCAACCCTGTTACAAAATCCATAGTTATCCTCTCCCATTTCCACTCAGGTATTTCTATCTGTTGTAATGTTCCGGCGGGCTTCTGGTGTTCAGCCTTGACTTGCTGACACACTAAACACCTGGCTACATAGTTTGCAACATCCTTCTTCTGCCATTCCACCAATACAGCTGTTTCAGGTCATGATACATTTTATTAGCTCCCGGATGGATTGTATAAGCTGTCTGGTGTGCTTCTTCAAGGATTCTTTCTTTCAAGTTATCAACCATGGGAACGCACAACCGTCCCTCTAACTGAAGTACTCCGAAATCATCAATAGAGAATCGGACGTCGTCCCCTTTCTCCTTAGTTACAGCATCCCTGATTTGCTTGAGGTCGGTATCTTCATCCTGTCTAGCCTTCACTTCTTCTACGAGAGAGGATTTAGCTTGCAAATGAGCTAAAAGTGAGTTAGAACTCCCAATCTCAAACTGATTCCCCGTTTGTTCTAGCTCGTGCAACTCTCTGATCAACGTCTTCTTTCTTCACTTATATGAGCAAGACTGCCCATGGATTTCCGACTCAGAGCATCGGCTACCACATTAGCCTTTCCTGGATGATACAAGATCGTGCAGTCGTAGTCTTTCAACAACTCTAACCATCGACGTTGTCTCAAGTTCAAGTCCTTCTGCTCGAAAAAGTATTTGAGGCTTTTGTGGTCTGTATAAATTTCACACGTCTCACCGTACAGGTAATGTCTCCATATTTTCAAGGCGAACACTACAGCAGCCATCTCAAGGTCGTGAGTCGGGTAATTCTTCTCATGTTTCCTCAGTTGTCGCGATGAATACGCAATCACCTTGCCGTGCTGCATCAAGACACACCCTAACCCGATCCTCGACGCATCACAGTATACCACATACCCTCATGTGCCTTCAGGTAACGCCAGCACCGGAGCGGTAGTGAGACTGTCTTTCAGCTTCTGAAAACTCTGCTCGCACTTATCATCCTATATGAACATCACTCCCTTCTGAGTCAACTTAGTCATAGGTGCAGCAACCTTAGAGAAGTCCTGCACAAATCTTCTATAATATCCAGCCAAGCCCAAGAAACTGCGAATTTCAGTAACAGAGGTAGGCTGGGACCAATTCTTCACCGCTTCTACCTTACTTGGATCAACGTGGATTCCCTTTGATACCACGTGACCCAAAAAGGAAACTCTGTCAAGCCAGAATTCACACTTGGAGAACTTGGCATACAATTTCTCCTCTCTCAACTTCTGCAATGCTAATCTCAAGTGTTCTGCGTGTTCTTCAGAATTCTTAGAGTAAACCAAGATGTCATCAATGAAGACAATGACAAATCGGTCCAGAAATGGTTTGAAGACCCTATTCATCATGTCCATGAACGCTGCAGGAGCATTAGTTAATCCAAAAGACATCACCAAGAACTCGTAATGTCCGTATCGAGTCCGGAATGCGGTCTTAGGTATATCTGATTCTCGAATCTTTAATTGATGGTACCCAGATCGCAAATCAATCTTGGAAAACCGCTTCGCACCCTGCAACTGATCAAATAGGTCATCTATCCTCGGCAGTGGGTATTGATTGCGGATCGTCACCTTGTTTAACTTTCGGTAATCGATACACAACCGCAAAGATCCGTCCTTCTTCTTCACAAAAAGGACCGGTGCACCCCAAGAGAGAAGCTGGGTCTTATAAAACCCTTGTCAAGCAATTCTTGCAATTGTGTATGTAACTCCTTCAACTCTTTTGGAGCCATCCGGTAAGGTGGTGTGGAGATAGGCTGGGTGCCAGGTTGCAGCTCAATTTCAAATTCAATCTCATGATCGGGCGGCAACCCCGGCAATTCTTCTGGAAATACATCCAAGAACTCTCGCACTACCGGTACTTGAGTCGGTGAAAGTACTGCTTTCGTGGTATCCTTGACCAAAGCCAAATACCCCTTACATCCCTTTGCAAGTAATTTGGATGCCTTCAGAGCCGAGATCAAGTTTGGATACAGTGTAGCTCCGTCACCCCGTATCACAAAAGGCTCCTCGTTTGGCATATTGAACTTCAAGCATTTAGCCCTGCAATCCACAACTGCATGGCAAGACGACAACCAATCCATTCCGAGGATCACATCAAGATCAACCATACACAACAACCGAAGGTCTACCACAGTCTCATGACCATCGACCTCCACAATGCAAGACTTGTGCACATACTCTACTTGTACCGATTCTCCCATTGGAGTAGAGACCAGTACTGTTTCTTTCATTTTAGACGGACTTTTGTTGAATTTAGAGGCAAATGCATGCGACACATAGGAATGAGTGGAGCCGGAATCAAATAAGACTCGTGCTTCAAGAGAGCAAACAATAAGGGTACCTGTCACAACTGCATTTGATGCATGAGCGTCTTGCTGAGAAAGTGCAAATACCCGCGCTTGTCCTCCACTTACTGCCCCTGACCCTCTACCACTAGATCCTGCACCACGGCCTCTAGATGCACCTATACTTGCTGTCTGTGGTGGTACGGTTCTTACTGGTGGGGCTGAAATAGGTGTACTCCTCGGCGTCGGATTACTTCTCACACTTGTACCCTCTTTTCTCTTTGGACACTCTCTAGCCATATGGCCCAGCTGGCCGCAGTTGTAGCATCCACCTGTCAGTCTCCGACATATTCCAAAATGAAATCTGTCGCAAGTCGCACACTGGGGCCTTGTTTTATCGGCATTTCCACCCCCTTGCACTCTCTGTCCCCCTTGAATATTACCTCTTGTACCTGCTTCATGGGTGGTAGTTGAGGATTGTCCTCCTGCGGACCCTGAGTATCCTGCTCCTCCACATGTTGTCTTCCTCTTCTTACTTCCACCTCCTTGGTTATCACTGCCTGTAATTAACTTGACTTTGGGATCAATAGAAGTCCCGTACCTCTTCCTGGTTTCAATCATTCTGGCACAGTCTGCTGCTTGAGCTAAAGTCTCAAACTGTCTCCTTGAGGTAACAAAAGTAAATAATGGCTCCGTGAGACGGTGTATGAATCTCTTGATCCTCGCCTCTTCATCAGGAACTAACTCGGGTGAGAATTGAGCCAGTTCCGTAAAAAGTAACTCATACTCCGTCACGGTCATGTTAGGCGTCATCCACAACTCCTCGAATTGTTGACGCTTTGCATCTTTGGTGCCTTCAGATAGAAACCGACCCAGGAATTCCCTCTGAAAATCTTCCCAGGTCATCGGTGCCACCCTTCTTGAATACCTCGTCTGTACGGACTCTATCCATACTCTGGCAGCTCCCCTCAGTTGAAATGAAGCCAACTCCACCAACTGATGGACAGATTTTCAAGTAATAAAATCCCCTCTACTTGCAAGTATACAAGGTCAGTTGTAATACGTACGAATATAAGGGTGTCGAACCCACAGGATCAGTTGGATTACTAGAATTTAACGTTTTCACAATTTTAAATTTAAAAGAAAGGGGTTTTGGAACTGGAAGTAAAGAAAAAAAGTTTAACAAGAGTGAAAAAATAGAAAGTAGAATATTGAAAGTTGATAGAATCAAGTTGAATAACTTAGGACTTTGAATCCACCACTAGCTTCGTAATTAAATATCCGATGTTTAATTAAGGACTACCATTTATTTCATGCAGTGTTCTAGGCTACAAGCTTTGAATCACTTAGAATGATATTGGAACAAAGTTTTTGACATACTCTATCTAATTTTAGCATGGACTATTCAAGTATGACATAATCCATCTAAGTTTAGCATAGAATATTCAAATGTTGTTACAATTCTATGATTACCATTACATGACCTCCACATTTAAGACTACAAGAATTAAAGTGGGTAATAGTTTTGATTTTAAAATCCATGAATATTACTACGAAATATTGAATAGAAATTAAAATCAAATAAGACAATAAGAGCACAATGAAATATTAAAGAAAAATTCTTAGTCATGTAATCCATAAAATAAAGGTGCATATCCTTAATTAATATCAAATATAAAATTACATAGCTAGGGCTTCATCAAAAATCCTAAGTAGAAAAAATTAGTTCTCCATGGAAAAATACATAATTACCAAACTCTTGATCTCCACCATCTCTCCTTTGAGAATTTTGATCTTGATAATTTTTGTGAGAGAGTAATGAGAGAATTTGGAAGAAGAAAATGGAAGTGAGAAGTGGATGAGAAAATGGATGCCTTGGACCCTTGACTCCTACTCCTATTTATAGGAAAACTTGCTCTCAAATAAGCTTGCTTCATGGCTAAGTAAAAGGAAAATAAAAATTAAAAAAAAGGAGGCAGCAAGGCTTGAAGTAGGTCCTTCAAGTCTACATGGTTGTAGAGTTGCCACTTGAGCTGGAGAAGAACAATTGTCATAAATGCCATCCAATATCCACTAGTCAGCGAAAATTAGAGTCAAAATTAGAGGCTAAAATGCCTTTTAATAAAATGGAGACGTGTGGCCTTGCTATGATTCGAGTACGGAGCAGCAGAGTTGTAAGCGCAACTTATACCAATTGGGCTGGCTTACAGATTTGTTGTAATTGCTATCTTAAATTTTGATAGTCAGAGGCTGAAGTCAATAATTGCGGCTGAAAAATGGTGAAAACATGTACGAAAACACGTGTTAGCTGTCTCGAACTCGGGCTCTAGAATTTTCATATCAGAGCTTTTGACCACACGAGCTGCCACTTGTCCTTATCTTCAAATTACCGCCTTTATTTCCTTAGTCAGCCGTGTCCCTGGTAGCCAATTCAAAATTTACTTCTTTTTGTCAAAAGGCTTCAGCTGGAATCAAACACATGCTCACTCTTGGAAAATTACAGGTATAACCAGTTGTGCCACCACCATTTGTCTGCCATTATTTCACATTTTCTTCCTTTAGTTTCATTGCTGAACTTCCTAGGATAATCATGAGCTTTCATGAATTGGTCCATCAAGTTACTTTTAGCCCAAAAATTGAGAATACTCTCTGCAATAAAAGTTCACAAAAATTAAATTTTATATCAAAAATTATAATTTTTCAAGGACTAATAAATAAATATTAAGGGGAATATTTCTATTAAAATATGCATTTATCACACCCCCACACTTAAGCTTTGCTAGTCCTCAAGCAAAGGAGAAGAACTAAATCATGTAAATCAGAGAATTTAGTTACTCAAAGGTTATAACCATATATATAGATTAAATTAAAAAGTCTTTACCTCATAGTCAACATCACCAACCAATTTTTTTTTAAACAATGCAATTATTGAAACCTTATTAGTCAACCATTCAAAGATATCTTTGTAACCAAGAAGTATGCATGATAGCTACATAGATCCTCACTAAGGGCATGTGTTTAACTCAACTCTCAAGTGTTTAAAGTTTACCAATGTATCACTCAAGTTCAATCAATGTAATAACACTACCATAGGCTTGCAAATTCTTCCTATCTCCACTAAAAACAACTATAACAAGCATTAATCAAAAGGACTTTGCATTTGGTTGTAATGTTGGCCAAGGGATAGGTAAGGATTTTTTAGGATAGTGGTGCTAATGACCAAGAATTTAATAGAGCATAAATCCTTTTCTCTTACATATCAACTCAACTCCTTTTGCACTTATCAACACTTCTTTGTAGTCAAAATCTATTGTAATGAGATAAGAATTCATTTAAACTTTCACAATAAAGGAATTTTCCCATTCTTCCTCATTTTTTCTTTCTTCACGTCCTCATTTCTTCTTTCATTTCATTGTATTTTTCAAATCAGACCATTCTTCTTCTTTCTTTCTTTCTTTTTCTCTCTCTTCTTCTCTTTTTTTTATAACACATTCCCACATTAAAAAAAGTAACTATACTCTATAAAATATGGTCAAGGGTATTTCATATGGTCTTTCTGGGAAAATAAGGCTTGTAATGTGGTTAAAACAACAAAATAGGCTAAAAGGCTCAAGATTGGCTCACTAGAGAAACTTGTATACAGGGTGGCTAATTTGGCTGTGGTGTTTAAAATTCAACATCCTAAGTGCCTTTATCACTTTTATGCAAGCATAGTGTCAAAGGTAGTTTCAAAAGGGACAATAAGCAAGTTCTAGAGTATTACAAACATGATTGAACAATTCTCACAAGAAATGAAAGAGTTGATTAAAAGTAAGTCAACATTATGGCTCAAACCTCACTAAGGTAATTTGATATATGTAGTCATCATGACACAGCTTCTCAAATCATGACTTAATTGATAAAAGTCAGAATTATCTTAGTGGAAGAACTAATAAATATCTTAACAATTGCAAAATAATAAAATTAAACACACATATCTCTGTTCTTTTTTTATATAAAACTAGTGATGTTGACAATGGAAAAAGTGTGATTCAATTTAAACTTATATAATGGTTATAATAGTGAAAGACTTAATCATCCAGCTTGCATTCAAATTTTCTACCCCCACGCTTAGTTTTTGCACTATCATCAATAATAGGGGTTAGAAATTATCACAAAATCAAAGGAGAATGGAACAATACAACCTGGAGAGTTGTAGGAAAGATTTTCTTGAAGTCCAAAGATCAAAGTTCTCACCATGTACCATGTTCTTTCTGAATTCTGCAAAAAGTATTTAAACCACTAGCCAAGACAAGTAAGTAGCAAACATATTGTAAATATATCAAAAGCCTAGGTTGCCTCCTAGTCAGCGCTAAGTTTAAAGTCTTCAGCCAGACTCAGAAATAACTTTTTCAGTTAATCAGAAATAGAGGATCTACTAAATTAATATATTCTAAATCAACTCCCGCTTCAGCATTTGAAATCACTGGTTTTAAACGATGACCATTAACAGTTAATATCCTACCATCCTTAGGATCCTTTATTTGAATAGCTCCTGATGGATAAACTTGTTGAACAAAATAAGGACCATACCATCTTGATCTAAGCTTACCAGGGAACAATTTCAATTTTGAATTGAAAAGCCAAACCTTTTGATCAAGTTCAAAAGTTTTACGAGAAATCATTTTGTCATGGAAAGCTTTGGTTTTGGCCTTGTAAATCTTAGAATTTTCATAAGCTTCATTACGCATCTCATCTAATTCATTTAACTGTAATTTCCTATGAGAGCCAGCTTGTTTCATATCAAAATTCAAAGCTTTTATTGCCCAAAATGCTCGATGTTCTAATTCTACTGGTAAATGACATGCTTTCCCATAAACTATTCTAAATGGAGACATTCCTATAGGAGTTTTATATGCAGTACGATAAGCCCATAAAGCGTCATTCAGTCTTAATGACCAATCTTTTCTATCAGGACGAACAGTCTTTTCTAAGATGGAGTTAATCTCACGATTTGATAACTCTACTTGACCACTTGTTTGTGGATGGTATGGGGTAGCTACTTTATGTGTAACAGAATACTTCCTAAGAAGTGTTTCTAACGAACGATTACAAAAGTGACTACCTCCATCACTAATCAAAGCTCTAGGAGTACCAAATCGACTAAAAATATTATCTTTCACGAATTGCATTACCACCTTATGATCATTAGTTCTTGTGGCTATAGCTTCTATCCATTTTGAGACATAATCTACAGCAACCAAGATATATACGAAGCCAAATGAAGGTGGGAAAGGACCCATAAAATCAATGCCCATACATAAAAATTTCTACAATTAAAATGGGTTGTAAAGGCATCATGTCTCGCCTAGATAATGAACCAGTGCGTTGACATTTTTCACAAGCAAGACAAAATTGGTGGGCATCTTTGAATAAAGTTGGCCAATAAAAGCCACTTTGTAGAACCTTAGCAAGTTCTGGACCTCCAAAATGTCCACCAGAAGCAGATGAGTGGCACATTGATAAAATACTATCATACTCATATTCAGGGACACACCTACGAATGATTTGATCTGAACAATGCTTAAACAGATAAGGGTCCTCCCAATAGTAATGTTTTACTTGAGAGAAGAATCTATCCTTATCTTGCTTTGACCAATGCGAAGGAATTTTACCTATGGCAAGGTAATTAACAATGTTTGCGAACCAAGGTAATTTTTATCTGGTTACCAAGAATAGTTGTTCATCTGGAAAGGTATCTTGTATGACTAAGTCATCTTTATTTTCAATGTGAATCCTAGACAAATGATCAGCTACAAGATTCTCACAACCCTTCTTATCTTTAATTTCAATATCAAATTCTTGCAACAATAAAACCCATCTAATTAACCTAGGTTTTGTCTCCTTTTTAGATAATAGATATTTCAAAGCAGAGTGATCAGTGAAGACAATAACCTTAGATTGTAGCAGATAAGGACGAAATTTATCAAGAGCAAATACAACAGCTAGTAATTCTTTTTCAGTAGTAGTATAATTCTTTGAGCATCAGTAAGTGTTTTCCTAGCATAGTAAATCACATGTGGCATTTTATTCACTCTTTGACCTAGAACAACACCAACAGCATAATCAGAAGCATCACACATAATCTCAAAAGGCATAGAAAAATCTGGAGGTTGTACTATAGGTGTGAAACAAGAAGAGATCGAAGCTTTTCAAAGGCTTCTAGACATGACTCATTGAAATTAAAAGGGACATCTTTTCCAAGAAGATTAGTTAAGGGTCTAGCAATCTTGCTAAAGTCTTTAATAAATCTTCTATAGAAACCTACGTGACCAAGAAAAGATCTTATTTGCTTGACAGATGCAGGTGGTGGAAGATTGGTAATACGACCAACTTTAGCTTTGTCTACCTCAATTCCCTTTTTAGACACCTTATGACCTAGTACTATGCCATCTTGAACCATAAAATGACTTTTCTCCCAACTTAAAACCAAATTGGTTTCTTCACATCTTTTTAGCACTTTTGACAAAGTTATGCAAACATTCATCAAAAGTTGGACCAAAAATTGAAAAATCATCCATGAACACTTCTAGAAAGTTCCCAACCATATCAGAGAATATAGAAATCATACATCTTTGAAAGGTAGCAGGTGCGTTACATAACCCAAAAGGCATTCTACGATAGGCAAAAGTACCAAAAGGACAAGTGAAAGTAGTTTTCTCTTGATGCTCAGGGTACACAGGCACTTGTATGTAACCAGAATATCCATCTAGAAAGCAATAAACTTTGACCAGCTAACTTTTCTAATTTGATCAATGAATGGTAAAGGAAAATGATCTTTCCTAGTCATGGAATTTAACTTTCTGTAGTCTATACAAACACGCCAGCCCGTAGTTTCCCTATGTAATACCCTGGAAAAATTTCAAGGATTAAAGAATGATTTAATTAAAATTTCGAGGATTTAAGAATGATTTATTTCGGGTAGGAATTAAAACTTTTAAAAAAAGAATATAGAAAACGTATGAAAGTTAAAAGAAACCGGAAAGGAATTTTTTTCGAAGATTGTAATACCCGAGGGGTATTTTTGGAATCAAGTCAAATATATAGTAAGACTTAGAATGGTCATCATTTGAGTTGAATGTAAAATAATAATAATAATAATAATAATATAAACAAGTAAATAAATAGAAATATGTGTATATATATATATATAGACAAATAATTCTAATTAAGAAATGATGGGATAATACGAAATTGATAGAATTTTTATGTTGAGGTTGGACATTTTGACTAAATAAAATAAAAATAATTTTTGGAATGAAATAAGAATTTTTGGGTTATTATTAAATTTTAATTGCTTTAGATTTGGGAATTTGATAAATTAAAATAAATAATAAATTCAAATACAAAAAATAAATTGGGTTAAATATGAATCATATGAATTATTTCGAGCTTATAGTTTAAATTTGAGAATTTTTTAGAAATAAAAATTGTAATGGGTAGAAAATACTCAACTGCTAGAGACTCAGTGACAGATATTTTTAATAGGCCTATGATTACCCAAAATTTTCTAAATTTTCATATTCTTACCCAAAAATAAATCGAGATGAGAAAATCCAATCAAAACTCTATTTTATCATATCCCAAAAGTTGTCAAATGTCTAAATTACCCATAAATCTCCCAACAACTCATTAGAAGACATTTTTTTTAACTCCAGAGGAGCATTCTCACGCCACTTCCCTTCCACTCATCTTCTTCCTCTTCCTCCCAACTCTGTCTTAGGGCATGGAAGATTTTGCAAAATCTTCACATTCCAACTAGATTTGTTGCTTCCTACCACCAATCTAAGACTCTCTCAAGCTTCCTCCACCATTGTTGAGCATCAAGGAGCTTGGGCAATCTCCCACAAACTCCAAAATCGAATTTCCTCAAGGTGAGTCACTAAAATCTTGTCTCCACCACTTAAATCATAGATTTCTTGTTAGAAATGAGTTATCTATCAATAGTATATCACCTTAGAATCATTTTTTAGCATATAGATCATCCAAATATTGAGTTTTATGGAGATTTCTACTCTATGGTTCATGACCTACGAATTTGGAGAAAGTTTTGGAAATTGTGGATTTCCTTGATGCTTGTTGGTATGTATGAACTTTAAATTTATGTTTAGATATTTTAAATGATTTGGAATGATGCCCAATGGTTAGGTTGGTGATATGTGAACCCTTGATGAAAGTTAGGACTTCCCATATTTGGCAAAATTTCCATTAATGGAGCTTGGAGAGTGAACAAGGTTGTGAGATATTAATTATTATTTAAATTGTGTTTAATCTAGAAAGAACACCAAATGATGACCATAGGCTAAGTAAATGAACTTGGGCGTTGGATAAATGTAAGAAGTCATAAGAAAAGAAACTAGGAAATTGTATGAAATTTGATATCGATTGAATTGGTTGTATGTGATAGGGTTCAAGTACTTCCTTTGAGACCAGAGTGCTCAAAGGGAATGCTAAGTGAAGCGGCCAAGGTGAGGGTTCTTCCATCTCTGCTCCTAGGGTTGTATACTTGTGTGGATTACATGAGTATGTACATTCACTGCTTGTCTGGTATGTGATAGCTAGAGGTATAGGATGTTAAAAGAATAAAGGAACTAGAAAATAGGTTGTGGAAAGTAGCTTAGATATGTGAAGACATAGGAGTAGGGAGTAATTGTTTGCTATGATTGGTGTGTTACAAATCCAACTCATACACTCCGGAGGCATGATGAGTATTTTATTAAATCTTTTCCACGACGGTGGCAAGAGTCCTTGTACGGAAGGACTAACTTTTTATTTTGAAAACTCGTCACGACGGTGACTTAAATTATAATCATGCTAAGGGAGTTATTGGTGGGTTTCGGATTTGGTTATGCTAGCGATGTGAGACATCGACTAGAACAACGTCATATGGCACTTGAGACCTCAGTTTTATAATCACCATGACGATGGTCATTGCCCTATCCTGGCAATAGGGTCAGAAAGGTTTTATATTGCTATGACGATAGCTTGAGGCTCAGAGAGTGCATCTGGACGGGTATATGAGTTATATCCTGTTGAGGATACTTGTACATATTAATAAGGAGAGGAATTGTTGATCCTTCGGGAAAGATACAAAGAATCCTATTAATATGTGAGACCAAGATAAGGAGACACGAGAGGAACCTACGGGTGAACCGTGAGCCTGATCTTACAGAAGAGAAATCATCCTGTGAGTTGGTCCAGGGTGTGACAGTGGCCTGCTTCGAGACGTCGTGCCATGCCCGCCATGTGGCCTGGTTGGGTAATGGACGAGTGGGCTCAAGCTATTGCCCCGCAGCAAGGGGTCAGAACGTGCCACTTGGTGGCTACATATAGTTGTTTGATAGATAGAAGTTGATTGTGTTTGACTAATAGAATTGTCACGAGGCGACCAGTACCCAAGTGAATGGGTTAAGTATATTTTGCCACCTGGTGGCTAGCAACCCGAGTGCACGGGTTCGAGGTAGAAAAGCCATGTAGTGACTAGTAAATACCCCAGAGTAGGGGAAGTTAAGTAGATGTATGTTATAGTGTCTGCGTGTACTTAAAGAATTGTTTGTGCATATAATTGTTGATTGTGCAGCGGAGTGGTGACGTACAGGATTACGTCATCACAAAGTCTTGTTTGATTCAAACATGCTGAACGTGAGAAGACCGGTAAGTAAAAGTCGGCACTATATGTTACATGTTTACTTGCTGATTGATGACGTGGAATAAATTACTGCATGTTTACAGTTATTAAATGCATGTGAGTGTTTGGGTGAAATTTCTGTTGTTGTGTGATCACCAAGAATGTATGCTAACAACAATAACTAGTTGTTTTTGCATGTGGTTGTGTATGACTCCCAAACCAGCGCTATGGCACCCACCTTGCGCTGGGGATGGGAGAGTCCTCATTGAGTCGCGTGGTTAAGACTCACCTCATTTTTACTACACAGAGACAGGTTAAGTACAGGTGGAAGAAGTCTCGGTGGAACAAGGGTTAGCAACACTTTTCCAAGACCCACAACTTGTTCATGTGGGTGAATAAAGTGTAATTGTAATTTAATATACTTTATTATTGTATCATAAAATAAAGGGTAGACGTACCCAATTATATTGTATCACTAAATCTAGAACTGTCAGCTTCACACACCTTAAAGATCAGGATCTGTTAGATTACGATGCAGGGAAAACTTGTTTCCAAAAATATATATACATACATCTGTTGCATGTGAATAGGATAGGCAGCATCTTCGGATGTGTAGCCAGTACACAAGTTATATATTATGTGTGTTTTCCCTATCTATATCCTGAAGCGGCACTGGCCGTGGATTTGCTTGCCTAGGATAGGCCACCATTTCGGTGTAGCCATGGTATTATACTGCATGTGGATGTATTTTCAATAATGATATTCTGTCAATTAGGTGATAAGGCTTACAGGCATAGGGATATTCCCTGTGTCTGTGCCGGTCACGGTCCTCTAAACGGGGGTCGTGATACCCTAGTAGGCACTAATTCTCCCTCTTTATTTTGGACTACTGTGATTCCAGATTTCTTAGGGACAACTTGGATAGGACTAACCCATTGACTATCAGAAATAGGATATATGACACCAGCATCTAATAATTTCACTATTTCCTTTTTTACAACTTCCATCATATGTGGGTTTAGCCTACGTTGTGATTCCCTAGAGGGTTTGGCATTATCCTCTAGATAAATTTTATGCATGCATACTGAAGGATCTATTCCTTTTAAATCAAACACAGACCACCCTATAGCCTCTTTATGTTTTGACAAAACCTTGACTAATTCATTTTCTTGTTCATTAGTTAATTGTCATGAAATAATAACAGGCAAGGTCCCATTATCACCAAGAAACACATATTTTAGTGTAGAAGTAGATGCTTTAATTCAAGCTTTGGAGGCGATATGATAGATGGAACAGTTGGCGACTTAGCTCATGCTTAGCTACTACCCATGATGAGGTTTCAAGAGAATTTAAGTCTAACATGGATTCTCTTAATTCCCTTTCAACATCAATATTTTCCCATTCACTATATGTCAGTGTGGTTTCTAAGGGGTCTTTACTTAAAATTGTAGGAAGTGCTTCTTGAATGATTTCATCAATTATATCAACTTTAAAACAATCAAATCATCATATATAGATGGTTGGGATGAAGCTTTAAAAACATTGAGTTTAACCCTCATATTTAGCACTGAAACATCCATTACTCCGGTCCTACAATTAATTGTGGCATTAGCTGTTGCTAAGAAAGGACGACCTAGAATAACTGGAGTTTGTTTCTAGTATGATTAGTAGAATCCATGTCTAATACCACAAAATCAACAGGAAAGTAACATTTATCTACTTGTACTAAGACATCATCAATTCTTCCTCTAGGCACCATAATTGACCTGTCGGCAAGTTGTAAGGTCATATTTGTAGGTTGCAACTCTCCTAGGCCTAGTTCTTCATATACAGAATATGGAATTAAACTAACACTAGAACCTAAATCTAAGAGTGCCCCATCAATTCTTTTATCTCCAATAAAGCATGTGATAGTAGGAACATCAGGATCTTTAAGCTTAGGTGGAGTGTTATATTGCAAAACTGAGCTCACTTGTTCATTAAGAAAAACCTTTTTAGACACATGATTTTTAGATTTTCTTTTAAATGTACACATGTCTTTAAGGAATTTTGCATAGGCAAGAACTTGCTTTATAGCTTCTAAAAGAGGAATACTGATTTTTACTTGCTTAAATGTCTCTAAAATGTCTTCCATCTTTTTATCTTTCCATTAGGTGATGGTGATTTTAGAGCTTCTGGAAAAGGTACTTTTGGTTCATATGGAATTGACTCATCAACAACTTGAGGAATTATATTTTTCACCTTATCAGTTTGACTCTCTTCCCTTAAGCATTATTTTTCTTTTTCTTTTTCTTCATTTGCTTTATTATGGTCTAAACCTACCTTGTTATCAATTATTTTACCACTCCTAAGAGTTGTAACTGCTTTGGTTTATTCTTGATAAGTTTGAGCTCTAGGATTTTCCATTGGAAAACTCGGAAGCTGATAACTCTATGGAAATAGAGTTAAAGAGGGTAAATTATAAGCCTTTTTGAGAGTATATTGATCATTTGGTGTGAATTTGGTGGTTTACACATTATGATATACTAGTGAAGCATGTATCAAGACTTAAGGGAAATATGCGTGATTGTGATTGATTTTTGTATTTATTTGACATATTGAGTTAGTGGCCAAGGTCTTGATTTAGTTTCTTGAATTTTCAGGTGCCAAATTAGTAATTCAAAAAGCCGAGTTCATGGTATTGAGGGAGCTGGAGTTAAGTTGGAGTCAACCGGAGCTAATTTGGAACCTTTAGATTGAAGAAAACCTCACTCTTTAAGCTTGGAACAGTGTGACGGCGCTATATCGCCATCCAACGGTGCTATAGCGCCGTATTAGAGAAAAACCAAAAAAAAAAAGAAAAGTACAGAGACACAGCGCTATAGCGCCGAAAAAACTTGTTGGTTACCAAATTAACCGGTGCAAGTATACACCGCCAACAAGTAATACAATGATAAGTAGAGTATCGTCCACAGGGAACTAAGCTAAAACGAATTAATTACCAATGCGTTCATATTTCACCTAAGTCAAGCAACCAGAATCGAATGTTTTAATTCAAATCAAACAAACAACACAATTTAGCAAAATCAATGCGAAAATAAGTCAAGAGAGTAAATGAGATTAAGAGCTCTTAGGATTGTAGTTTCACCTAGCACTTCACTAATGGAATTACGTCATTTTTTCACTACTCAATTCATTGGTTTGGTGTTAGTCTTAGCCCTATTTTCGTTATATGAATCTTCCAATCCTATATTTTCTACCTCTCTGAAAACTCCACATATGCCTATGGAAGTCTAAGTTCAAGAGATGCATTAAGTTCAAGCTAAATCCAACTCCTCAAGGCCCTTGATATACCTATCCCTTGGGGAAATCATGTTAATCAAGAATAATCAGCATCGATCAAGAAGTATTCAACTCAAAGACTAAATTTATGGGTCCTTTCCCAAGGAAACCCCAAATCCTCTAATTTCCCTAAGTGATGGCCAAACAAATAGGGTTCATCAAGCACAAAGTTGAATAAACACCAAAATCCATTAAATCAAGCAATCAAAATAACAAATCCATTAGTTTACATGCTAGGGAACCACAATCCTAAGACAAGAAGAGCCTAGCCTATCATTGTCATCAATATAAACACAGCCCTAGAGTGATACATCAGAAAAATCACAAGAGTAAAGAAGAAGAAAAAAAAAAGTCTGTTTCCAAGGCCTAAATCAACTCCTTGCTTGCCTCCGGACCATGAAAATCACTCCAATAACTTGCAAAACTCTAACCCTAGCACAGCTCCAGCTCCAAGCCTCTTTTCCAACTCTGCCTCCATCAAAACGCGTAGCCAAAACCCTCTTTAGTCAGCAAAAACACGAAATCCCTGAAGTGCCCCTGCGACACGGCGCTATAGCGCTGAGTCCGGCGCTACAGCGCTGTTATACGGCGCTCTTGCGCCGTGTCTCTATACTTTTCTTCTTTTTTTTGGTTCTTTCTCTAATACGACGCTATAGCGCCGTTGGATGGCGCTATAGCGCCGTCACACTGTTCCAAGCTTAAAGAAACTAAATCAAGACCTTGGCCACTAACTCATATACCAAATAAATACAAAATCAATCACAATCACGCATATTTCCCTTAAGTCTTGATACATGCTTCACTAGTATATCAGAATGCGTAAACCACTAAAATCACACCAAATTCACACCCAATGATCAATATACTCTCAAAAAGGCTTATAATTTACCCTCTTTAACTCTATTTCCATAGAGTTATCACACCCCCAAACTTAAACCTTTGCTCGTCCTCGGGCAAATCAAAATCAAAATCATACAAAAAGGATAAATGCATGCACTAATTCCCATAAAAGCTTCATAAATGACTTACTTGGATCCTCAGCTGCTACATCCTTCACTGCTATTAACAGAAAACTTACCTATCCAAGCTCATTAATAAAAAGATTCAAAATTAGGTACATGTTTCTTGCCTACTTTTGGAGTGTGTGTGTGCTTGTAACTGATGATCTCTCCTATATGATTTATTGGTTTAGTTTAGGCATTACCTTGATTGCTTAACAACTCAAGATTGAGACTTCATATGCTTAAGTTTCTACTCTTTCTCCACTAAGGTAGACAACACATGAACTTAAGATCCTTAGGACTTATTAGGCTTGTAACGTGGCCAAGGGTTTGGACTAACAGAAAAGGATTAGGATTCAAACACATTCAAGAGTTAGCAAAAATTTACTTCAAAGCACAAATCGCCACACGGGAACTTCCCATTTCCACAAGCACAGATGATTTTCTTTACTTTACATTTTCTAATTTTTTTTTCGTGTACTATAACACGGCAACTTTTCTTTCTTTCATTCATCTTTCCCTTGTTACATAGTTACTAACTATGTCTTTCTTTCTTTTCCTTCATTCTCCCTATCTAGGCATGTGCTTCAACTAACCTCTTGAAGGGGTGTGTTTCTTTGTTTTTTTTTTCGGGTTAGAGGGGTGGCTCATGCGGCTACCAAAAGAAATAAATTTATGGTTTTTCACATTAGGCTCAACAGTAGGGTGCTAGGGAGTAAATGAATAAGGGTAGTCTTGAAAGGCTCAAACGAAGAAAGAACTGCCTAAATCATATCCCTAGTTCATGCATTGCCTAGGATTTCGCCTCGAAAAAGTATGAGATCAGTTCTAGAGTCCCAAAGTTTAATTAATTATACAACCTAAGTCCTACTATTCCTTTCCCCTAAACATGCATTTGATCCCACTAGTTATCCTGTGCGTGAAAATTTTCCAGAAATATGTGCAAAACAAATCACTAATTAAGGAACTAAGTAATGATGAACAAGAACAAGGTTTCCCATTAATTGCAAAAGAAAAGAATGCAACTAATTTCCTCATTGGAGTTAAAATCAAAATGAAGCCAAAGGAAAAGAAAAATGCAAACATTTAAGCTCAAACTAAATAAAAATTGCCCTGGATTTAACAAAAGCAAAAATTTAGGAGAGTTCATAAGAAAATCTTCCCCACCCCCAAACTTAAAATGAACATTGTCCCAATGTTCAAAGCATATATATGGGCAAAGGGAATGGGTACCTGGGTAAACTAGAAAGTATATAACAATTGGTGTCATAACAAACAAACAAAAACAAACAGAACAAAAGAACAAATCCAACACAATTAAATGATTACAGGGATAATTCAAATCACTAGACCCATCAAGCATAAGCAAATGAATATTACAGTAACCTCAATATATTGAGGGGTACCAGTATAATTATCACGAGCTCTCATAAAGCACAAGAAAGCAACACATAAGCACAACTAAAGCAAAAACAAAAAACACAAAAACAGGGATAGGGGTAGCAGGGGCATCCTGAATCAGTGCTCTGGAGGGGGCGGCAGATCTTGTAGTGAGGGTCCAGCTTGTCGCCGTTTGGGTACTTCACAAATTCTCGGAAGTTTTGGTGAATACACCATTACAAGCTGTGAGGTGCTGAGTTTGCGCCTCGAGATATGCCATCCTAATTCTCCTTTTTATGCTCCATTGTGTTTCCTAGAATCCTAGTAGTTTCACCCTTTGTGCATTTGGTCCTTGCTTGGCAACCACATTTGCACTGTAATTGAAACAAGAAAAAATTAATCAAAAACTAGCTGGGACCTAACTAACACAATCAAAATTAGACAAAATCACACTTTAAAATTAAAAGCAATGGGACTCAAGAACGTCTTGGGTTGCCTCCCAAGTAGCGCTAAGTTTAAAGTCTTCAGCCAGACTTTCATTTTTTGTTTCTTATCTTGGATCAATTGGTGTAAAGGAAGTTGGCGTGGCATTGCAGAAATTCCATGTGATAGCACTTTCATGGACTATATTGTCTTTCAACCCTTGCATGAAAATCCATTCTTGTTCTATTGAATATGATGGTGAAGGTTTATGGCACCAAGGCGGTGCTCTGATTTTCCAAGGTGGGGCTTCTAGTATCTTTGCACACCCAAAAAGTCAACATCACAAGTCTCAGCATAAGGATACTTGAAAACTTCACTAGGATCAATTGGGTGGTATTTTAATTCATCATCCTGAACTGAACAATCTACCACATTATCCACCACATTAACATGAAACATTCTTCAGTTTCTCGGCAACTTCATTGCTTTGAACACGTTAAATTTTACCTCTTGATCTTGGACTCGCATTGTCAGCTCACCTTTCTGCACATCAATAATAGCTCTTCTTGTAGCTAGAAATGGTCTGTCCAAAATGATTGGTACATTTTTGTCTTCCTCGTAGTCAAGAACAATGAAATCAGCTGGGAGAATGAGCTTATCAACCTTCACTAACACATTCTCAATAATGCCTCGCGGATAAGCTATTGACCGATCAACCATCTGCAACATAATAGTAGTGGGGCTAGCTTCCCCTAAACCCAATTTCTTGAATATAGAAAGAGGCATTAGGTTAACACTTGCCCCTAAATCACATAAAGCTTTGCCACAAAACTAATTGCCTATAGTGCAGGGAATGTTAAAACTGCCTGGATCCTTAAGCTTTGGTGGAAGCATATTTTGTAAAACGGCTCTGCATTCTTCAGTGAGAGCTACGGTCTCAAAATCAACCAATCTCGTCTTCTTTGACAAAATATCCTTCATGAATTTCACATAAGAAGGCATATGCTCCAAGGCTTCAGCAAAAGGTATGTTGATATGCAGCTTTTTAAACACATCTAAGAATTTCTTGAACTGTTGATCTAAATTATGCTTTTGGAGTCTTTGAGGGAACGGTGGTGGAGGTCTATAATTTCTAGGCACCTTCTTAGGCATGTCCCCATGTGCCTCTTCAGCTAGTTTCTCAATCACCACTGGTTTTGCCTCCTTACTTGCTTCATATTTCATTGTCTCAGGATTCCCTTCTATTTCTTTCCCACTTCTAAAAAATATTGCATTGCAATGCTCCTTGCCTTCTTTCCTAGGATTAGGCTCAGTGTCACTAGGAAGGGTACCTTGTTGTCTATTGTTTAGAGAAGTTGCCAACTGACCCACTTGAGTTTCAAGACTTCTCAAAGATGATGCTTAGCTTTGGATTAGTGCAGTTTGATTTTGAATAACTGCATTTTGACTTTGCATGAGGGCGTCATTCATAGACATGTAAGACAATCATCATTTCCTCCAAGGATGGCTTCTTTCAACTGGTGGAGGTAGTCCATGCGGGTAGTTAGGATGTGCGGCAGGTGAAGACGGTCCCGTACCTTGATTTTGGCTCCATGAGAAATTTGGATGATTTCTCCACCCTGGATTATATGTGTTAGAGTAGGGATTATTAGCATTCCTGTTCGCCAGATACTGAACACTCTCCAAGAAAAGAGGGCATTGCTTTGAAGTGTGACTTTCTCCACAATTCTCACAAGGTTGGACAAAAGGGCTCACAGCTTTAACTGCTCCCTGAATACCCAAAGATTTAACCTCTTTAGTCAAAGCAGCAATTTGAGAAGATAGGGATGCAAACATATTAGAGTCTTGTACTCCAGCAACTCTTGCATGCACATTTCTATCCGAGTGCCGTTGGTGATTGTTAGATGACATTGTCTCTAACAAAGTAATAAGCAGCATCTAACTGGTTTGGACATTATAGCCCCACCAGCTGCAAGCATCAATAGACGTTCTGATCTCAGAAGATAACCCATTATAGAATGTTTGCACTTGGAAGCCATTTTGGTAGCCCATGATGTGGACATTTTCTCAATAATTCCTTGAATCTTTCCCAAGCTTCATAGAGACTTTCATTGTCCAAAAGCACAAAAGAAGTTATGTCATTTCTCATCTGGGCAGTTTTCCCAGGTGGAAAATACTTAGTAAGAAATTGTTGTGCAACTCTTCCCATGTAGAGATCGACCCCTCTGGTAAAGATTGTAGCCAAACTTTTGTCTTATCCCTTAATGAGAAGGGAAAGAGCCTCAGACGAATGGCATCATCAGAAACACCATTGTGCTTGAAAGTATCACAGATCTCCAGAAAATTAAGGATGTGGTTGTTGGGGTCTTCAATAGGTGAACCCCCAAACTACCCATTAGCTTCCAAAAGTTGGATAGTAGCCAGCTTGATTTCAAATTATTTGCTTGGAATAGACGACCTCCGGATACTATGTTGCACCCATCAAGTTTCGGGGTTGCGTAGTCAGAAACATTGCGGTTGTTTTGCTCAGTCATTTCAGCTTCTTCAGAATGAGTGCTCTCTGGTGAAGATGGAGAAATAGAACTTCTAACCGGAGAATGAGAGATAGCACCCCCTCTCCTTTTCCTTCCACGCATAGGAGGTGGTTAAGTTTCAACAACTTTCTTTCTTCTTCTTACCACGAGGCATACACTAAAAAGAGCACCTGAAAAGATACACAAACAACTGAATTTCAACTACCAATTACTAAAATCAGAGAATAATAAAATGCTAATTAGCACTAATATCAAATAAATTTCAACTAAGCTCCCCGACAACGGCGCGAAAAAAATTGTTGGTTGCCAAATTAAAACCGGTGCAAGTATACACCGCCAACAAGTAATACAATGTATAAGTAGAGTATCGTCCACAGGGAACTAGCTAAAACGAATTATTACCAATGCCGTTCATATTTCACCTAAGTCAAGCAACCATAATCGAATGTTTTAATTCAAATCAAACAAACAACACAATTTAGCAAAATCAATGCGAAAATAAGTCAAGAGAGTAAATGAGATTAAGAGCTCTTAGGATTGTAGTTTCACCTAGCACTTCACTAATGGAATTACGTCATTTTTTCACTACTCAATTCATTTGTTTGGTGTTAGTCTTAGCCCTATTTTCGTTATATGAATCTTCCAATCCTATATAATTTCTACTCTCTAATTAACTCCACATATGCCTATGGAAGTCTAAGTTCAAGAGATGCATTAGTTCAAGCTAAATCCAACTCCTCAAGGGCCCTTGGGTATATACCTATCCCTTGGGCAAATCAAGTTAATCAAGAATAATCAACATCGATCAAGAAGTATTCAACTCAAAGACTAAATTTATGGGTCATTTCCCAAGGAAACCCCAAATCCTCTAATTTCCTAAGTGATGGCAAACAAATAGGGTTCATCAAGCACAAAGTTGAATAAACAACCAAAATCCATTAAATCAAGCAATCAAAATAACAAATCTATTAGTTTACATGCTAGGGAACCACAATCCTAGACAATAAGAGCCTAGCCTATCATTGTCATCAATATAAACACAACCCTAGAGTGATACAGCAGAAAAATCACAAGAGTAAAAGAAGAAAAAAGTCCGTTTCCAAGGCCTAAATCAACTCCTTGCTTGCCTCCGGACCATGAAAAATCACTCCAATAACTTGCAAAACTCTAACCCTAGCACAGCTCCAGCTCCAAGCCTCTTTGCAGCTCTGCCTTCCGTCAAAACGCGCAGCCAAAACCCTTTTTAAATCAGGCAAAAACAAACGAAATCCCTGAAGTGCCCCTGCGACACGGCCCTATAGCGCTGTTTATGGCGCTATAAGCGTTGAGTCCGGTGCAATAACAATGAGTGTTTTCGAAAACGTGATTTTCATTTTTCTTCATTTAATTAGTTTTCAACACCGATGAGAGTTTCGAAAACTTTATATTCATTTTATTTTTTAATCAGTTTTCGTCGATGAGTGTTTCAAAAACTTGATATTCATTTTTTTTAATCAGTTTTCGCAGATCAGTGTTTCAAAAACTTGATATTCATTTTCTTTTTTAGTAAAGTTTTAGCTAATGAGTGTTTCGAAACTTGATATTCATTACTTCTTTTTTAATTCAGTTTTCGTCGATAATGTTTCGAAAACTTAATATTCATTTTTCTTTTTTTAATCATTTTCATCGATGAGTGTTTTCAAAACTTGATATTCATTTTTCTTTTTTTATCAGTTTTCGCCAATGAGTGTTTCGAAACTTTATATTCATTTTTATTTTTTTTAATCAGTTTTCATAGATTAGTGTTTTGAAAACTTGATATTCATTTTTCTTTTTTTAATCAGATTTCGCCGATGAGTGTTTCGAAAACTTTATATTCCTTTTTATTTTTTTTAATCAGTTTTTGTAGATTAGTGTTTCGAAAACTTGATATTCATTTTTCTTTTTTTAATCAGTTTTCACCAATAAGTGTTTCGAAAACTTGATATTCATTTTTTTAAAATCAGTTTTCGTCGTTAGTGTTTCGAAAAACTTGATATTTATTTTTCTTTGTTTAATCAGTTTCACCGATTAGTGTTTCGAAAACTTGATATTCGTTTTTTTTTAATCATTTTTCGTCGATGAGTGTTTCGAATACTTGATATTCAGTTTTGGCCGATGAGTGTTTCGAAAACTTTATATTCATTTTATTTCTTTTAATTAGTTTTCGTAGATTAGTGTTTCGAAACTTGATATTCATTTTTCTTTTTTAATCAGTCTTCGCCGATAAGTGTTTCAAATACTTGATATTCATTTTTCTTTTTTTTTAATCAGTTTTCGTCAATTAGTGTTTCGAAAACTTGATATTCATTTTTCTTTTTTTAATTAGTTTTCACCGATTAGTGTTTCGAAAACTTGATATTCATTTTTCTTTTTTTAATCATTTTTCGTCGATGAGTGTTTCGAAAACATGATATTCACTTTTCTTTTTTAATCAGTTTTCGCCGATGAGTGTGTCGAAAACTTTATATTTATTTTTATTTTTTTTAATCAGTTTTCGTAGATTAGTGTTTCGAAAATTTGATATTCATTTTTATTTTTTTAATCAGACTTCGCCGATGAGTGTTTCGAAAACTTTATATTGATTTTTCTTTTCTTAATCAGTTTTCAACGATGAGTGTTTCGAAAACGTGATATTCATTTTTCTTCATTTAATTAGTTTTCACCGTTGAGTGTTTCAAAAACTTGATATTCATTTTTTTTTAAATATTTTTTCGCCGATGAGTGTTTCGAAAACTTTATATTCGTTTTTCTTTTTTAATCAGTTTTCGTAGATTAATGTTTTGAAAACTTGATAATCATTTTTTTTAATTAGTTTTCGCAGATGAGTGTTTTCGAAAACATGATATTTATTTTCCTTTTTTTATAAGTTTTCACCGATGAGTGTTTTGAAAACTTGATATTCATTTTCTTTTGTTAATCAGTTTTCCCCAATGAGTGTTCTGAAAACTTGATTTTCTTTTTTCTTTTTTAATCAGTTTCGCCGATGTGTGTTTCCAAAACTTGATATTAATTTTTCTTTTTTTTAATCAGTTTTCGCCGTTGAGGGTTTTGAAAACTTGATAGTCATTTTTCGTTTTTTAATCAGTTTTTGTCGATGAGTGTTTCGAAAACGTAATATTCATTTTTCTTTCTTTTAAATAGTTTTCGCCGATGAGTGTTTCGAAAACTTGATATTCATGTTTCTTTTTCTTAATCAGTTTTCACCAATGAGTGTTTCGAAAACGTGATATTCATTTTTTTATTTAATAAGTTTTCAACCGATGAGTGTTTCGAAAACTTGATATTCATTTTTTTAATTAGTTTTCCGCGGATGAGTGTTTCGAAAACTTGATATTTATTTATTTTTAATCATTTTTCGTCGATGAGTGTTTCGAAAACTTGATATTCATTTTTCTTTTTAATCAGTTTTCGCCGATGAATGTTTCGAAAACTTTATATTCATTTTTACTTTTTTTAATCAGTTTTCGTAGATTAGTGTTTTGAAACTTGATATTCATTTTCTTTTTTAATCAGTTTTCGCCGATAAATGTTTCGAAAACTTTATATTCATTTTTATTTTTTAATAAGTTTTCGTAGATTAGTGTTTCGGAAACTTGATATTCATTTTTCTTTTTTTAATCAGTTTTCGCCGATAAGTGTTTCGAAAACTTGATATTCATTTTACTTTTTTTAATCAGTTTTCATCGATTAGTGCTTCGAAAACATTATATTCATTTTTCTTTTTTTAATCAGTTTTCACCGATTAGTGTTTCGAAAACTTGATATTCATTTTTCTTTTTTTAATCAATTTTCGCCAATAAGTGTTTCGAAAACTTGATATTCATTTTTCTTTTTTTTAATCAGTTTTCGTAGATTAGCGTTTCGAAAACATTATATTCATTTTTCTTTTTTTAATCAGTTTTCACTGTCGAAAACTTGATATTCATTTCTTTTTTAATCAGTTTCGCTGATAAGTGTTTCGAAAACTTGATATTCATTTTCTTTTTTAATCAGTTTTTGTCAGTTAGTGTTTCGAAAACTTGATATTCATTTTTCTTTTTTTAATAAATTTTCGTAGATTAGTGTAATATCCGAGATATTAATTTTTATTATTATCATTATTATTAAAAAAATTTCTTAGGGAAAAAAATATATTAAATTAAAAAGTTAAAGTGTTAAAAAAATAAAATGGTGAAGGGAAAGGAATGGGATTTTTGAAATTTATTTTAGGACTTAAAAGAAAGTGGGATTAAAAAGAAAGGAAGGAATTAGGATTTAAATGATATATTAGTTTTTATTTTATTTTTTTGGGAAAAAACCGTGTACCCCATATCCTAATAAGTAAAACAAAATATAAAACATATATATATATATATAATAAAATAGATGGGGGGGGGGGACCGTGACCCCCTTACCAATTAATTAACACACATTAAAAAAAAATGAGTAGAAGCAAAAACCGAGACCCTCCCCCATTCAGTAAACACACGCACATGAGAGCAGAAAAAAAAAACAGAGGCAGCCACGCACGAGACGCACGAAGCAACCGAGAAGGAGAAGGAGAAGCACACACGGTGGTTTGGCGCCAGATTTTCGCCGGAGAACGCGTCCCGCCGTCGGTGAAGGCCACCAGACTTCACCTTCACCACCCATTAAGCTCCCCATCCGATTGAATCAAGGTATGGAAGCCCCAATCCTTCAAAACCCCAATTTCTCCAATTTTGGGTATTTTAGAAATTCTTTAAATCTCTTCCAATCGGGCATTCCGAGGTTAAATTTGAGCTTAGTAGGTGTTATTTAAAGCTTAGTAAGGTTCAAAATCGAAGTTAAACCGTAGGAATTGACCGAGTATGGAAATTAGGAAAATTGGGTTAGAAAATTGCTTTAAAATTCGAAATTGATAGTTTGGTGCAAGTTAGGCTTGGATTGGAGTAGTATAAGTGTTGTAGTTGCTGGAAATAAACAAGGGAATAAGCCCGAGTATTTACCGTCTCAATCGAACCCTATCCGGTGAAAAAGAGGCGAAATACTAAGCCACCGTACAGTAAGGAGTTGTGCGGTGGGTTGAACACCTCGGTCTAGTCCGTGGTGGACACCTAAGACCCGCTAAATTGGTTCAAAGGCTCTAATTATACCCAATTATATTTTTGTATATAATTAAAGAGGTAGTAATGAAACTTTTACTCGGCGAATAAGGGAGACGGTGGAATGAGTAAGCTAAAGCCTCTTTTGAGCCGTGAATTTAATTCTTTTATTAGCTAAATAGCTCGGATGTGTGGAAGTCGATATAAGATAGTATGGACTTTCAAAAAGAGAAAAATAGAACGACTTAACGAACTAAATAATTAGTTCTTGGAAATATCTAGAGGGTGCATCAGCATTAGCATGAAACGTTCATGGTAGATGCTTAGTTACGCGTTTCTAAATTGCTTAAGTACATAATATAGGGCACCACAGAGTGATTGGAGCTTCAGGCACTCCGAGGACTGATCAGGAGGGCCAACGAGGTGAGGGGCTCTCCCATCCCTGCCCCACAGGGTTGGATGACTACGTGGAAATGTGGTTTGCTCTGTTTTGTGTAATTATTATATGAAATTTATTTACATGAATAAATTTGTATTACACGTGTATGATTTGCAAGTAAGCAGTCAACGTGCAATTGTACATGTGCTTATATGATTAGTCTCAAGTGTTTAAGTGCTATTGTGGCTCACTGAGCTTTATATGTTACCGTGGTAGGATTGAGTCATAATTTCATATGTGAGAAGTTCAGTAACATTAGAAACCAATCACATCGATCGTCACTGTTAAGATCTTTTTCGTATGGTTTGTTGAGGAAAACTGAACTTAGGATTGTTGAATGTGAGTGAGAGTGTTGCATAATTGGAACAGGTGAATCTAGGCCTAACTAATGAACCCGCATAAAATTTAGTTAGTTACTAATAGGGCGTCTTTCAAGGTTAAGTTGTTAGTTGAACTTGTTAGGTTATTTCGGGTAGATCGAGTCGATTATCCTGGTCGAACAGACAGGATTCAGTTAACAGTAAGCATGCCACATAGTGGCCATTACATTGGTTTAACCGAGGTCAGACAAGTTGCCGGCTATTACTCTAAGCATGCCTTGGAGTTAGAAAGTTCCTGGTGTGATCAACCAGGTTCGAACATGAAATTGCCTTCGGGCCAGCATTTCTCTTAGCGTAATGCGGGAGACAGAAATTGAATGCCTACGTGCATAAGTATATGTTAACTATGGAACCATATGTTATATGTTTATGATTGGTTTACATGCGGATTAATAAATATGTTAGTAACATGAATTAGGATTTTTAATTGTGAATATGATACATTGATTGCCTGATCATGTTAAAGGTCACAATATAAATCGGTTTCATGCGTATGTGGTTGTGGTTGCTCCCTTCCCCCAGCTGTAGTGGTACCTGCTGCTACGCCAGGGATGGGGGAGCTTCTCACTGTGTCTGTTCGACTCACCCACAGTTTACATGTTTCAGATACAGGTGGTTCAGGAGTTGGGAACGCGTCCACTTCTTCTCAAGGAGGCGGACAACTCTAAAGACCGCACGCTTTGTCCGCGTCGGTAGTTATTTTGGTTATGTACATGTGTTGTGATGTATATATATATATCGTTTTTGGGCATAGCGTTTGTACGTTTACATCTGCTGTATATATATATATATCATACTTGAATTCTAGCAATGTCGGCTTCATACAGATTAAGGTTAGGTCTTGGTATTGGGACTTTAGGCTATGATGTAGCATATATCATGTATATATATATATATGACTTCTGCATGCGACTAGGATAGATCACAGGCCTTGAGGGGTGTGATCAATATGTAACTTATATATATATGTGTGACTGAATACCTGATTGTATGAAAATATGGCTTCTGCATGTGAATAGGATAGATCACACGCATTGAGGCGTGTGATCAATATGTAAACTATATGCAAGTGTGTGATTGAATATATGTATGACTGTACACAGGATTTCTGCATGTGAATAGGATAGATCAACTGCCCTGAAGCGCGTGATCAATATGTATACTATATGTATGTGTGGGTGATTATGTGTATATGTATAGACTGAAGCGGCATTGAGCGAGCCTTTGATTGCACACTACTTAGGTCACCGGATAGGGATGGCCATAAATACTATATATTGTTTGTATTAGAATTGGGTAGTTATGAACATGTGAAAATGTTAATCAGGAATTAGAGGCTTACGGGATAGGAGAAATCCTACCTCCCGTGTCGGTCACGGACGTTCGATAAGGGGTCGTGACAATTACTGTTTCGAGAACTTGATATTCATTTTTTTTGTTTTTAATCAGTTTTCGCCGATGAGTGTTTTCGAAAACTTGATATTCATTTTTCTTTTTCTTAATCAGTTTTCGCCGATGACTGTTTCGAAAACTTGATATTCATTTTTCTTTTTCGTAATTAGTTTTCACCGATGAGTGTTTCGAAAACGTGATATTCATTTTTCTTTATTTAATTAGTTTTCACCGATGAGTGTTTCAAAAATTTGATATTTGTTTTTCTTTTTTTAATCATTTTTCGTCGATTAGTGTTTCGAAAACTTGATATTCATTTTTCTTTTTTATTAAGTTTTCGCTAATGAGTGTTTCGAAAACTTGATATTCATTTTTTTAATCAATTTTCGTCGATGAGTGTTTCGAAAACTTGATATTCATTTTTCTTTTTTTATTTATTTTTCGTCGATGAGTGTTTCGAAAACTTGATATTCCTTTTTCTTTTTTAATCAGTTTTCACGGCTTACCGCTTACACGGCATACACCCTATGCAGTTGTTTATACCTTGTGCCATCAGTGTACCCAACCCTTCCGAGGTTGTTACACTCACTGCCGACTCGGTTTACCCTTCTTGTGTCCTAACGAAGCTACATGCCATGACACTAGCACCACTATGTATTACACTTACCGTTTCTCCACCAAACGGTAAGGGATCTTACATTTATGACTCATCTTTCCCTTTCTTTTCCGGACTTCTACACTTACCCTTAGTGGTTTCCATAACCACTCCAGGTTACTCCCTGTCGACATCCCATGTCTGACTGACTTAGACTCTTCTCTGACTACTACTTGTAGTCATTTCTGTTTATGATGGAAACTCATCAGTCTCCTCCATACCATCATACTCATTACTCTGCCTCAAGCTCAGTTCGGTCTTCTCATCCGAAGACCTCGCTTAACACGACTATGACTGTGGATCTATACCATCCTCAGGTTAGTCCACTTAGAGTTGCACATCCTTTGCTAACTCTACTCATTGGATTACCGTTGGCTTTTACCCCAACTTGGCCCACTCAGACTCCTCAACTCACTTAGATCCTGTATCCCTACTTGGAATACTTGATCCGTTAATTCCAGCATGAACCCTTCAGGACATGCTCTACTCCCCTTGACCAAACGGGATCCGCTCCCACGGTTTGACTCTTTCTTCTCTTACGGTGTGGCATATGTTCACGAACATATACCGCCTCTTGCAAGTGTGTTACCCGTTGGGTTCCAATCGCCCCCAACGGTAGCATGCCTGTTTTATCATTTTGGCTCGCATCCCCGGATGCTTACCCGACTCCGTTCCTGTATTCACTCTCTTCTTTTCCATTTCGTACCTACGTGGTACTCTTTCTTCGAGTATTTCTCAATACTCGTTACTCACTAAATTCTCCTTCTCGATTAACCATCCTTACAATTAATTTTCCCTTTATGGCACCCACATGGTGATTTATACGTTTGGTTTTTCCACTCAGTCTCCACCCATACACGGGCTTCAGACTAATGGATTTACGGTTCACCAACCTGTGGAACTAGCTTACCTAGCTATGTCCACTACAATCAGTGTACTATACACGCACTTACGGTAGTAGTTGGTTCTCCACTTCCCACTTGACTCTTATCCTATGAGGTCTTATAGGCTTCCGCTCTTCCCCCCTTATGGAACTACTTATCCCTGTGTACTTTCTCTCCCCTCGGGCCTCCACGAGTCCCTTTAGGGTTTATCTCTTACGTTATCTCGTTAGAGACCTATCTACCTCAATAACACTCATTTTCTTATCTCTAGACGGTACCCGAAGGTCTATGCTCATTTCGACTTTTAGACCTGCTCCGGTCTAATACTTTCGGGTCCATAATCACCCTATGGCCCCTTAATTGGTAACCCTTAGGTTTACTTGTATACTCCCTTGGCACTTTAGCACTCTCTAGTGCTTTTCAATGTTTACTTAACTTTAATCACTCCAAGCGAGTGATTTCTCAACTACATCTACCATCCTTATACAGCTTACCTGTAAAAGGACTATTGTTTAGTAGGGTATTGGTCACATGAGTTAGTTTTCTTAGGCACCCTGTGGTTTTAAAAATTAATTCAAGTTTATTTCTTAGAAAATAACGCCTAACGTTTTCGTAAATGGTTAGGGTTTAACCAATTGGAATGACACAAATTGAGAAAGAGTTTTCATGAAAAATTTGCCTTCCAATGGTTATCCCTAGTATTTTCAAGAAAAGTTTGAGGGTCTTTCAGAATCTCTCATCCGGAAAGACCAAAAATATTTTTATAAAAATTTCTCATGTGATCAATATCCTATCCCTTATGCTCTTCCTTAAGCAACCCAAGAGAGTTTGGTTGGGCTTAATCCCTTCTTTTCCCCCTTGTTTGCTTAAGGAACTAGCAATTCATGGATCGGGCGCAGGGTTGGACTAGGCTCCTTCCCTGTGCCTTACCATTTACTCTGTTTCCTGCTCGGCATATGGTCACGCTCTACGCGTTTACATATGCCTCTACTTCTTAACATCTATCTCTACGGCATATGGTTCAGCCACTTTGCCCTTCCATATACCGTATCCTGTTTTTCTAGTCCGTAGACTTCTACTTCTATACTGTGGCATACACCACCTCTTTTCTGTTTACTTTCTAGGAAGGACAACTCACTTCCTTCAGCCATAGCATACCGCACAGTCGTGACCCATTCACTTGGACATCTTGATGTCGGTCTCATGCCTCATGGCCCTGTTTATTCTTATTTGTAAACTTTCCATTTCAATCGCCCCATGGGCTTACTTTTTTTCTACACGCCAAGCGTGTCTTTTCTTTCACTTTAAAAACCATTCCTAGCCTAAACTACCATTCACTGCATATTTCTATTCTACTTGCATTCCATATTATAGTCAAACAACTTGTGCCTATATCACACAGCACACAATGCACCGCTAACAGAGCAGACACATCGTCTCATTTAACACCTGCAAAACAATCACACATTGTAGCGCATTCCTGCCTACAATTCAACCAATTGTGTCTGTGTCTAGGTAGCATCCTCCATGGATGTCTCCTTTCCCTATTGTGGCGTCCTAAGGTTCCCGGGGTCACTGCCACCCCACCTTACGCCTTAGTGCTCATCGGCACTTGTGTAATGTACAGGTTATATGCTTTGCATAGAATTTCACATACAAATTCTATGCCTGAAGCGATGGCTCGAAAGAATTTATGACTCAACATCCTGAACAACCTCACAAGTGCCCGTCAGATCCACCGTTACGTCCGGATTCGTAATGGATAGCCCGACTGACACCCGAGACTACTAGTTAGCTTCACACCCTTAAAGAACAACCTGGCTCTGATACCAAGTTTGTCACGACTCCCGTTTAAAGGATCGAGACCGGCACAGAGGCAGGGAATATCCCTATGCCTGTAAGCCTTACCACCTAATTGACTGAATAGCTATTATTGAAAAATACATTCACATGCATTATAATACCATGGCTACACCGAAATGGTAACCTATCCTAAGCAAGCAAATCCACGGCCAGTGCTGCTTCAGGATATAGATATAGGAAAACACACATAATATATAACCTGTCTACTGGCTACACATCTGAAGATGCTGCCTATCCTATTCGTATGCAACAGATATGTATATATATATATATTTTGGAAACAAGTTTTTCCTGCATCGTAGTCTACCGGATCCTGATCTTTAAGGTGTGTGAAGCTTACAGTTCTAGATTTAGTAATACAATCTAATTGGGTAAGTCTACCCTTTACTTTAGGATACAATAATAAAGTAAATTAAATTAAAGTTACAATTTATTCACCCACATGAACAAGTTGTGGGTCTTGGAAAGTTTTGTTTGTCCCTCGTTCCACCGAGACTTCTTCCACCTGTACTTAACCTGTCTTTGTGTAGTGAAAATGAGGTGTGAGTCTTAACCACGCAACTCAATGAGGACTCTCCCATCCCCGGCGCAAGGCGGGTGTCGTAGCGCTGGGATTGGGAGTCAAACACAACCACATGCAAAAACAAATGGTTACTGTTAATTAGCATACACTCTTGGTGATCACACAACAACATATATTTCACCCAACCACTCACATGCATTTAACAGAAATAAGCATGCAGCAGTTTATCCCGCGTCATCAATCAATAAGTAAACATGTAACATATAGTGCCGGCTTTTACTTACCGGTCTTCTCACGTTCAGCATGTTTGAATCAAACAAGACGTTGTGGTGACGTAATCCTGTACGTCATCACTACGCTGCACAATCAACAATTATATGCATACACAGTCAATTTGTACATACACACAAATACTTTAGCATACATCTACTTAATTTTCCCCACTCTGGGGTATCTACTAGCCACTACGTGGCTTTTCTACTTCGAACCCGTGCACTCGGGTTACTGGCCACCACGTGGCAAATATACTTAACCCATTCACTCGGGTATTGGTCACCTCGTGACAATTCTGTTAATTAAACAATACTTAACCCATTCACTTGGGTATTAGTCACCTCGTGACAATTCTATTAATCAAACACAATCAACTTCTATCTATCAAACAACTGATACGTAGCCACCACGTGGCACGTCCTGACCCCTTTGTCACGACCCCCTATCGGACGTCCGTGACTGGCACGGGAAGTAGGATTTCTCCTATCCCGTAAGCCTCTAATTCCCTGATTGACATTTTCACATGTTTATAACTACCCATTTCGAATACAAACAATATATAGTATTTATGGCCATCCATATCCGGTGACCTAAGTAACGTGCAATCCACGGCTCGCTCAACGCCGCTTCAGTCTATACATATACACATAATCACTCACACATACATATAGTATACATATTGATCACGCGCTTCAGCGCGGGTGATCTATCCTATTCACATGCGGAAGCCATATTTTCACACAAACAGGTATTCAATCACACATACATATAATTTACGTATTGATCACACGCCTCAATGCGTGTGACCTATCCTAGTCGCATCCAGAAGTCATTTACGTATATACATGATATATATTATATCATAGCCTATATTCCCATCACCAAGACCTAACTTTAATCTGTATGAAGCTGACAATGCTAGAATTCAAGTGTGACACATATATATACACAGCAGATGTAAACGTACATACGCCACGCCCAAAAAAGATTCATATATATATATATATATATATATATATATACATCACAACATGTATACATAATCAAAATAACTACCGACGCGAACAAAGCGTGCGGTCTTCAGAGTTGTCCGCTTCCTTGAGAAGAAGTGGACGCGTTCCCGACTCCTGAACCACCTGTATCTGAAACATGTAAACAGGGGGGTGAGTCGAACAGACTCAGTGAGAAGCTCTCCCATCCCTGGCGTAGCAGCGGGTACCACTACAGCTGGGGGAAGGGAGCAACCGCAACCACATGCACATGAAACAAATTTATATTGTGACCTTAAATATGATCAGGCAATCAATATATCATATTCACAATTAAAAATCCTAATTCATGCTCCTAACATGTTTATTACTCCGCATGTAAACCAATCATAAACATATATCATATATTTTCATAAGTCATACATAGTTATGCTCGTAAGCATTCACTTTCTGTCTCTTGCATTACGCTAAGAGAAATGCTGGCCCGAAGGCATTCACTTTCTGTCTCCCGCGTTACGCTAAGAGAAATACTGGCCCGAAGGCAATGTCTTATTCGAACCTAGTTGATCAAACTAGGAACTTTCTGACTCCAAGGCACGCTTAGAGTAATAGCCGGCAACTTGTTTGACCCTGGTTAAACCAAGGTAATGGCCACTATGTGGCATACTTACTGTTAACTAAATCCTGTCTGTCCGACCAGGATAACTGACTCGATCTACCAGAACTAACCTAAACAAGTTCAAATAACCTATTCGACCTTGAAAGACGCCCTATTAATAACTAACTGAATATTACACGTGTGAATTAGCTAGGCCTAGTTTCCGCCTTTTCAATTATGCATCACTCTCACTCACACTTAACAACCTAGGTTCATTTTCCTCAATGTACCATACGGTCAAAACCTTTTCACGATGATCAATTTAAGTGGATTCCTAATATTAATAAACTCTCACATATGAAATTCTGACTCAATCCTACCCACGGTATCATATAAGGCTCGGTGAGCCACAATAGCACATATACACCTTGTGATTAATCATATAAGCACATATACTATTGCACGTTGACTACTTACTTGCAAATCATACACGCGTAACACAAATTTATTCATATAAATATATTCCATATATCAATTTGCACAAAATAGAGCAAACCACATTTTTCACGTAGTCATCCAACCCTGTGGGGCAGGGATGGGAGAGCCCCTCACCTCGTTGGCCCTCCTGATCTGTACTCGGAGTGGTTGCAGCTCCAATCACTCTGTGGTGCCCTATACACATTATATTTAAGAAATTTAGAACGCGTAACTAAGCATCTACCATGCACGTGTCATGCTAATGCTTATGCACCCTTTAGCTATTTTCCAAGAATTAATTATTTAGTTCGTTACGTCGTCTTATTTGCTCTTTCTGAAAATCCAGAATGCCCCATATTCGACTTTCACACTTTCGAGCCATTTAGAATCTCTAATTACTTAGGTTAGAGATTTCCACTTGTCCAAATTTCCCTTCATGTGTTCATATGGGTATTTAATTAATAAAAAATTAAATTCACGGTTCAAAAGAGGCTCTAGCTTACTCATTCCACCGTCTCCCTTATTCGCCGAGTAAAAGCTTAATTACTACCTCCTTAATTATATATAAAAATATAATTGGGTATAATTAGAGTCTTGGAACTAATTTAGTGGGTCTTAGGTGTCCCCCACGGACTAGACCAAGGTGTCCAACCCACCACACAGCTCCTTACTGTACGGTGACTTCGTATTTCGCCTCTTTTTCACCGAATTGGGTTCCGATTGAAACAGTAAATACTCGGGCTTTATTCCCTTGTATATTTCCAGCAACTACAACACTTATACTACTCCAATCCAAGCCTAAACATGCATCGAATTATCAATTTCGAATTTATAGCAATTTCCTAACCCAATTTTCCTAATTTCCATACCCGGTCAAATTCCTACGGTCTAAACAAGGCATGAGTCACTTCCTCCGTAGCACAGTGTATAATTGGAAGTGCCCTTTAAGTATCTCAAGATCCTCTTCACAACTTTCTAATGTTTTCTCTAGGGTTAGACTGGAATATACCTACCAGTCTCATTATATTACAGATATCTGGTCTTCTACACATCATTGTGTACATCAGACTGCCAACTGCACTGGCATATGGAACTCTTTCCATTTTCTTCTTGTCTGATTCGATTTGGGACACATGTCAAGACTCAAGGCTAATCCAGTAGCTACAGGAGTGCTCATAGGTTTGCAATTCTTCATGTTAAATCGCTCAAGAATCTTGTTGATGTAATTCTCTTGTGAAAGAGACAAGATTCTTTTTGAACGATTTCTTTGGATTTTAACTCCAAGTATGTACTCTGCTTCACCCATGTCTTTCATCTCAAAGTTCAATGATCGTCATTCTTTTATGGTTGTTATAGAACCTAGACTATTACCGGCCAATAGTATATCGTCTACATATAAGGATAAAATAACAAAATTACCCTCAAACCGCTTGATGTAGACGCAGTGGTCTTCCTCTATCATTTGGAAGTCATATGAGGTTACTGCTTTGTGAAACCTCAAATACCACTGTCTGGATGATTGTTTTAATCCATAAATGGATCTTTTAAGTTTACAAGCTTTTGACTCTTTTCCTTTTTCAATGAAACCTAATGGTTGTTCCATATAGATTTCTTCATCCAGATCACCATTCAAAAATGCAGTTGTTTTTTACATCCATATGAAGTAATTCTAGGTCTAAATTATTTACTATTGCCAGAATAAGTCTAATGGAGTTAAAACGCACAACAGGCAAGAACGTGTCATCGTAATCTATGCCTTCCTGTTGTGTGTAACCTTTTGCTACTAACCTAGCCTTATATTTGTTAATTGATCCATCAACTTTTCTTTTAATTTTGAGAACCCATTTGTTCCCAATGGCTTTACGCCCTTTTGGTAGATCAACTAACACCCAAACTTTGTTCTTTTCCATTGAGTCTATTTCTTCTTCCATCGCTTTCTTCCATTCTTCCTTGGCAGGACTTAACAAGGATTCTCGTACAGAACTGGGCTCATATTCTCATCTGGAACAACTAAGAAAGATTTGCTTTCTATTTGAAAGCGTCTTCTGGGAACACTTTCCCTATCACTCCTTCTGACTGGAGTAATTTGCGTATCTTTCTTTCTTTGTTCAAGGTCCAACTAAGAAAGATTTGCTTTCTATTTGAAAGCGTCTTCTGGGAACACTTTCCCTATCACTCTTTCTGACTGGAGTAATTTGCTTATCTTTCTTTCTTTGTTCAAGGCCCAACTAAGAAAGATTTGCTTTCTATTTGAAAGCGTCTTCTGGGAACACTTTCCCTATCACTCTTTCTGACTGGAGTAATTTGCTTATCTTTCTTTCTTTGTTCAAGGTCTCAATGTTGACCTTTCTTCGCTCCCACTCAGATTGACACACCTAGAAGCTTCTAGTCTGTCAATTTGTTCTGCACTGTCTTATTCTTCTGTCTCATAAAATGAAACAGTGCGGTCAACATCTCCTCTACTAAGAAATTCAGTCTCAAAGACGTTGCATCTTTTCTATCTCAGTCATCGTTCTATCTTTGTTTTCACCTATGCAAACATGTCCCTCTGTTGATCTGAGTACCTTAGAAAGATACATTTCTTTCTTCTAGGACCCAGTTTCTCTTACTTATGAGAATTGTCATGGATATAAGCAGCCGATCCCCAGGTCTTAAGATACTTAGATCTGGTTTGCGTTTCTTCCATAACTCAAGAGGGTGCGAAAGTGACTAATTTTGAGAGTACATGGTTAAGTATGAAGGTTTCTGTCAATAAAGCATCACCTCAATAGAAAATTGGCAGGTTTGCTTGAGTTATCATAGACTTAACCATGTCTAGAAGAGTTCTATTTCTTCTTTCGGCAACTCTATTAATTGTGGAGTGCCAGGGATTGTTAGTTGCCTAATTATCCCTTTTCTTCACAGAGCAATCTAAAACGCTTAGACAAGTATGCACGACCTCGATCAACGCATAATATTTCAATCTTATTGTCTATTTGATTTTTTACCTCTTTTAGGTATCATCTGAAGCCCAAAAAAAAACTTCAAACATATACGAATTCAAATAGACATGACATTATCGTGAATAATCATTTATAAAGGTATTAAAATACCTCGTTCTGTGTTTTTCTCTCATATTCATTAGACCGCGTATATCGGAATAGAATAATTGCAATGGATCTCCAATTATAGGCTTTCGCATTGCCTTAATCAGCTAGACAATTTTCTCATAGTTACATTTCCATATTTGGAATGACACCTGACAACCGTTCTTTGGTTTATTTGATCATTTCATGTTGATTTATGTGTCCTAGTCTAGCATGCCAGGAGTTAATTTCAACATTTCTCGAAGAAATAGCAAAGCATTCACCAATAATTATCAAAAAACAAAGAACCTTTGTAAATAGGAAAGCGGAACCATAAAGGACAAGTTGCTAAAATTGTCTATAACTTTATGAAGGTTCACATCAAACCCAAATTTTAGAAGACATATGACAGAAAATAAGTCTCGTCGGATGTCAAGAGCATAAAGCACGTAATGGAGTATGAAGTTCTTTTCACCACGTAGAGTAATTTACAGGTGCTTAAAACCTTTGACCTCGATTGTCGTGTTGTTTCCAACGTAAAACCATATGCTTTGATATGACAATCGATGGTACTCAACAAAGGATTCTCGATCCTAAGTTACATGGTCTATGGATTCTGAGTCAATAATCCAAGAAGAAGAAACAAAGTCTGGAGAAAAAAAAAGTACGAGAAACATGTGAATTCACATAATTCACTAATACCGTTTCACCCTCAGTCTGTTTTGAACAATCATATGCGAAATGGCCTAAATTCTGGCAGGCGAAGCATTTGACCCCCTTCAGGTCTAGCTTCTTCTTCTAGCCTTTGTTTCTTTTCCTTTTGAATTGTTTATTTCCTTATTTGGGTTTAGGAACGCCCTTCTTCCCTTTAGCATGAAACTTTTTTTTTGCCCTTTTATATAACAAGCATCGAACGGGAAGTGCTAGCATTCACAATGCAATAAACTTGTCCAAAAGCCTTGTAAGCCTCCAAGCGTTCACCTCCAACTCTAAATGCTCAGCTACATTGTTAAAAGTAACAATGTTTACATTATGGGTTAGATTCACCTTCATATGCTCCCAACTTCTAGGGAGCTATCTGATGACAACCTACACTTGTTGTTCATCAAACAAAAGAAATTGTCCAGTTTCCTTTAGTTCCTTGATCATATTGGCCATCTCTCTCGGATAATGCTTTATAAGAGTGTCTAGCTTAAACTTTTCGGAGTCAAACTTAATCGTTAACCTCATAGGTTTGGTGGTAGAAATACCTCAAACTTATTCCTTAAAGCTATTCACACAGCTTGTGGAGTTGTGTGCATCTCAAATTTGCACAATAAGTTATTAGCCAGGACACTCAGAAGTATTATCCTTGCCATGCTATTTTTTTTGTTCCAAGTTTAGTAGGTCTTGTGGTCTCTCTTATGTTGGCCCATGTTTTCAGTTTCATGTTCGACCAAACATTTGTGAGAGGCCCAATAATATCTTGTTCTTTCAAGATGTATTGTATTTTACAATGTCAGATATCACAGTTGTCCCCGTTAAGTTATTCCCCCTTGTTTTGGTTTCTTAATAATGTTCTTGGTTTCACTTTTCAGTTCTGTGACAAACTGATCCCACATTATTTTACGTTCTCTTTACCAGAGATACGTACCATAGAACATTCATAATGTATATAGCACTGATAAGTATACAATGTCATGCACTTATATTATTCTTGATCAGAAAATGATGACATTGCAAGATCCATGATCAAGAGCATACGTTTGTATCTCCCATCACACAGATACAAGCAATGATCATGATATTCTATCAAGAATTCTATATAAGTGCCTTAAATTGAATTATGACTCTTAGAAGTCTCATCTTCTAAAAGCTCCCACTTATAACAAGTATATATATATATATATATATTCATACATTTAATCATAGAACGAGTAATTTTAAATAACGCCATTAAATAAAATTAAAATGTTCACCAAAAAATTTATAATGCATGAATCATGTTCAATAATGATATCAAAAATAAAACATTGTATCTTTACAAATGCGAACACAAATACTTAAATGCCTCAAGCATTAAGTTTTTATAATAGATTTTCTCTTTCTCTGGCAAAAATCGTCTTGTCATTGCTTCTCTGATTGCTGTTAACCAGTGAAGTCTGTTTGGGATGCGGCCGCCTAGATTCTTTCTAAGTGTTGTCGCTCTTATATATTCTAATATGACTCTAAGGTAAAATATAGTATTTTCCTCATCGGTCATGTTTTGGACGCAGCTGACGAATACACTATTAATGTCTTTTACGTCCGTTGGCCTTGTTGCATCCCTCTCAGCTATATTCATAGCTAATTCAGGGGTTAAAGGTTGATTGACTTCTTCGCCTTCCTCTACTTTGGTTTCTTCTACCCGGATTTGATTAAGTGGGTCGTCAAAAAATAATTGAGAATCCACGTGGAGGGGTTCGATAGGAAATAGTGTTTCCGACGTTGGTCTGGAAATCATCAACTCCTTCAGTTCTAGTTGAGGATCCTCCATAGGTTCCTCGTCTGGATCTTCCTCCGGATCCTCTTCAGGATCCTCCTCGGGATCTTCAGCCATAGGTACGTATTCATGAACTACCTCATCTAGGTATGAGTATTCCAACGCACTATAATCGGTGTTTTCAGTGCTATTAGAAGCCATTTGCCTCAATTTACCTAGAACAAAATAATTAAAAAATTATTTTGAATTTTCTGGAATTTTTACATAAAAAATATACCAGAAAAGCACTTAAAAACATAAAATAAGATCCCAAATAACCTCAAATGTAGTCACATTATATATCAAATTAAAGCTCTCGATTTTACGGATTTTTAGAAAAAAAACCGTGCCTCAATCGGATCTAAAACGAATCCATTATGACCCCGAGAAGTTTTTTTAAAAAAATAGACCCAAAAAACGGCCCTTTTTTTAAACCCCAAAAAGTTTTTTTTTTCGGTCAGGCCCAAAATTTTCCGGTCAGGTCCGATTTTTTTTTTTGAATTTTCAAAATTTGATTTTAGGCGGCGGTTTTCTGAACCGCCGCGCCAAGGAAACGGATTTAGTGACGGTTTTTTAGTAGCAGTTTTCAAAACTGTCGCTAACCGTCATCTTCAACCTTCAACCTCCATTTTCCAGAATCCGGTGACCGAAAACGGTGGAGCTCGCCGGAAAACTTCGGACGTCGATATCTTAGCCGTCCGAACTCCGTTTTCCGCAAATTTTATGTCAATTTCGCACTATTTTTCGTGCTCTACGTAATGGGAGCAATTTCGAAGCCTAAATCTTTAAGTTTTGGTAACCTAAATTTCGAACCCGAAACTTCGATTCACAATTACTCTGTCATTCGAAGTCCGTTTTGCGTAAATTTTATATGTATGTTCTCGTTGTTTCACCCTCTATACAATGAAACAAATTGCGAAGCATAATTTGTCAATTTCAAAAAAACGCAATATACTGTGTATTCATACATACATATATATTTTCATGGGGTATGGCATACAAGCAATGTGAGAATCATGTTATTGCAAACATATCATTTTCGCAGCGGAATGAACCTGGCTCTGATGCCACTGTAAGATTTCGGGCATACCTGTGAAGAATCCGATTCGTCTGCAGGTACCCACGCGAAGACCCGGTCACGATGACGGACTCGGATCTATGTTCTTCACAGCAAATGCACAAACACCAAGAGGAAGAGCAAAGAGCAGAGAGAAAGGGTTGATGGTCTCATGAATGAAAAATCAACTTCATACACTTTCTTTTAACCACAAAAAATAAACCACCTTTATATTATTCTCTCCTTAACTTTCAATTTGAATAAAAGGGAAAATTACATTTCATAAACCCATATGTTTATGTTATTTGCATTAGATCCCTAAACATAAATGGGCTTGGGTCCAATCCACCAAGGGTGGACAGGCCCATATTCTTACATCGCCGATGATTGATTCGAAAACTTTATATTCATTTTCATTTTTTTGATCAGTTTTCGTCGATGAGTGTTTTGAAAACTTGGTAGTCATTTTTCATTTTTAATCATTTTTTGCCGATGAGTGTTTTGAAAACGTAATATTCATTTCTTTTTTTTAAAAAAATTGTTTTCGCCGATGAGTGTTTCGAAAACGTGATATTCATTTTTCTTTTTTTATTCATTTTTCGCCGATGAGTGTTTCGAAAACTTGATATTCATTTTTATTTTTTTAATTAATTTTCGCCGATGAGCGTTTCGAAAACATAATATTCATTTTTCTTTTTTTCATCAGTTTTCGCTGATAAGTGTTTTGAAAACTTAATATTCATTTTTTAATCAGTTTTCGCCGATTAGTGATTTGAAAACTTGATATTCATTTTTCTTTTTTTTAATCAGTTTTCGCCGATGAGGGTTTCGAACTTGATATTTATTTTTCTTTTTTTTAATCAGTTTTCGCCGATGAGTGTTTCGAAAACTTGATAGTCATTTTTCGTTTTTTAATCACTTTTCGCCGATCTGAGTTTCGAAAACTTTATATTCATTTCTCTTTTTTTTAAATAGTTTTCACCGATAAGTGTTTCGAAAACTTGATATTCATGTTTCTTTATCTTAATCAGTTTTCGCCGATGAATGTTTCGAAAACGTGATATTCATTTTTCTTTATTTAATTAGTTTTCACCGATGAGTGTTTCGAAACTTGATATTCATTTTTCTTTTTCTAATCATTTTTTGCAGATGAGTGTTTCGAAAACTTGATATTCATTTTTCTTTTTTAATCATTTTTCGCTGATGAGTGTTTCGAAAACTTGATATTCATTGTTCTTTTTTTAATCAGTTTTCACATATGAGTATTTCGAAAACTTGATATTTTTTTTTTCTTTTTTTACTCAGTTTTCACCGATGAGTGTTTCAAAAACTTGATATTCATTTTTCCTTTTTTGGTAAGTTTTCCCTAATGAGTGTATCGAAAACTTGATATTCATTTTTCTTTTTTTAATCAGTTTTTGCCGATTAGTGTTTCGAAATCTTGATATTAAATTTTCTTTTTTTAATAAGTTTTCGTTCATGAGTGCTTCGAAAACTTGATATTCCTTTTTCTTTTTTTAATCAGTTTTCACAGATGAGTATTTCGAAAACTTGATATTCTTTTTCTTTTTTCAATCAGTTTTTGCCGATGAGTGTTTCAAAAACTTTATATTCATTTTTATTTTTTCTAATTAGTTTTCTCCGATGGGTGTTTCGAAAACTGGATATTCATTTTTCTTTTTTTAGTAAGTTTTCGCTGATGAGTGTTTCAAAAAATTTATATTCATTTTTAATTTTTTTTAATCAGTTTTCGTCGATGAGTGTTTCGAAAACTTGATAGTCATTTTTCATTTTTTAATCATTTTTCGCTGATGAGTGTTTCGAAAACGTAACATTCATTTTTCTTTTTTTAATAAGTTTTCGCTCATGAGTGCTTCGAAAACTTGATATTCATTTTTTTAATCAGTTTTCACTGATAAGTGTTTCGAAAACTTGATATTCTTTTTATATTTGTAATCAGTTTTCGCCGATGAATGTTTCGAAAACTTTATATTCATTTTTATTTTTTTAATCAGTTTTCGCCGATTAGTATTTCGAAAACTGGATATTCAGTTTTCTTTTTTAGTAAGTTTTCTCTGATAAGTGTTTCAAAAACTTGATATTCAATTTTCTTTTTTTAATCAGTTTTTGCCGATGAGTGTTTCGAAAACTTGATATTCGATTTTCGTTTTTTAATCAGTTTTCGCCGATGAGTGTTCTCGAAAACTTGATATTCATTTTTCTTTTTTTAATCAGTTTTCGCCGATTAGTGTTCTGGAAACTTGATATTCTTTTTTCTTTTTTTTTAATCAGTTTTCGCGCGATGAGTTTTTTGAAAACTTTAAATTCATTTTTCTTTTTTTAATCAATTTTCGCCGATGAGTGTTTAGAAACCTTGATACTTATTTTTCTTTTTTTTTAATCAGTTTTCGCCGAGGTGTGTTTCGAAAACTTGATAGTCATTTTTCGTTTTTTTAATCAGTTTTCGCCGATGAGTGTTTCGAAAACGTAATATTCTTTTTTCTTTTTTTTTAAATAGTTTTCGCCGATGAGTGTTTCGAAAACTTGATATTCATTTTTCTTTTTCTTAATCAGTTTTCGCCGATGAGTGTTTCGAAAACGTGATATTCATTTTTCTTTATTTAATTAGTCTTCACCGATGAGTGTTTCGAAAACTTGATATTCATTTTTCCTTTTTTAATCATTTTTCGCCGATAAGTGTTTCGAAAACTTGATATTCATTTTTCCTTTTTTAATCATTTTTCGCCGATGAGTGTTTCGAAAACTTGATATTCATTTTTCTTTTTTTAATCATGTTTCGTCGATGAGTGTTTCGAAAACTTGATATTCATTTTTCTTTTTTTAATCATTTTTCGTTGATGAGTGTTTCGAAAACTTGATATTCATTTTCTTTTTTTATAAAGTTTCCGTCGATGAGTGTTTCGAAAACTTGATATTCATTTTGCTTTTTTAATCAGTTTTCGCCCATGAGCGTTTCGAGTACATGATATTTATTTTTATTTTTTTAATCATTTTTCGCTGATGAGTGTTTCGAAAACTTGATATTCATTTTTCTTTTTTTAATCAGTTTTCACATATGAGTATTTCGAAAACTTGATTTTTTTTATCAGTTTACGCCGATGAGTGTTTCAAAAACTTTATATTCATTTTTATTTTTTTTAATTAGTTTTCTCCGATGAGTGTTTCGAAAACTGGATATTCATTTTTCTTTTCTTAATCATTTTTGGCCGATAAGTGTTTCGAAAACGTAATATTCTTTTTTCTTTTTTTAATCATTTTTCGCTGACAAGTGTTTCGAAAACTTTAAATTCATTTCTCTTTTTTAATAAGTTTTCGCCGATGAGTGTTTCGAAAACTTGATATTTATTTTGCTTTTTTAATCTGTGTTCGCCGATGAGTGTTTCAAATACATGATACTTATTTTTCGTTTTTTAATCAGTTTTCACCGATGAGTGTTTCGAAAATTTGATATTCATTTTTCTTTTCTTTAATCAGTTTTTGCCGATGAGTGTTTTGAAAACTTGATATTCATTTTTCTTTTTTTTTTTAATCAGTTTCCGCCGATGAGTGTTTCGAAAATTTTATATTTATTTTTCTTTTTTTGAATCAGTTTTCGCCGATGAGTGTTTCGAAAACTTGAAAGACAAATTTTGTTTTTTAATCATTTTTCGCCGATGAGTGATTGGAAAACGTAATATTCATTTTTCTTTTTTTAAATAGTTTTCGCCGATGTGTTTTTCGAAAACTTGATATTCATTTTTCTTTTTCTTAATCAGTTTTCGCCGATGAGTGTTTCGAAAACGTGATATTCGTTTTTCTTTATTTAATTGGTTTTCACCGTTGAGTGTTTCGAAAACATGATATTCATTTTTATTTTTTTAATCATTTTTCTCCGATGAGTGTTTCGAAAACCTGATATTCATTTCTTGTAATCAGTTTTCGCCGATCAGTGTTTCGAAAACTTGATATTCATTTTTTTTAATCAGTTTTCGCCGATGAGTGTTTCGAAAACTGGATATTCATTTTCCATTTTTAGTCAGTTTTCGCCGATGATTGATTCAAAATGGTCCATAGGGGTCATTTATGGTACAACGTGGGAATCGAGTCTATCACGGATAGTCCGGGTAGATCGAGTCTATCACGCATTGTCCGCGTGGGTAGTATTGATATGTGTATTTTGTTAGGATATATATATGTATCTGATTCTTTTGGTATATCATTGTTTTGTACAGTTGCTATATATATACATGTATATGTCACACTCTAGAATTGTCGGCTTCATACAGATTAAAGATTGGTCTTGTTGTTGGGAATATAGGTTATGATATGATGAATATCATGTGTATATATATATATATATATGAATGTGACTTCCGCATGTGAATAGGATAGATCACACGCACTGAGGGTGTGGTCAATATGTAAATTTATATATGTATGACTGAATACTTGGTTGTGTGAAAATACGGCTTCCGCATGCGAATAGGATAGATCACACGCATTGAGGCGTGTGATCAATATGTAAATTATATGCAGGTTGTGATTGAATATATATACTTGACTGTACACAGGAATTCTGCATGTGAATAGGATAGATCACCCGCCCTTAAGCGCGTGATCAATATGTATATTATATGTACGTGTGATTGATTATGTGTATATGTATAGACTGAAGCGGTGTTGAGCGAGCCATGGATTGCGTGCTACTTAGGTCACCGGTTAGGGATGACCATGTATACTATATATTGTTTGTATTAGAAATGGGTAGTTATGTATATATAGAAATTAAATGTCAATCAGGGATTAGAGGCTTACGGGATAGGAGAAATCCTACCTCCCGTGCCGGTCATAGACGCCCGATAAGGGGTCGTGACAAACTTGGTATCAGAGGTAGGTTACTTTAAACTGTATGAAGCCATAGGTATGACCGGGTGTCGGTTTACCCCTCTTTGAGTACCCGGGCACAACGTGGGAGTAAAAAGGCACTTGTGGAACTACCCAGGAAATTGTGTCAGCCTTTCTTTCTACTCTCTTTGATATGAAATGTCATTAATATACGTGTACTTATTAGGTGTGGTCCTTGTGCAGTATAAGGATGCCATCTATCACGAGACAGATTAGGGGTGGAGAGTGAACTCCTGCTGAAATTGATCGAGAATCAGTTCGGGAGGAGGGAATGCCCACCCGAGGCCGAGGTAGAGGCCATACTCGAGGCCGAGGTAGGGGTCGTGCTCGAGGTCGAGGAAGAGCACAAGTGAGAGGGGAAGAGAGGAGACCGTCACCGGAACCTCAACCCTAAGTAGAGACAGGTGCACCTTCCGTGGCGGAAATGCTCACGGCAGGATTTCAGGAACTAAGAGAAGAGATGACAAGGCAAATACAGAGGGAAGTACGCCGGTTGGTAGTCGGCGAGGAAGAACAAGAGAGAGTTCCTAGCAATCAAGAGATGGAGGTTGTTGAGGAAGAGGATAGAGAATGGCAACAACCACAGGGAATGCCTCGTGAACCACGGGCAGCACCCTGAGAGCTGCCAATTTCAAAATTTCTGAAGCTTCATCCACCCACTTTCTGCGGAACTAGTGAGAAAGAGGATCCGCAATACTTTATCAAAGACGTGGTCAGAATTGGGCGCATGCTGAGATGCTCAGGCCATGAATTAGTGGAATTAGCTTCATTCCAGCTGAGGGGAGCGGCTAGAGTATGGATATAGTCCGTACAGACGAGGTATTCACGTAGAGTGGCACCGGTGACCTGGGAAGATTTTCAAAGGGAATTCCTAGGTCGGTTTCTATCTGAAGGCACCAAAGATGCAAAGCGTCAGCAATTCGAGGAATTGTGGATGACGCCTAACATGACCGTGACGGAGTATGAATTACTTTTTACAAAACTAGCTCAATTCTCACCTGAGTTGGTTCCTGATGAAGAGGCAAGGATCAAGATATTCATACACCGACTCACGGAGCCGTTGTTTACTGCTTTGCTACCTCAGAGGAGACAGTTTGAGACTTTAGCTCAAGCAGCAGACTGTGCTAGAATGATTGAAACCAGGAAGAGGTATGGGACATCTGTTGATCCCAAAGTTAAGTTAATAACAGGCAGTGACAACCAAGGAGGTGGAAGTAAGAAAAGGAAGACAACAGGTGGAAGTGCAGGATACTCAGGGTCCGTAGGAGGACAATCCTCAAATACCACTCATGAAACAGGTACAAGAAGTAATTCTCTAGGGGGACAGAGAGTGCAAGGGGGTGGAAATGCAGGAAAAACAAGACCTCAGTGTGCGACTTGTGGCAGGTATCATTTTGGGGTGTGTCGGATACTGACATGGGGATGCTACCACTGCGGCCAGGTGGGCCATATGGCTAGAGAGTGTCCTAAGAGAAAAGAGGGTACAAGTGTGAGGAGTAATCCGACGCCGGGAAGTACACCTATTCCAGCCCCACCTGTAAGAACCGTACCACCACAACCAGCAAGTACAGGTGTAGCTAGAGGTCGTGGTGCAGGATCTGGTGGCCGAGGGCCAGGGGCGGCAGGTGGAGGACAAGCGCGGGTATTTGCACTTTTTCAGAAGGATGCTCATGCATCAAATGCAGTCGTGACAGGTACTCTTGTTGTCTGCACTCTTGAAGCACGAGTTTTATTTGATTCCAGCTCCACTCATTCCTATGTGTCGCATGCATTTGCCTCTAAATTCAACAAAAGGCCATCTAGAATGGAAGAGACAGTACTGGTCTCTACTCCAATGGGAGAATCGGTACAAGTAGAGTATGTGCACAAGTCTTGCATTGTGGAGGTCGATGCTCATGAGACTGTGGTAGACCTTCGGTTGTTGTGTATGGTTGATCTTGATGTGATCCTCGGGATGGATTGGTTGTCGTCTTGCCATGCGGTTGTGGACTGCAGGGCTAAATGTTTAAAATTTAATATGCCAAACGAGGAGCCTTTTGTGATACGGGGTGATGGAGCTGCACCGTATCCAAGCTTGATCTCGGCTTTGAAGGCATCCAAGTTACTTGCAAAGGGATGCAAAGGGTATTTGGCATTCGTCGAAGATACTACGAAAGAAGTACTTTCACCGACTCAAGTACCGGTGGTGCGTGAGTTCTTGGATGTATTTCCAGACGAATTGCCGGGGTTGCCGCCCGATCGTGAAATTGAATTTGCAATTGAGCTGTAACCTAGCACCCAGCCTATCTCCACACCACATTACCGTATGGCAAGAAAGAGCTGAAAGAGCTACATACACAATTGAAAGAGTTGCTTGAAAAGGGTTTTATAAGACCCAGCTTCTCTCCTTAGGGTGCACCGGTCCTTTTTGTAAAGAAGAAGGACGGATCCTTGCGGTTGTGTATCGATTACCAAAAGTTAAACAAGGTGACGATCCGCAATCAATACCCATTGCCGAGGATAGATGACCTATTTGATCAGTTGCAGGGTGCAAAGCGATTTTCTAAGATTGATTTGCGATCTGGGTATCACCAATTAAAGATTCGAGAATCAGATATACCTAAGACCGCATTCCGTACCCGATACGGACATTACGAGTTCTTGGTGATGTCTTTCGGATTAACTAATGCTCCTGCAACGTTCATGGACATGATGAACAGGGTCTTTAAACCATTTTTGGACCGGTTTGTCATTGTTTTCATTGATGACATCTTGGTTTATTCAAAGAATTCTGCGGAACATGCGGAACACTTGAGATTAGCATTGCAGAAGCTGAGAGAAGAGAAACTGTATGCCAAGTTCTCCAAGTGTGAATTTTGGCTTGACAGAGTTGCCTTTTTGGGTCATGTGGTATCATCAGAGGGAATCCACGTTGATCCAAGTAGGGTAGAGGCAGTGAAGAATTGGTCCCAGCCTACCTCTGTTACTGAAATTCGCAGTTTCTTGGGTTTGGCGGGATATTATAGAAGATTTGTGCAGGACTTCTCTAAGGTTGCTGCACCTATGACTAGATTGACTCAGAAAGGAGTGAAGTTTGTATGGGATGACAAGTGTGAGCAGAGTTTTCAGAAGCTGAAGGACAACCTCACTACCGCTCTGGTGCTGACATTACCTGAAGGCACAGGAGGGTATGTGGTATACTGTGATGCGTCGAGGATCGGGTTAGGGTGTGTCTTGATGCGACATGGCAAGGTGATTGCGTATGCATCACCACAACTGAGGAAGCACGAGAAGAATTACCCGACTCACAACCTCGAAATGGCGGCTGTAGTATTCGCTTTGAAAATATGGAGACACTACTTATATGGTGAGACTTGTGAAATTTATACAGACCACAAAAGCCTTAACTACATTTTCGAGCAGAAAGACTTGAACTTGAGACAACGTCGATGGTTAGAGTTGTTGAAAGACTACGACTGCACGATCTTGCATCATCCAGGAAAGGCCAATGTGGTAGCCGATGCTCTGAGTCGGAAATCCATGGGCAGTCTTGCTCATATAAGTGAAGAAAGGAGACCGTTAATTAGAGAACTGCGCGAGCTAGAGCAAACGAGAAATCAGTTTGAGATTGGAAGTTCTAACTCACTTTTAGCCCATTTGCAAGCTAAGTCCTCTTTGGTAGAAGAGGTGAAGGCTAGACAAGATGAAGATACCGACCTCAAGAAAATCAGGGATACGGTAACTAAAGGGAAAGGGGACGACGTCCGATTCTCTATCGATGACTTCGGGATACTTCGATTGGAGGGACGGTTGTGTGTCCCTATGATTGATAACTTGAAAGAAAGAATTCTTGAAGAAGCACACCGAACAGCGTATACAATCCATCCGGGTGCTAATAAAATGTATCATGACCTGAAACAGTTGTATTGGTGGAATGGCATGAAAAGGGATATCGCAAACTATGTAGCCAGGTGTTTAGTGTGCCAGCAAGTAAAGGCTGAACACCAGAAGCCTGCCAGAACATTACAACAGATAGAAATACCTGAGTGGAAATGGGAGAGGATAACGATGGACTTTGTAAAAGGGTTGCCAAGATCACAACGGGGATTTGATTCGGTTTGGGTAATAGTGGATCGCATGACTAAGTCCGCACACTTTCTGCCAGTTAAGACCACTTACGGAGTGAGTCAATATGCACAGATTTACCTATCAGAAATCGTTAGATTGCACGATGTGCCAGTGTCCATAATATCTGATAGAGGTCCACAGTTCACTTCCAGGTTTTGGAAGTCATTGCAGGAAGTGATTGGAACTAGAGTTGATCTGAGTACTGCGTTCCACCCACAGACCGACGGGCAATCAGAAAGAACCATTCAGATTCTTGAGGACATAACAGTTATCAAGCAAGTATTCAAATGGCACCTTTCGAGGCTTTGTACGGTCGCAGATGCAGATCCCCGATTGGGTGGTTCGAGGTCGGAGAAGCTAGCCTAGTTGGCCCGGAATTGCTACAAGATGCCTTACAGAAAGTAAAGTGTATAAGGGAGAGATTGCTGACGGCTCAGAGTAGGCAAAAGTCTTATGCAGACAATCGAAGGAGAGAACTGGAGTTTGCCATTGGTGATCAGGTGTTCTTGAGAATATCACCGATGAGAGGCGTAATGCGGTTCGGTAAGAAGGGGAAGTTGAGTCCTAGGTATATCGGACCGTTTGAAATCTTAGAACGAGTTGGGAATGTAGCGTATCAGTTGGAATTACCTACGGAGTTGGAGGGGGTACACCCTGTCTTTCATGTATCAATGCTTCGGAAGTATCTTCCCGATCCCTCACACGTAATGCAATCGCAAGACGTGCAACTAACCGAAAACATGACGTATGAAGAGGAGCCAGTGGAAATCTTAGATCGGCAGTTGAAGAAACTCAGAACGAAAGAGATTCCATTGGTTAAAGTTCTGTGGGGAAACCACTCGACCGAGGAAGCTACATGGGAGGTCGAGGGTGAAATGCGCAGAACGTATCCTCATCTATTTCGAGACTAAGGTTAGTATTTTGTTTGAAATTCAGGGACCGAATTTCTTAAGGGGGAAGATTGTAATACCCGAGAATATTTAATTAACATCATTGGTTTAATTTTATTTATTTATTTATTTAAAGTTGAAAATGGATAGAAGCACACACTATCCTACTACTTATTTTTTAAATATAAATTAAAGTAAATCTTAATTATTTTTTTTATATATATATATATTTATTTTTCTTAATTATTACTATATCAGATGTGTTTTTTTATATGTATGTATATTAATTTATTATATATATATATATATATATATATTATATAAGAAAAAATAAGGAAAAGAAAGGGGAAGGAAGGCGTGAGGGAGAGCACGCACGGAAGCTACGGGAGAGAGGGCAGAGCTCGACGGAGGAAGCAAAGAGGAAGGGGTCAGGCGTGGTGGTGGCCGGACGTGCAAGGAAGCCGGAGTCGCGTCCACCGGAGCTGGTCGTCGCCGTTGAGCTGAAGGAGAGAGAGAGCTACGGGTTAGAGAGAGAAAGCAAAGGGAGAGAGCTTTCTCGCCGGAAAACACCGTCTCTTCATCGGGGAAGGTGGCTGGGAGTCTCCTCTACTCCATATCGTCCTTCTAACCGGTTGAATCGAGGAGAGAAGTCCCGAAACTCTCAAACCCCAATTTTATCAATTTTAGGGATTTTTGGAAAGACCCCAATTGATTCAATCTGAGTATTCTGGGTCCTAAATTAAAGTATTTGCATGTTAGGAAATGAGTTGGAAGCTTAGGAACCGGAACTAAATTGATGGAATTTATCCGGGTTGGAAAAATGGTAGGAAAATGTGGTTGGTAAAGTTTAAGGGTGTTGTGGACTGAGTTGGGATGCATTAATAGGTGGAAATTGTGATTATATAACTGTTAAAATTATCGGAATATACGAGGGATTAAAACCCGAGTAATTCCCGTCTCACCCGGAACCCAGTTCGGGGAAAAAGAGACAATTTTCTAATTTTACGCGTATCCGGATATGTGTGTTCATGTGTAGGTAAAGTGTTGAAAGTTATTTTAGTAAATGGAAGTCTTGGACTAGTAGAATTTATGCCTCTCTTGAGCCATAAATTCAAGACTTGGGTAATGGAAACTTCACATGGACACATAGAGGTGGAATTGGGTAACTTTGCATTCCCAAATCAAGGCTTCTGAATAGTGTGATTAAGCAAGGGTTGGACACGAATAGAGGCATGCTAGGTGTTCCGAAAACTAGTTGAGGGCATTCCAAGCCAACAATTAGTCTATGGAAGTAATTAGAGAGAACATGAGCATTAGTGTTACATGTACACGATAGTGGCTAAATTTCAAGTTTCTAAATCTCTCAAGTATATGTGTATAGGGCAGCATACGGTGAGTGGACCATCGGGCTTCGGGCACACTGAGAGCCGATCAGAGGGGCCAAACAGGTGAGGGGCTTTCCTATCCTTGTCCTATAGGGTTGACTGCGGATATGGATATATGGTTTGCCTTCTTGCCTACTTGTAGGAATGATATATTAGATAACATGCTATTGTTGTTCCGAAATTATAATATATGTGATAACGTTCTATATGTGTATATGTGAACTGTAAAAGCGATGGTGGCTCAAGTAGCCTTATATGGAAAGAAGGTCTTCGGGACCTGTATGATATCGGGGGTAGGATCGAGTCAATTTTATTTTTGAGGGTCTTGTGGTACTAGAAACAAACCTCATTCATTATTATCTGAAAAGTGTGGTTTTGTATGTAAATCCTTAAAGAAGATAAACATAGGTGACTTTGTTTTGAACCAAGAGTCCGAATTAGAAACCACTTGGAAATCTAGATTTGCCTAAGAAGAAGAGAAATGAGTAAGTAGTGGTCCATAGGGGTCATTTATGGTACAACGTGGGAACCGAGTCTATCTCGGATAGTCCGGGTAGATTGAGTCTGTTTGTCTTGAGTCAACCCCACAGAAATACAAAGTCTATGAGTACACCACATTGTGGCTATTGCCTTGGGTAAACCGAGGTCAGATGAGTCGCCGGCTATGCTCCAAGTGAAGTCTTGGGGTCAGATTAATGTTCCAAGTAAAGTCTTGGGGCCAGGGGTTCCTAGAATGATCAACTAGGTTCCTATACCGCTCACGTGAGATATTGTCTTCGGGCCAGATTCTCTCCTAACGGAGATATGCCTTTGGGCCAGTTTATGATTACGGTTATTTGAACGTGGACATCCACATGAAATTATATGTTAAACTGTGATATGACGTATGTATGAATTTAAACGTATGTAAAATCATGCTTTAAATTCTTTATTGTGAATATGATATATGCTAATTGCCTGACCACTAAATATATGGAAGCTAAAAATCTGTTATATGCGTATGTGATTGTGATTGGTTCCCTTCCCCCAGTTGTAGTGGTACCCGCTACTACACCAGGGATGGGAGAGCCTCTCACTGAGTTCGTTTGACTCACCCCACTGTTAAATATTACAGACACAGGTGGTATAGGCATCGGGAGCGCTTCCACTTCATCTCAGGGAGGCGGACAGACTTAGAGACCGCACGCATTGTTCGCGTGGGTAGTATTGATATGTGTATTTTGTCAGGATATATATGTATCTGATTCTTTTGGTATAGCATTGTTTTGTACAGTTGCTATATATATACATGTATATGTCACACTCTAGAATTGTCGGCTTCATACAGATTAAAGATTGGTCTTGTTGTTGGGAATATAGGTTATGATATGATGAATATCATGTGTACATATATATATGAATGTGACTTCCGCATGTGAATAGGATAGATCACACGCACTGAGCGTGTGGTCAATATGTAAATTTATATATATGTGTGACTGAATACTTGGTTGTGTGAAAATACGGCTTCCGCATGCAAATAGGATAGATCACACGCATTGAGGCGTGTGATCAATATGTAAATTATATGCAGGTGTGTGATTGAATATATATACTTGGCTGTACACAGGAATTCTGCATGTGAATAGGATAGATCACCCGCCCTGAAGCGCGTGATCAATATGTATATTATATGTACGTGTGATTGATTATGTGTATATGTATAGACTGAAGCGGCGTTGAGCGAGCCGTGGATTGCGTGCTAATTAGGTCACCGGATAGGGATGGCCATATATACTATATATTGTTTGTATTAGAAATGGGTAGTTATGTATATATAGAAATGTCAATAAGGGATTAGAGGCTTACGGGATAGGAGAAATCCTACCTCCCGTGCCGGTCACGGACGCCCGATAGGGGGTCGTGACATTGATATTCATTCTTCTTGGTTTTTATCAGTTTTCGCCGATGACTATTTCGAAAATTTGATATTCATTTTTCTTTTTTAAAAAGTTTTCACCGGTGAGTGTTTCGAAAACTTAATCTTCATTTTTATTTTTTTTAATCAGTTTTCGTCGATGAGTGTTTCGAAAACTTGATAATCAATTTTCTTTTTTTAGTTAGTTTTCGCTAATGAGTGTTTCGAAAACTTGATATTCATTTTTCTTTTTTTAATAAGTTTTCGTTCATGAGTGTTTCGAAAACTCTATATTCATTTTTCTTTTTTTAATCAGTTTTCACCGATGAGTGTTCGAAAACTTGATATTCTTTTTCTATTTTTAATCAGTTTTCGCCGATGAGTGTTTCGAAAACTTTATATTCATTTTAATTGTTTTTCATCAGTTTTCGCCGATGAGTATTTCGAAAACTTGATATTTATTTTTCTTTTTTTTAATCATTTTTCGCCAATGAGTGTTTCGAAAACGTAATATTCATTTTTCTTTTTTTAATAAGTTTTCGCTCATGAGTTCTTCGAAAACTTGATATTCACTTTTCTTTTATTAATCAGTTTTCACCGATGAGTGTTTCGAAAACTTGATATTCTTTTTATATTTGTAATCAGTTTTCGCCGATGAGTGTGTCAAAAACTTTATATTCATTTTTATTTTTTTTTAATCAGTTTTCGCCGATTAGTGTTTCGAAAACGTGATATTCATTTTTCTTGATATTCATTTTGCTTTTTTAATCTATTTTCGCCGATGAGTTTTTCAAATACATGATACTTTTTCTTTTTTTAATCAGTTTTCACCGATGAGTGTTTCGAAAACTTGATATTCATTTTTCTTTTTTTTAATCAGTTTTCGCCGATGAGTGTTTCGAAAACTTGATATTTATTTTTCTTTTTTTGAATCAGTTTTCGCCGATGAGTGTTTCGAAAACTTGAAAGTCAAATTTCGTTTTTTAATCATTTTTCGCCGATGAGTGTTTGGAAAACGTAATATTCATTTTTATTTTTTTAATCATTTTTCGCCGATGAGTTTTTCGAAAACTTGATATTCATTTTTCTTTTTTTTATTAAGTTTTCGACGATGAGTGTTTCGAAAACTTGATATTCATTTTGCTTTTTTAAGCAGTTTTCGCCGATGAGTGTTTCTAATACATGATATTTATTTTTATTATTTTTAATCATTTTTCGTCGATGAGGGTTTCGAAAACATGATATTCATTTTTCTTTTTTTAGTCAGTTTTCGCTAATGAGTGTTTCGAAAACTTGATATTTATTTTTCTTTTTTTAATCAGTTTTCACCGATGAGTGGTTCGAAAACTTGATATTCATTTTTCTTTTTTTAATCAGTTTTCGCCGATAAGTGTTTTGAAAACTTGATATTCATTTTTATTTTTTTTAATCAGTTTTCGCCGATGAGTGTTTTGAAAACTTGATATTCATTTTTCGTTTTTTTAATTAGTTTCCGCCGATAAGGGTTTCGAAATTTTGATATTTATTTTTCTTTTTTTAATTAGTTTTCGCCGATCTGTGTTTCAAAAACGTAATATTCATTTCTCCTTTTTTTTTAAATAGTTTTCGCCGATAAGTGTTTCGAAAACTTGATATTCATGTTTCTTTTTCTTAATCAGTTTTCGCCGATGATTGTTTCGAAAACGTGATATTCATTTTTCTTTATTTAATTAGTTTTCGCCGAGGATTGTTTCGAAAACGTGATATTCATTTTTCTTTATTTAATTAGTTTTCGCCGATGAGTGTTTTGAAAACTTGATATTTATTTTTCTTTTTTTAATCATTTTTCGCCGATGAGTGTTTCGAAAACTTGATATTCATTTTTGTTTTTTTAATCATTTTTCGCTGATGAGTGTTTCGAAAACTTAATATTCATTTTTCTTTTTTTATTAAGTTTTCGCCGATGAGTGTTTCGAAAACTTGATATTCATTTTGTGTCACGACCCCCTATCGGGCGTCCGTGACCGGCACGGGAGGTAGGATTTCTCCTATCCCGTAAGTCTCTAATCCCTGATTGACATTCTTATATATGCGTAACTACTCATTTCTAATACAAACAATATATAGTATATATGGCCATCCCTATCCGGTGACCTAAGTAGCACGCAATCCACGGCTCGCTCAACACCGCTTCAGTCTATAGATATACACATAGGAAATCACACGTAGATATATAATATATATTGATCACGCGCTTCAGGGCGGGTGATCTATCCTATTCACATACAGAATTCCTGTGTACAGTCAAGTATATATATTCAATCACACACCTGCTAAAATATACATATTGATCACACGCCTCAATGCATGTGACCTATCCTATTCACATGCGGAAGCCGTATTTTCACACAATCAAGTATTCAGTCACACATATATATAAATTTACATATTGACCACACGCTCGGTGCGTGTGATCTATCCTATTCACATGCGGAAGTCACATTCATATATATATATATATATACACATGATATTCATCATATCATAACCTATGTTCCCAACAACGGACCAATCTTTAATCTGTATGAAGCCGACAATTCTAGAGTGTGACATATACATGTATATATATAGCAACTGTACAAAACAATGCTATACCAAAAGAATCAGATACATATATATATCTTGACAAAATACATATATCAGTACTACCCACACGAACAATGCATGCGGTCTCTAAGTCTGTCCGCCTCCCAGAGATGAAGTGGAAGCGCTCCCGATGCCTATACCACCTGTGTCGGTAACATTTAAAATTGGGGTGAGTCACACAGACTCAATGAGAGGCTCTCCCATCCCTGGTGTAGTAGCGGGTACCACTACAACTGGGGGAAGGGAACCAATCACAATCACATACGCATATAACAGATTTTGAATCTCCATATATTAAGTGGTCAGGCAATTAGCATATATCATATTCACAATAAAGAATTTAAAGCATGGTTTTACATACGTTTAAATCCATACATACGTCATATCACAGTTTAACATATAACTTCATGTGGATATCCGTGTTCAAATAACCGTAATCATAAACTGGCCCGAAGGCATATCTCCGTTAGGAGAGCATATGGCCCAAAGGCAATATCCCCGTTAGGAGAGCGTCTGGCCCGAAGGCAATATCTCACGTGACCGATATAGGAACCTAGTTGATCATTCTAGGAACCCCTGGCCCCAAGACTTTACTTGGAACAATAATCTGACCCCAAGACTTCACTTAGAGCATAGCCGGCGACTCATCTGACATCGGTTTACCCAAGGCATTAGCCACAATGTGGTGTACTCATATACTTTGTATTTCTGTGGGTTTGACTCAAGACAAACAGACTCAATCTACCCGGACTATCCATGATAGACTCGGTTCCCACGTTGTACCATAAATGACTTCTATTGTCACTACTTGTTCATTTTACTTCTTCTTAGGCAAATCTAGATTTCCAAGTGGTTTCTAATTCGGACACTTGGTTCAAAAAAAAATCACCTATGTTTATCTGCTTTAAGGATTTACATACAAAAACCACACCTTTCAGATAATAATCAATGAGGTTTGTTTCTAATACCCCAAGAGCCTCATAGATAAAATTGACTCGATCCTACCCCCGATATCATATAGGTCCCGAGGACCTTCTTTCCATATAAGGCTCCTTGAGCCACCATCACTTTTTACAGTTCACATATACACATATAGCACGTTGTCACAAATATTATAATTTAGGAACAACAATAGCATGTTATCTAACATGTAATTCCTACACATAGGCAAGAAGGCAAACCATATATCCATATCCGCAGTCAACCCTATAGGGCAAGGATAGGAAAGCCCCTCACCTGGTTGGACCCTCGTATTGGCTCTCGGTGTGCCCGAAGGTCCGCTCACTGTATGGTGCCCTATACATATATATTTGAGAGATTCAGAAGCTTGAAAATGCAACCACTATCGTGTACATGCAACGCTAGTGCTTATGTTCTCTCTAATTAATTCCATAGACTAGTTGTTGGCTTGGAAATGCCCTCAACTAGTTTTAGGACACCTAGCATGTTTCTATTCGTGTCCAGCCCTTTCTTAATCACACTATTCGGAAGCCTTGAGTTGGGAATGCAAGGTTACCCAATTTCACCTCTATGTGTCCATATAAAATTCCCATTACCCAAGTCTTGAATTTATGGCTCAAGAGAGTCGTAAATTCTAGTTGTCTAAATTTTCCATTTACCGAATTAACTTTCAACCCTTTACCTGCACATGAATACACATATCCGGATACGCGGAAAATTAGAAAATTGTCTCTTTTTCCCCGAACCGGGTTCCGGGTGAGACGGGAATTACTCGGGTTTTAATCCCTCGTACATTCCAATAATTTTAACAATTATATATTCACAATTTCCACCCATTTATGCACCCCAAATCAGTCAACAACACCTTTAAACCTTAACAACCACATTTTCCTACACTTTTTCCAACCCGGATAAATTCTATCAATTTGGTTCTGGTTCCTAAGCCTCCAACTCACTTCCTAGCATGCAAATACTTCAATTTAGGACCCAGAATACTTAGATTGAATCAATTGGGGTCTTTCCAAAATTCCCTAAAATTGATAAAATTGGGGTTTGAGAGTTTCGGGACTTCTGACCTTGATTCAACCGGTTAGAAGGACGATATGGAGTAGAGGAGACTCCCAGCTACCTTCCCCGGTGAAGAAACGGCATTTTCTGGCAAGTTTTCCGGCGTGAAAGCCCTCTTCCTTCGTTTTCTCTCTCTAAGCCGTCCCTCTCTCTCTCTAGCACAATGGCGACGGCGATGAACTCCAGCCACCACTCGTGCTCAGCCTGTCAACGCCTTGCTCCTCCTCCCCTCCGTGCGTTTCCGTCCGTGATGCCTCACCCTTGCTCTCTCCGTCTCTCCCCTTTCGTGCGTCTCTCCTTTCTCTGCTTCCCTCTCACGCCTATTTTCCCTTTCTTTTCTATATTCTTTTCTTTTATTCTTCTTTTCCTTATATTACACACACACATATATATATATATAATATCAAAATAAATAAATAAATACATATAGATATAATATATATATATATATATATATATATATATATATTAAAATAATGGGGGGTAGGGCCAAACCGTGACCCCATCCCGTTCCATTATAACTCAATTACTCACACACCCTTTTCACTAAAACACACCCCCACTCCACTAAAACAAAAACACACGCACACCCCCCATTCACAAAACATAACAAATAAAAAAAAGAGAGCACAAGCAGCGTGAAACTGGGCACGAAATCGAGAGCTCAAAGAGAAGGAGGAGGACCACTTGCATGGCGGGAAACGGCCGGAATCACGCCGGAGGGAGGGTTCCGCCGCCGATGAGGGCCACCGGAGTTCATCTTGACCACCCATTAAGCTCCCCATCCGATTGAATCAAGGTATGGAAGCCCTAATACTTAAAAACCCCAATTTCTCGAATTTTGGGTATCTTATGAATTCTTCAAATAATTCCAATCGGGGCATTCCGGGGTTTAATTTGAGCTTAGTGGGTGTTATTGAATGCTTGGGGAGGTTCAGAATCGAAGTAAAACCGTAGGAATTGACCGGGTATGGAAATCATGGAAATTGGGTTAGGAAATTGCTAAAAATTCGAAATTGATAATTCGATGCATGTTTAGGCTTGGATTGGAGTAGTATAAGTGTTGTAGTTGCTGGAAATATACAAGGGAATAAAGCCCGAGTATTTACCGTTTCAACCGGAATCCAATTTGGTGAAAAAGAGGCGAAATACTAAGCCACCGTACAGTAAGGAGCTGTGCGGTGGGTTGAACACCTTGGTTTAGTCCGTGGTGGACACCTAAAACCAGCTAAATTGGTTCCTAGGCTCTAATTATACCCAATTATATTTTTATATATAATTAAAAAGGTAATAATTAAGCTTTTACTCGGCGAATAAGGGAGACGGTGGGATGAGTAAGCTAGAGCCTCTTTTGAACCATGAATTTAATTCTTTTATTAATTAAATACCCATATGAACACATGAAGGGAAATTTAGACAAGTGGAAATCTCTAACCTAAGCAATTAGAGGTCCTAAATGGCTCGAAAGTGTGAAACTCGAATATGGGGCACTCTGGACTTTCAGAAAGAGCAAATAAGACGACGTAACGAACTAAATAATTAGTTCTTGGAAAATAGTTAGAGGGTGCATAAGCATTAGCATGACACGTGCATGGTAGATGCTTAGTTACGCGTTCTAAACTTCTTAAATATAATATGTATAGGGCACCACAGGGTAATTGGAGCTTCAGGCACTCCGAGGACTGATCAGGAGGGCCAACGAGGTGAGGGGCTCTCCCATCCCTACCCCACAGGGTTGGATGACTACGTGGAAAATATGGTTTGCTCTATTTTGTGCAAATTGATATATGGAATATATTTATATGAATAAATTTGTGTTAAGCGTGCATGATTTGCAAGTAGTCAACGTGCAATAGTATATGTGCTTATATGATTAATCACAAGGTGTATATGTGCTATTGTGGCTCACCGAGCCTTATATGATACCGTGGGTAGGATTGAGTCAGAATTTCATATGTGAGAGTTTATTAATATTAGGAACTCACTTAAATTGATCATCGTGCAAAGGTTTTGACCGTATGGTACATTGAGGAAAATGAACCTATGTTGTTAAGTGTGAGTGAGAGTGATGCATAATTGAAAAGGGGGAAACTAGGCCTAGCTAATTCACACGTGTAATATTCAGTTAGTTATTAATAGGGCATCTTTCAAGGTCAACTAGATTATTTGAACTTGTTCAGGTTAGTTCGGGTAGATCGAGTCGGTTATCCTGGTCGGACAGACAGGATTCAGTTAACAGTAAGTATGCCACATAGTGGCCATTACCTTGGTTTAAACTGAGGTCAGACAAGTTGCCGGCTATTACTCTACGTATGCCTTGGAGTCAGAAAGTTCTTGGTGTGATCAACCAGGTTCGTACATGAAATTGCCTTTGAGCCAGTATTTCTCTTAGCGTAATGTAGGAGACAGAAAGTGAATGCCTACGAGCATAACTATGTATGACTTATGAAAAGATATGATATATATTTATGATTGGTTTACATGCGTATTAATAAACATGTTAGGAGCATGAATTAGGATTTTTAATTGTGAATATAATATATTGATTGCCTGATCATATTTAAGGTCACAATATAAATCCGTTCATGCGTATGTGGTTGTGGTTGCTCCCTTCCCCCAGCTGTAGTGGTTCCCGCTGCTACGCCAGGGATGGGGGAGCTCCTCACTGAGTCTGTTCGACTCACCCCCTGTTTACATGTTTCAGATACAGGTGGTTCAGGGGTCAGAAACGCGTCCACTTCTTCTCAGGGAGGCGGACAGATCTGAGGACCGCACGCTTTGTTCGCGTCGGTAGTTATTTTGATTAAGTATATATGTTGTGATGATATATATATATATATATGAATCCTTTTTGGGTGTGGCGTATGTACGTTTACATCTGCTGTGTATATATATATCTCATACTTGAATTCTAGCATTGTCGGCTTCATACATATTAAAGTTAGGTCTTGGTGATGGGAATATAGGCTATGATATATTATATATCATGTATATACGTATATGACTTCTGCATGCGACTAGGATAGGTCACACGCATTGAGGCGTGTGATCAATACGTAAATTATATGTATGTGTGATTGAATACCTGTTTGTGTGAAAATATGGCTTCCGCATGTGAATAGGATAGATTACACGCATTGAGGCGTCTGATCAATATGTAAACTATATGTAAGCGTGTGATTGAATATATGTATGATTGTATATAGGACTTCTGCATGTGAATAGGATAGATCACCCGCCCTGAAGCGCGTGATCAATATGTATATTAGATGTACTTGTGAATGAATATGTGTATATGTATAGACTGAAGCGGCGTTGAGCGAGCCGTGGATTGCGAACTGCTTAGGTCACCGGAAAGGGATGATCATATATGTTATATATTGTTTGTATTAGAAAATGGTAGTTATAAACATGTGGAAATCTCAATCAGGGGTTAGAGGCTTACGGGATAGGAGAAATCCTACTTCCCGTGCCGGTCATGGACATCCGATAGGGGGTCGTGACAAACTTGGTATCAGAGGCAGGTTATCTTTAAACTGTATGAAGCCATAGGTATGACCGGGTGTCGGTTTACGCCTCGTTGTGAACCCGGGCACAGCGTGGGAGTAAAAAGGCACTTGTGGAAGTATCCAGGAAATTGTGTCAGCCTTTCTTTCTACTCTCTTTGATATGAAATATCATTAATATACGTGTACTTATTAGGTGTGGTCCTTGTGCAGTATAGGGATGCCACCTATCACGGGACAGACTAGGGCTGGAGGGAGAACTCCTGCTGAAATTGATCGAGAATCAGTTCGGGAGGAGGGAATGCCCACCCGAGGCCGAGGTAGAGGCCGTACCTGAGGCCGAGGTAGAGGTCGTGCTCGAGGTCGAGGGACAGGTGCACCTTCCGTGGCGGAAATGCTCACGGCAGGATTTCAGGAATTAAGAGAAGAGATGATGAGACAAATACAGAGGGAAGTACGCCGGTTAGTAGTCGGCGAGGAAGAACAAGAGAGAGTTCCTAGCAATCAAGAGATGGAGGTTGTTGAGGAAGAGGATAGGGAATGGCAACAACCACAGGAAATGCCTCGTGAGCATCGGGTAGCACCCAGAGAACTGCCAATTTCAAAATTTCTGAAGCTTCATCCACCCACTTTCTGCGGAACTAGTGAGAAAGAGGATCCGCAGTACTTTGTGAGAGACATAGTCAGAATTGGGCACATGTTCAGGTGCTCAGGACATGAGTTAGTGGAATTAGCTTCATTCTAGCTGATGGGAGCGACTAGAGTATGGATAGAGTCCGTACAGACGAGGTATTCACGAAGGGTGGCACCGATGACCTGGGAAGATTTTCAGAGGGAATTCCTGGGTCGGTTTCTATCTGAAGGCACCAGAGATGCAAAGCGTCAGCAATTCGAGGAGTTATGGATGACGCCAAATATGACCGTGACGGAGTATGAATTACTTTTTACGGAACTGGCTCAATTCTCACCTGAGTTAGTTCCTGATGAAGTGGCGAGGATCAAGAGATTCATACACCGACTCACGGACCCATTGTTTACTGCTTTGCTACCCCAGATAAGACAGTTTGAGACTTTAGCTCAAGCAGCAGACTGTGCCAAAATGATTGAAACCAGGAAGAGGTACGGGACTTCTGTTGATCCCAAAGTCAAGTTAATTACAGGCGGTGACAACCAAGGAGGTGGAAGTAAGAAAAGGAAGACAACAGGTGGAACTGCAGGATATTCAGGGTACGCAGGAGGACAATCCTCAACTACCACCCATGAAACAGGTACAAGAATTAATTTTCAAAGGGACAGAGAGTGCAAGGGGGTGGAAATGCCGGTAAGACAAGGCCCCAGTGTGCGACTTGCGGCAGATTTCATTTTGGAATATGTCGGAGACTGACAGGTGGGTGTTACAACTGCGGCCAGGTGGGCCATATGGCTAGAGAGTGTCCAAAGAGAAAAAAGGGTACAAGTATGAGAAGCAATCTGACGCCGAGGCGTACACCTATTCCAACCCCACCAGAGAGAACCGTACCACCACAGACAGCAAGTACAGGTACAACTAGAGGTCGTGGTGCAGGATCTAGTGGTAGAGGGTCAGGGGCAGTAGGTGGATGACAAGCGCGGGTATTTGCACTTTCTTAGCAAGACGCTCATGCATAAAATGCAGTTGTGACAGGTACCCTTATTGTTTGCTCTCTTGAAGCACGAGTCTTATTTGATTCCGGCTCCACTCATTCCTATGTGTCGCATGCATTTGTCTCTAAATTCAACAAAAGTCCATCTAGAATGGAAGAAACAGTACTGGTCTCTACTCCAATGGGAGAATCGGTACAAGTAGAGTAAGTGCACAAGTCTTGCATTGTGGAGGTCGATGGTCATGAGACTGTGGTAGACCTTCGGTTGTTGTGTATGGTTAATCTTGATGTGATCCTCGGAATGGATTGGTTGTCGTCTTGCCATGCGGTTGTGGACTGCAGGGCTAAATGCTTGAAATTTAATATGCCAAACGAGGAGCCTTTTGTGATACGGGGTGACGGAGCTGCACCGTATCCAAGCTTGATCTCAGCTTTGAAGGCATCCAAGTTACTTGCAAAGGGATGCAAAGGGTATTTGGCCTTCGTCCAAAATACCACGAAAGCAGTACTTTCACCGACTCAAGTACCGGTAGTGCGAGAGTTCTTGGATGTATTTCCAGAAGAATTGCCGGGGTTGCCGCTCGATCGTGAGATTGAATTTGAAATTGAGCTGCAACCCGGCACCCAGCCTATCTCCACACCACCTTATCGGATGGCTCCGAAAGAATTAAAGGAGCTACATACACAATTGCAAGAATTGCTTGACAAGGGTTTTATAAGACTCAGTTTCTCTCCTTGGGGTGCACCGGTCCTTTTTGTGAAGAAGAAGGACGGATCTTTGCGGTTGTGTATCGATTACCGGAAGTTAAACAAGGTGACGATCCGCAATCAATAACCACTTCCGAGGATAGATGACTTATTTGATCAGTTGCAGGGCGCAAAGCAGTTTTCCAAGATTGATTTGCGATATGGGTACCATTAGATAAAGATTCGAGAGTTAGACATACCTAAGACCGCATTCCGGACCCAATACAGACATTACGAGTTCTTGGTGATGTCTTTCGGATTAACCAATGCTCCTGCAGCATTCATGGACATGATGAACAGGGTCTTCAAACCATTTCTCGACCGATTTGTCATTGTATTCATTGATGACATCTTGGTTTACTCTAAGAATTCTGAAGAACATGCAGAACACTTGAGGTTAGCATTGTAGAAGTTGAGAGAAGATAAACTGTATGCCAAGTTCTCCAAGTGTGAATTCTGGCTTGATAGAGTTGCCTTTTTGGGTCACGTGGTATCATTAGAGGGAATCCACGTTGATCCAAGTAAGGTGGAAGCGGTGAAGAACTGGTCCCAGCCTACCTCAGTTACTGAAATTCGCAGTTTCTTGGGTTTGGCTGGATATTATAGAAGATTTGTGTAGGACTTCTCTAAGGTTGCTACACCTATGACTAAGTTGACTCAGAAAGGAGTGAAGTTCGTATGGGATGACAAGTGTGAGCAGAGTTTTCAGAAGCTGAAAGACAGCCTCACTACCGCTCCGGTACTGGCATTACCTGAAGGCACAGGAGGGTATGTGGTATACTGTGATGCGTCGAGGATCGGGTTAGGGTGTGTCTTGATGCAGCACGGCAAGGTGATTGCGTATGCATCGCGACAGCTGAGGAAACATGAGAAGAACTACCCGACTCACGACCTCGAAATGGCGGCTGTAGTATTCGCTTTGAAAATATGGAGACATTACTTATATGGTGAGACTTGTGAAATCTATATGTGGTAGCCGATGCTCTGAGTCAGAAATCCAAGGGCAGTCTTGCTCATATAAGTGAAGAAAGGAGACCGTTAATTAGAGAACTGCACGAGCTAGAGCAAACGGGAACTCAGTTTGAGATTGGAAGTTCCAACTCACTTTTAGGCCATTTGCAAGCTAAGTCCTCTTTGGTAGAAGAGGTGAAGGCTAGGCAAGATGAAGATACCGACCTCAAGCAAATCAGAGATACCGTAACTAAAGAGAAAGGGGATGACGTCCGATTCTCTATAGATGATTCTGGGATACTTCGGTTGGAGGGACGGTTGTGTGTCCCTATGGTTGATAACTTGAAAGAAAGGATCCTTGAAGAAGCACACCGGACAGCGTATACCATCCATCCGGGAGCTAATAAGATGTATCATAACCTGAAACAGTTGTATTGGTGGAATGGTATGAAAAAGGACGTCACAAACTATGTAGCCAGGTGTTTAGTGTGCCAGCAAGTCAAGGCTGAACACCAGAAGCCCGCCGGAACATTACAACAGATAGAAATACCTAAGTGGAAATGGGAGAGGATAACGATGGATTTTGTAACAGGGTTGCCAAGATCACAACGGGGATTTGATTCGGTTTGGGTAATAGTGGATCGCATGACTAAGTCTGCACACTTTCTGCCAGTTAAGACCACTTATGGAGTGAGTCAATATGCACAGATTTACCTATCAGAAATCGTTAGATTGCACGGTGTGCCAGTGTCCATAATATCTGATAGAGGTCCACAGTTCACTTCCAGGTTTTGGAAGTCATTGCAGGAAGTGTTGGGAACTAGAGTTGATTTGAGTACTGCGTTCCATCCACAGACTAACGGGCAATCAGAAAGAACCATTCAGATTCTTGAGGACATGCTTCGGCATGTATTATGGATTTCGGCGGAAGTTGGGAAAGGTATTTACCTTTGGCTGAGTTTGCGTACAATAATAGTTACCAAGCAAGTATTCAAATGGCACCTTTCGAGGCTCTGTACGGCCGTAGATGCAGATCCCCGATTGGGTGGTTCGAGGTTGGGGAAGCTAGCCTAGTCGGCCCAGAATTGCTACAAGATGCCTTACAGAAGGTAAAGTGTATAAGGGAGAGGTTACTGACGGCTCAGAGTAGGCAAAAGTCTTATGCAGACAATCGAAGAAGAGAACTGGAGTTTGCCGTTGGTGATCAGGTGTTCTTGAGAATATCACCGATGAAAGGCGTAATGCGGTTCGGTAAGAAGGGGAAGTTGAGTCCTCGGTATATCGGACCGTTTGAAATCTTAGAACGAGTTGGGAATGTAGCGTATCGGTTGGAATTGCCTACGGAATTGGAGGGGGTACACCCT